>CM053622.1:182157670-182189628 GCA_028646595.1 Phalanger gymnotis
GACAGCAAAACTATACTAGTGGGAGACCTCAACCTCCCCCTCTCTGAACTTGATAAATCTAACCTCAAAATAAACAAGAAAGAAGTAAAGGAGGTGAATAGAATTTTAGAAAAGGTAGATATGATAGACCTCTGGAGAAAACTGAATGTAGAAAGAAAAGAATATACCTTTTTCTGAGCAGTATATGGCACATACACAAAAATTGACCAAGTACTAGGGAATAAAAACCTCACAATCCAGTACAGAAAGGCAGAAATAGTCAATGCATCCTTTTGAGATTACAATGCAATAAAAATTATTTGTAATAAAGAAACATGGAAAGATAGACTAAAAACTAATTGGAAACTAAATAATCTAATCCTAAGGAACGAGCGAGTCAAAGAACAAATCATAGAAACAATGAATATCTTCATTTGAGAGAATTATAATAATGAGACAACTTGCCAAAATTTGTGGGATGCAGTGAAAGCAGTTCTTAGGGGAAGTTTCATATCTCTAAATGCTTACATGAATAAAATATAGAAAAAGGAGATCAATTAATTGGATATGCCACTGAAAAAGCTAGGAAAAAAAAACCAAGTTCAATATCCCCAATTAAATACCAAATGAGACATACTGAATACCAAAGGAGAAATTAATAACATTGAAATCAAGAAAACTATTAAGCTGATAAATAAAACTAAGAGCTGGTTCTTTGAAAAAAACAATAAAATTGACAAACTTTTGGTCACTTCGATTAAAAAAAGAAAGATGAAAACCAAATTACTAGTATCAAAAATGAAAAGGGCAAATTCACCTCCAAAGAAGAGGAAATTAAAACAATAATTAGGAATTATTTTGTCCAATTGCCTGCCCATAAACTTGACAATCTTAGGGCAATAGATGAATATTTACAAAAATATAATTTGCCCAGGTTAACAGAAGAGGAAGTGAAATACCTACATAACCCCATCTCAGAAAAAGAAATTGAGCAAGCTACAAATGAACTCCCTAGGAAAAAATCTCCAGGGCCAGATGGCTTTACATGTGAATTCTGTCAAACATTTAAAGAACAATTAAATCCCATGCTTTATCGACTATTTGGGAAAATAGGTGGAGTCCTACCAAATTATTTTTATTACACAAATATGGTACAATTACCTAACTGAGGAAGAGTCAAAACAGAGAAAGAAAATTATAGACCAATTTCACTAATGGATATTGATGCAAAATTTTCAAATGAAATACTAGTAAAAAGATTGCACCAACTTATCACTAGAATACTACACTATGACCAGGTAGGATTTATTCTAGGAGTGCCAAGATATTTCAATGTTAGGAAAAGCATCAGCATAATCGATCATATCACCAACGAAACTAGCAGAAACATTATAATTATCTCAATAGATGCAGAAAAAGCTTTTGATAAAATATAACACCCATTCCTATTAAAAACACTTGAAAGCATAGGAATAAATGTAGTCTTCCTTAAAATCATAAGTAGCATCTACCTAAAACCATCAGCAAGAATTATATGTAATATTGATAAGCAAGATACATTTCCAATAAGATCGGATATCCATTTATCACTCCTATTATTCAATTTGGTACTAGAAATGTTAGCTTTAGAAATAAGAGAAGAAAAAGAAATTAAATGAATTAGAATAGGCACAGAATTAACTAAGTTATTACTCTTTGAAAATGATATGATGGTTTACTTAGAGAATCTTAGAGAATCAAGTTTAAAACTACTTGAAATAATAAATAAGTAGGGCAGCTAGGTGGTCCAGTGAGTAGAGCACTGGTCCTGGAGTCAGGAGGACCTGAATTCAAATTTGACCTCAGACATTTGACAAACTTTGCTTGCTATGCGACCTTGGGCAAGTCACTTAACCCCAACTGCCTTGCCTTCCCCCTTCAAAAAAAAAGAAATAGTAAATAACTTCAGCAAAGTTGCAGAATATAAAATAAACCCACGTAAATCCTTGGCATTCCTATATATTACTAAAAAGTCCAACAGCAAGAGATAGAAAGAGAACCTCCATTTAAAGTTACTGTAGAAACCATAAAATATTCAGGAGTCTACATGCCAAGACAAATCCAGGACCTATATGAAAACACAATCACAAATCACTTTTCACACAAATAAATTCAGGTCTAAATAAACGGGAAAACATCAGCCGCTCATGGTTAGGCCAAGCTAATATAACTGACAATTTTACCAAATTTAATTTACTTATTCAGTGACATACAAATCAAACTACCAAAAAATTCTTTTACAGAGCTCGATAATAATAAAATTCATCTGGAAGAAAAAAAGATTCAGAATACCAAGAGAATTAATGAAAAGAAATGCTTGCTAAGGTAGCCTAGCCATACCAGATATTAAACTGTATTATAAAACAGCAGTCACCAAAACTACTTGGTACTGGCTAAGAAATAGACTGGTGGGTCAGTGGAATAGGTTAGGTACACAAGACACAGTAGTCAACTACTGTAGCAATCTACTCCTTGATAAACCCAAAGAGTCCGGCTTCTGCATTGAGAATTCACTTTTTCACAAAAAACTGCTGGAAAAACTAGAAAATAGTGAGACAGAAACCGGGCATAGACCAATATTTTACACCACATACCAAAATAAAGTAAAAATGGGTTCATGATTTAGGAATAAAGGCTGATACTATGAGCAATTTGAGAGAGCAAGGAACAGTTTACCTGTCAGATTTATGGAGAAGGGAAGAATTCATGACTAAACAAGAGACAGAGAGCATTACAAAATGCAAAATGGGTAATTTTGATTATGTTAAATTGAAAGGTTTTTGCAGAAACAAAGCTAATGCAATACAGATTAGGAGAGAAGCAGAAAATTGGCAAAGAATCTTTATAACCAGTGTCTCTGATAAAAGTCTTATATCTTAAATATACAGGGAACTGTATATTTACAGGAATACAAGTCATTCCCCTATTGTGAACTGGTCAAAGGATATTTTCAGAGGAAGAAATTAAAGATATCTATAGTCATATGAAAAAAATGCGGTAAATCACTATTGATTAGAGAAATGCAAATCAAAACAACTCTTAGGAACCGTATCTCTCCTGTCAGATTGACTAACATGACAAAACAGGAAAATCATAAATGCTAGAGAGAATGTGGTAAAATTGGAACATTGGTACATTGTTGGTGGAGTTGAGAACTGATCCAGTATTTCAGGAGAGCAATTTGGAACTATGCCCAAAGGAACTGTGCATACCCTTTGACCAAGCAATACCACTTATAGGACTGTATCACAAAGAGATCACACAAGGGGGAAAGGGACTCATATGTACAAAAATATTTATAGCAGCTCTTTTTATAGCAGCAAAGAATTGTAAATCAAGGGGATGCCCAACAATTGGGGAATGCCTAAATAAATTGTGGTATATGAATATAACGGAATACTATTGTCCTATGAGAAATGAGGAACGGATGGACTTCATTATAACCTGGAAAGACATATATGAACTGAAGCTGAGTGAGGGGAGCAGAACCAGGAGAACATTATACATGATTACAGACACATGGTATCAGTAAGGACTAACTTTGATAGACTTGGCACTTCTCATCAAAGCAAAGTTCAAAGACAGCTACAAAAGTCTCATGATGGAAAAAGCTCTGCACATCCAGAAAAAGAATTAAGGAGTCTGAATGCTGATTGGTGCAAACTATTTGCTCTCTTTTTTGATTTTGTTCCTTATTTCTAATGATTCATTCCATTTGTTACAATTTTTCTTTACAACTTGACTATTATGTAAATAAGTTTAATGTAAAGGTATATGTAGAACCTATATCAGATTACATCCTGTCTTGGGTGGGGAGGGGAGAGGACAGGGTGGGAGAGAAAATTTGGAACTCAAAAACTTGTGGAACTGAGTGTTATAAACTAAAAATAAAAAATAAATAAATTAAGAAAAAGAAGGAAGCCACTGATCACTTCCTGAAAGAGATCCCAAAGTAAAAACTCCAAGCAATATTGTAGCCAAGTTCCTGAACAATCCTATTGAAGAGAAAATATTGCAAGCCACCAGAAAGAAACAACTCAAATATCAAAGAACCACAGTCAGGATTATACAACATTTAGCAGCTTCTACATTCAAGGGTCAGAGGGCTTAGAATATGATACTGTAGGAGGCAAAGAAGCTTGGATTACAGCCAAGAATCAACTACCAAGGAAAACCAAGAATAATCTTCCTGGGGAAAGGATGGATGGCCAATCAAATAGAGGACTTTCATAGTTTCCTGATGAAAAGTCCAGAGCTGAATAGAAAATTTGATGCTCAAATAAGAGAAGCATAAAAAGGTAAACACGAAAGAAAAAAATAGCATGGTATTCAATAAGTTTAAACTGTTGATATCCCTATGTGGAAAGGTGATACAGCTCTTAAGAACTGTGTCTTTATTAGGGCAGTTAGAAAGATAATACTTAGACAGAGGGAGTAGATATAAGTTGATGTTTATGTGATGATAAAAAAGGGTAAAAAAGTATTGTACTGATAGAATAAGAAAGGGGCAAACAGAATGGGGTAAATTATATCACATGAATGGGCATGAAAGATCTATTACAGTAGAGAGAAAGGAAGGAGGTGGTGAGCATAGTTTAAAACTTACTTTCATTGGATCTGTCTCAAAGAGGGAATAACATACAAACTCAGTTGGGTAAAAAAAAAATCTCTCTTACCCTATAGGGAAGTAGGAGAGGAGGGAGTAAAGAAGGGGTGAGGCTGATAGAAGGTAGGGCAGATTGAGGGAGGTAGTGATCAAATACAAAATACTGATGAAGAGGGACAGAGTGAAAGGAGAGAGAGAAAAGTATAAACAGGAGAAAATGGAAGGGAGGGAAATACACAATTAGTAACCACAACTATGTATGTGAATTGGATGAACTCTCCCATAAAATTGAAGCAGATAGCAGAGTGGATTAAAAACCAGTATCCTACAATATGTTGTTTATAAGAAACATATCTGAAGCAGAGAGATAAATACAGAGTAAAGGTAAAAGGTTGGAGCAGAGTATGTTATGTTTCAGCTGAAATAAAAATAACCCCCCAAAAAACCAAATAACAAACAGGGATAGCAATCCTGATTTCAGACAAAGTAAAAGCAAAAATAGATGTAATTAAAAGTGATAAGGAAGGAAACTACATCTTGCTAAAAGGTACCATAAAAAATGAAGTAATATCAATGCTAAACATATATGCATCAAGTGCTGTAGCATCCAATTTCTTAGAGAACTTAAGTGAGATACAAGAAGAAACAGACAGTCAAACTATACAATTGAGGAACCTCTACCTCCTCCACTGAGAACTAGGTAATACAAACCACAAAAAAACAAGCAAGAAGTTAAGGAGGTGAATAGAATTTTAGAAAAGTTAGGTATGATAGACCTCTGGAGAAAACTAAATGGGGATAGAAAGGAATATACTTTTTTCTTAATGATACATGACCTACACAAAAATTGATCACATTTTAGGACATAAAATCCTCGCAATCAAGTGGCAAAGGCAGAAATATTAAATGCATCATTTTTAGATCATGATGAAATAAAAATTATGTGTAATGAAGGGCCAAGGAAAGATGGGATAAAGACTAATTGGAAACTAAATAATCTAATCCTAAAGAATGACAGAATCAAACAATAAATCACAGAAACAATGAATAACTTCATGTAAGATAATGACAATGATGAGACAATATACCAAAACTTATGGGATGCAGCCAAAGCAGTACTTAAGGCTAATTTCATGTCTTTAAATGCTTACATGAATACAGTAGAGAAAGAGCAGATCAATGAATTGGGCATGCAATTTTAAAAAGCAAGAAAAAAAATAAATATCCCCAGTTAAACACCAAATTGGAAATTCTGAAAATCAAAGAAGAGATTAATTAAATTGAATGTAAGGAAATTATTGAACCAATAAAAAGAACTAAAAACTGGTTTAAAAAACAATAAAATAAATAAACTTTTGGTTAATTTCATTTTAAAAGAAAGAAAACCAAATTAGAAATATTCACAATGAAAAATGCAAATACATCAGCAATGAAGAGGAAATTAAAGCCAAATATAGGTGCTATTTTGCCCAAGTCTATGCCAGTAAAACTGACAATTTAAGTGAAATGGATGAATATTTACAAAAATATAAATGTCCAGACTAACAGAAATGGAAATAAAATACTTAACTCCATTTTGGAAAAGGAAAGTGAAGAAGACATCCATGAACTCCTCAAGAAAAAAAAAGTCTCCAGGCTCAGATGGATGTTCAAGTGGATTCTACCAAATATTTAAAGAGCAGTTAATACCAATACCATATGAACTATTTGGGGAAATAGGTGAAAAACAAGTCCTATCAAATTCCTCTTATGGCACAAAAATGGTCCTGATAGCTAAATCAGGAAAAGCCAAAATAGAAAAAATACATAAACCAATTTCCCTAATGAATATTGACACAAACATTTTAAATAAAATATTAGCAAAGAAATTAAAGCAATTTACCACCAGGATGGTAACACCATGACCAGATTGGATTTTGCCAGGAATACAGGGCGAGTTCAATATCAGGAAAACTATTAGTGTAATTGACCACATCAAGCAATAAAACTAACATAAACCATATGATTATCTCGATAGATGCAGAAAACAGCTTTTGAGAAAATATAGCAGTCATTCCTATTAAAAACATGAGAAAGCATAGGAATAAATGGAGCTTTCCTATACATGATAAGTAGTATTTAGCTAAAACCACCGGCAAGCATTATCTGTAATGGGGATAAATGAATAGCGTTCCCAATCAGATCAGAAGTGAAACAAGGATTCCCATTGTCACTTCTATTATTCAATATTGTACTAGAAATTTTAGCACCAGCAATAGGAGAAGAAAAAGAAATTGAAAGAATTAGAAAATATAATTAGGAGATATATCTATAATTCTTTGTATATTATATGATGATACACTTAGAGAATCTTAGAGAATCAAGTAAAAAACTCCTTAAAACAATTAACAATTTTAGCAAAATTTCAGGATATAAAATAAATCCACATTATCAGAATTTCTATGTTACCAACAAAGCTTAGCAAGAAGAAATATAAAGAGAAATTCCTTTTAAAATAACTGTAGACAATATAAAATATTTAAAAGTCTATTTGCCAAAACTAACTCAGGAACTATATGAACACAATTACAAAACACTTTTCACACAAATAAAGTCAGATCTAAATAATTGGAAAACAATCAATTGCTTATGGGTAGCCTGATCTAAAATAATTAAAATGACAAATCTACCTGTTAACTTACTTATTCAATACCACACCAATAAAACTATCAAACATATTTATAAAACTAGAAAAAAAACAAGATTCCTCTAGAATGATAAAAGGTTAAGAATATCAAGTAAATTAATGGGGGGAAATGTAAATGAAGGCAGACTGGCCATACTAGATTTAAAACTATATTATAAAGTAGCACTCATCAAAACTATTTGGTACTGGCTAATAAATGAAGTGGTAGATCAGTGGAATAGATTAGTCACACAAGGTAGAGCAGTTCGTAATTATAATAATCTAAATGTTTGATAAATCCAAAGACTCCAGATTCTGGAATAAAGACACAGTATTTGATAAAATCTTCCAGGAAAACTGGAAATTAGTATGACATAAACTAGACATAAACCAGCATCTCAAAACCATATGCCAAGAGGAATTCAAAATGGGTACATGATTTAAACATAACGGATGATTCCATAAAGAAATTAGGAGGACAAGGAATAGTTTACCTGTCATATCTATGGAGAAAGGAAGAATGTAATGATCACACAAGAAATAGAGGACATAAAATGCAAATTGTATAATTTTGATTACATTAAATTAAAAAAGTTTTTGCACAAAGCCAATGCAACAAAGATTAGAAAGAAAGGAGAAACATGAGAAACAAATTTTACAGCAAGTCTTAAGGCCTCATTTCTCAAATATATAGAGAACTGAGTGAAATTCATAAGAATACAAGTCATTCCCCAGTTGATAAATGGTCAAAAGATATGAAGAGTCAGTTTTCAGATGAAGAAATCAAAGATATCCATAGGCATATGAAAATACTCCAAGTCATTATTGATTAGAGAAAAGCAAATTTAAACAACTCTGAGGTACCACCTAACATCTATCATACTGACAGAAAAGAAAAATGATAATTATTGGAGATAAGGGAAAATTGGGACACTAATGCATTTTTGGTGGAGTTGTAAACTGATCAAACCATTCTAGAGAACAATTTTGAACTATGCCTAAGGGGCAATCAAACTGTGCATGCCCTTGGATCCCAAAATAGCACTACTAATTCTGTATCCCAAAGAGATTATAAAAATGGGAAATGGAACAACATGTACGAAAATATTTATAACAGCTCTTTTTTTGTTGTTGTTGTGGCAAAGACCTAGAAATCAAGGGAATGCCCAACAATTGGGGAATGGCTGAACAAATTGTGGTATATGAATATGATGGAATACTATTGTGCTTTGAGAAATTATGAGCAGGTGGACTTCAGAAAAAAAAAAACCTGGAAAAACTTACATGAATTTATGTTGGGTGAGGTGAGCAGAACCAGAAGAACATTGCACAAAGTAACAATAACTCTGTGTGATGATCAACTATGATTTACTTTACCCTTCTCCATAATGCAATGATCTAAGAGAGTTCCAAAAGACACATGATGGAAAGTGCTATCCACATCCAGAGAAAGAACTATGGAATGTGAATGCATATTATGCATATTATTTTCACATTTTTGGTGGCTTTTCCCTTTTGTTCTGCTTCTTCTTTCACAACATGACTAATGTGGAAATGTTTTCAGGATTGCACAAGTATAACCTATCTGAGATTGGTTGCCATTTTGGGCAGCAGTGAGAGATGAGAGGAAGGGAGAAATATTTGGAATTCAAAATCTTATAAAAATGAGTGTTGAAATTATCTTTATGTGTAATTGGAGAAATACCATTTACAAAGAAAAGAAAAATTATTTTTATTTTTTTTATTTTTAAGCAAAATTGTCTTCTTTATTGCCTGTGTATTATTTACACGTCTACTAAAATGTTCATGTTGCCTTTTTTCTTTTGATTTTTAAATATATTAATTTCTTCTTATTTTATAGTTTGAGCTGGGGAGGGAACTATCTGGGGGATGGGGATGAGTGTACTAGTAATTGGAAGTATTGGAAATTCACTGATTCAGAAAGTGGCACTTGACCTACATCTAAAGACCTAAGGAAACTAGGGGTTCCAAGAAGTAGAGGTGAAGAATTACAATGTAGGCACTGGGGATGGGATAGCAAGCATAAAGCATGGAAATGGATCTGGAATATAGTGCATGAAAAAGAGTAAGAAGGCCCATTCCATTGAGCCATAAGGTATATAAAAGGGAGTAATGCGTAATATAGATAAAAAGGTAAGTTTGGGTCACATTGTGAAATGCTTTAGAAGCCAAAGAGAAGAGTTTAACATATATAATAAGGAATTTTCCCTATTATACTAGTATTATACTATACTCCGAAACCACTAATTCCTTTAGCACCCCTGTTAACACTGTCTCCCAAACCATAACTGGATTTAGAAGGTACTAAATTTACTTTATCATTATAGTTTTAAATCTTATCTCAGACCTTTCCTGATTGAGATGATGCCAGGGCCAAATGATACCATTTGCTTAAGAAACATGAAAATTTTAATTGTGTTCATCCTAAAGCTTTTGAAATGTCTCTTTTGCATAGTATACTACAAAACATCCTGAAGTCAGAAGACATGTTAACTTTTCAGTTCTTACTACCTATATAGCCTTAGACAAGACAATTAGCCTCTATGAGTTTCTTTTTTAAAAAATGGGAAGTATAATTTTAGTACTGAACACAAGAATATCATGAGGATCATACTGGTACTTTAAAGAGCTATACAAATATTAAAGTTAGAACAACATGACCCCTTCCCTCCTCCCAATTCCCCTCCTTTTCATTCTCCCCTCTTTTCCCTCTTTGGTGCACACATGGCCTGCCTATTAAACACACCCATGGCCTACCTTCTTTCTATCCTGTAAAAAGGTTAGGCTGTATTACATCTGAACTATAAACATGTAGAGTATATGAAGCCCTTGAAAATAAATCAGCACTTTCTCCTGCATCATATGCAATGAGAGGAAGTAAATAAACATTGTGCATGAGTACAAATTGTTTGCATAGTTTTACAAATCTCAAACCAAGTCTAACTGCATTTGTCGCTTGAACTTTTCTATAGAACATTTTTGCTAAACTCCTGGGTGATACTTGAAAACACGGAATAGCAGTCAGACGGATTTCATTTATTTATCACATATTGCAACCATTTGTATTTATATGCTATTGCTCCCCATTTTTTTCTTTTCTGTATTCTTACCTTCTTCTTGCAATGCAATCCATTGCATTATCAACATAAAGCCTCTTTCAAATTTTCTTTCTTAATCTCCTTATGGTTGCTTTTAAATGTCAGCCCATATTTTCAGCAAAGTATTATTGCTCCCAAAGATATTAGCTTTCCACCACTATCTGGCTAGTTAGAAAACAATAAACATTTTGTTGCTATGGGAACCATTATCCATTTGTAGTACTACAGATAGGGTGATTAGGTTCAGGCTTCAGGCTTATTAAATGGATTCTGTATTTTTTTAAATTTCAATATATAAAAACATTTGTGTCTGGTGGTTGAGTGAAATATAGGGAGATGATATCACTTAAACCTTTCAGAAGGTCGTGTTTGGCTTTCAACTTATGCTGAACATGGTACCTTCAAAATTACATTTTATATGAAATCAGATGCCATGGGTTCAAATGACAACCCTGCTATTATATTCTATGTGATGTTACTTTTCACTTAACCTCTCAAGAGTCTCAATTTCCTCCTTTGGAAAAATAGGATGATTTTTGATAGGATGCTTAGAGTGTTTGTTCTCTAAGGTTCTTGCCAGCTCAAAATTCTATAATTTAAAGGGAATGGATTTGGTAGACAACTTACCACAGATAAATTTACCCTGGTACATTGCTTCCAAAATCTGTTCCCTTGGATCATAGGATTTTGAGATGAAAAGAATTGAGGTTTTTCTCTGTGCTTACTACCCTGAATGAAAAGGAAATTTATCAAAGACCTTCTAGGCTATCATAATATTTAAGTAACTAGACTACTGGTAGTAATAAGATTAATTTTCATGATTTGTCACATGAATTTATACAATTTGCCCTTTTATTAACTCTATAATTTAAGAAATCTTTAAATGTTTTTCATTTTTTCTCCTATGAAATGAGACTTTTTTGCTAGTAGTTGGTAGCATGCTAGTATTCAGAAGAGTGACTGTATTGATGTACTTTCTCAGTTTTGTTTTCCCATGGTTTTTTGAAGTGTACTGAGCTTTATGTTTCTCCACCCAGACAGTTCTTCTTATCTAAGAAACAATTAAAAACAATTTTAAAGCAGCATTATTTCTTCTAAACATATCACATTCTTTGAACTAAAAAGGAAGTGATCAAAACAAAAACAAAACTAATCTTGGTGAAACTTTTCCTTCATAATTCTTTGTATGTAATGTGCTATAGCATTGATCATGTCCAACATGGTCCTCTCCATTGACCTACAAATGGTACTCAACTTCACTTCTTTGTAGACTATAGTGTCTCATGATGTGGTAGAATAGCAATTGTAGGCTTTTTTTCCATGGAGAACCTTCTAGTCATTTGAAGAGCTTCAGTTTTCTACAGGTAAGAAAGCTGACTTTCTTCTTCCTGCACAGTTCTAGGATCTATGCACACACATGCACATACACACATATCTATATTTATATGCATATGATATGTGTGAATAAATTGAATGATAAACATTTATTAAGCATTTACTATTTGCCACTTATTTGTACACACAGACACAAATATACACATATGGATGTGTATAGGGCAAAATTCTGATTTCCAAGAATTATTTTGGTCTAGGAAATTACAAGATGATGAGTAGAACCACTGGAGAATTGAATGTCACATCCTTTTCAGGAATGGTAATATTCATTTGATTACTGTTTATGGAGGTCAAAGTTGAGTGGAGTGAGATGGATACATATATACATACATACATTCATAGTAAGAGAATTTTTTGATATACTATCCATTTACCTGCACGTTATCCCTGTGGACAACAGACATTCTTCATCCAAGTTGTTTTCATTGTGTAAATGGTTAGGCTAAACTCCTTTGATTGAATATGATTTCCATTTAAGAGAATCTGAAATTTTCAAGGTCTGATGTAATGCTTTTTAAAGTGTTTTTCCTTTGTTGTGGCACAATAACAGTGCAAAGTCTATTTCAAAAAGGGATTGCCTATAAATGGCTAGGTTTTCAAGTTCGTAGATAATATTCTTTTTTCTATAAAGCATAACAGTACTATTATCTGCATTACCTTCTTAACTGATTCATTATATAATACTTATTTTATTCTGAATTTATTGATTTCCTTTTGACACATTATACCCTTTCTGTTACTCTCTCACATTTGTGTGCATAGTTGGTCTTGTATTTTCTCTGTAATGAGTACACTTTTAGTTTGATATTTTCTGTTTACCCATTTCTCTGCCTAGGCTACATCATTTAAACTCTTACTAAATATGGATGATGCTGAGGTCATTTTATAAAGGCCTGTCATTTCTTTACACAATAAACAAAATTATGTTACAAGTTATAAGATGTACCCTAACCTTGACCACACATTTGTAAACACATGTCATGAAGGACTGTGGAAGCTTGAATGAGTCAACATTTCTCATCAACGCCACTAGAAGGTCAATAGAACCATTGTCAATGGTTCTTTGATCTTCATAGGAAAGGCAATATTTTGTATATTTTTTCCACGATGTAAAATTACCATGTTCAAGTTTCATTCTGATGTTTTATAAACATATCTGATTTTTAACTACCTTTTTTATTTTATTCTATTCTATTTTATTTTCCTCTATTTCTCTCTCTGTATATTCTTTCCCACCCAAGTAGCCTTCATTCGTTTCATACCAAGACTAGATGATCTCTAAAGTACCTTCTACTTTTAAAATTCTGATTTGTGGGACTTTTGAAATATTAGTTTTTCAGCTTGCTATATGTTTTCCTTCTCCCTACGTGCATACAACCTTAGGAGTCAGATATGAGATTTTGTTTATCTCAGGTTTTGTTAAATTTCAGTATTGGTAGTCTTGGTATCTCACATAGTTTGATGCCCCTTAGTATGGAACCCTATTTTATGCTGAGTCCCAAAATATTGGAATTAATGTGCAAGATATGGGACCAAACAGGTTCAATTTTTGTACTAAGACATAAATTCTTCTTAAACATAAATGGCAAATAACAGATAAGATTGAAATGAAGGGAAAATAGTTACAATATGTTCTTTGAGCAGTCAGTGATGTTATTGTCTAAAACAAGTGAGTTCTGAGATTATATGTAATTGAAGGAAGTAATTCATAAAAATGAGAAATTATTGGTTGCTCTGAATAATCTAATACATAAAACAATGTACAGTGATCAGAATAATAAAAACAATACAAGGGTACAAAGGAGGTATATGGTTGTCTTCAAAGAATTTGGCTTCTTTACTATTGTCCACTGAGGAATTGAGTTTTAGTTAATTTCATCTTTCAGATGCAGTGCTGAGTGCTATGATATGTTCATACATAAAGGACATCTCATTACCAAACACACAAATAAATTCTTTCCAAAATTCCTTTTAAATACATTGATCTAGATTGATGGTGACAACTATGGTTATATAATATTCTTTATTGGAATAATTGATGCTTAATTAAGAGGAGCTCATTAATCTTCACAAATGCCTGTAATATGTTCAGATGTTATATGTAACGATCCCTGTTTTGGAGGTCAAGAGATTTTCCCCATGATCACATGAGTATGTAGTAAAGAAATTAAGAATATATTTTCATCTTGAATAATAATATGATACCTTTAGTGTTAATTTCTTCTCTCTTTTGATAATGTCCAATTTGACCTCATATATCTACATTTTTATATAAATGCATATCTTGATGTAAATACATATGTGCATATATACATACACACATATGTATGTCTATGTATACATATGTGTATATGTACATGTATATATGTCTCTGTGTATTTCTTCTCGTGTTTTCTGTGGGTTCCTACACAACTGTGACAATGTTTTTTCCCCTTTCTTTGTATCCTTTGTGATTGGCACAGTTCCTGGCACATAGTAGATGCTTAATAAATGGCAATTGCATGGCTAACTGTTGAATAATGCATATAAACTGTCTCACGTTTTAAGTTATTTTTCACTGTTGTTTTCTAAATCTATATCTAGTCACTAAAATTTTTTTATTAAGTCACCCTCAGGATTTGTGTAATGTACTTCATAACAAACTAAGTTAGCCAAATATTATCTATTGGCCCTGGAAAATTTATAGTGCAACCCTTGAGTCACTATCATAGCATGAAGAATCTGAGTACTCTTGATGAACTGAGAATAAATTCTTACTTGCAAGTATATAGTTAACCATATAATGGGGTAGGGGAGTTTTTATTAAAATAAGGAGCAAAAAGATACTTGAAAATGTTTGTTGATTGATTAATTGATTAACTTGTCAAATTGTTCTCTCCCAGTTAGTTGAAGGAGTGGGAGGTATGCCATAATGTCTTTGGTTGTTTTTCTCTTTTTCCAGACTGCTTGACATTTTTCATGACCTCCCAGATCTGTGTTATGGTCATTTAATCCATCAGTTTCTCAGTCCACGTAAGGTACAATATGTTTCATCACTATCTCCCCCATATCAAGCACTGACAAAATCTCAAGAGTTCTCATCCTGTCTTTGATGGCCATTGTTTTCCTCTCCTCAGCTCACCTCATTTTTCTTTCTCTACTCTCTCCAAGTTTATTGTCCATACAGCTGATTCTACAATGCACACACTTTTATTTTCTGGAGTTGATTTTCCCCAGTCCTTCAGACATCTAAGAGAGGGGAAATGGGAAAAAATTTCAGGTTGGTCATAATTGTTTGGGGAAACAATAGCAAAAGGGGAGGTACATATTAAAAAAAACATAGCAAATGAAAATATTTGAAGAACCAAATAAATATCATGTAAAGCAAAACTAACTGCATTGATAGTTGTGTATAAAGGATGACCTGTAGGACTCATATAATTCAATAAATTGAAGTCAAAAGAACTTCATTAGTTTTTTTGTCCAATTTGCTAAGAAAGGCTTTTTAGAGAATATGAACCCAACCTCTTGCTCACCTGTGTCAAGCCAGTCTTCTTGCTCAGTAGTTCTTCCTTGTCTCAGTACGGATAACACAAAGGCATCCAGGAAGCAAGGGGAGAAGGGAAAATTCTTATTAGATTTGTGTGCTATATAACTTTACTTCAGCACAGCATCAACTTCAATAAGAGTTGAAACAGACCCCTCTGACACCTTGGTTAATAACCTCTCCCTGTGGCCTTAGTTTTCTTTGAAAAATCGAAGAACTGAATGAGATTATTCATAAAGTCCATTCCAGTTCTAACAGAGCACTTTGGGATTTTGTTGGTAGTTTTAAGTCCTCTTATTCCCTTCTCAAAAGCCTCTATCCATTAACTGCAAAGGTTATTACCCCCTCTCAACTCCCTGCCCTCATCAGACTTCTTTCATGCCAAGAGAAAAGACTATTGTTGAGTTGTTTGAGTTGTGTCCAACTCTTCGTGTCACCATTTGGAATTTTCTTGGCAAAGATACTGGAGTGGATTGCTATTTCTTTTCCAGCTAATTTTATAGATGAGAGAACTGAAGCAAACAGTGTCACACTTGCCCAGATTCACATAACTAGTAAGAACCTGAGGCTAGATGAAACTCCTGTCTTCCTGACTCTGGGCTCAGGCTCCAGGCTAACAACTGTGCCACCTAGCTCCCCGAAGACTAATTCATTTAAATAGGAGGCTACCAAATATCTGAATGACTCAATTGCCTTTAGTACTATTAGGGACAGCCACCCATTAGTCACCATGTGGTTCCTGAAATCTCTGTCCCAGGGAAAAGTGTGATCCTTCTTCTCACCAACTGAGAGTACTTTTGGTGTCCCAAGTATATTTCATGATACTTGCTACAGAAGTAAAAATCTCTAGTTATGGCTTAAAAGCATCAATATATCTTTCTTCTCTGCAAATTCACTTCATTTATTTACTTCCTAATGGCCCATAGAGAATTTGACCTATGCCTTCTATTTTAGGCATATGATTGTAGTTATTTTAGTAATTGGTTCTATGCTATCTTGTATTGTTCTAAAATCTTTTAAGGTAGATAAATGACATTTCTCTGCTTATATTGTAAACTTTTGCAGGTCATGGTCCTTGTTAATGAGGTTTTGGGGAATCCTGACTAGTATTGCGCTCAACTTACAGTAAGCATTCAATATATACTTTTTATATTGGGATTGAAAGAGAATGTAATAGTACAAAAATATATTCAAGAATTTGAATGAATGACTAAAAGACCATTTTCTTTTGATTGAGAAATTGTGCTGTCTTAGTTAAAACATGTTGAGATTTATCTTGTACAAAGCTGCAGAAAGGAAGAGAAGTGCTTAATATTCAGCTCACTGTCAAAGGTTGGGTATTTGATTTGTTCATCAATACCTGTGAGACCCTCTGAATTCTGTGAGAAGGAGAAGCATAAGGAGGTTGGGAATGTTCATAATTTATACAATCAAATTTAAACAAATAAAAATTTTAAAAAGTTGATATCAAATCATATTTTCAACTCTAATATATTTTACAACTATACATTCAGAATCATCTTTGAGAAGTAGAAAATCTGCATATACTCACTTATTTGGGGGTTTTAATAACATTTTGAAGGCAAAATGATTATCTGTGTTGAAACTGAGTCATTTTGCCTATGAATGGAAAGTGTAACAGACATCAAATTGGCAAACCATCAAAAGAAACTTGCTTACTCTTGATTAGGTTTACGAATTCCATTTCTCTCCAATGCATTTGTGAAACTACTCTCTGCTGACCAGAATTTCCTTGTTCTTATAAACATTTTTAAAAGAGAATAATTTTTCAATCTAAATTCAACAGACATATAGACTTTCAAAAGAAATGCATTCTCTTCACTTTAAAAAAAATCCTGCAAGTTATGTGTTTTATTGCTGTTTCATTATCTTGGGGAACATTTTCCTTTGGATTTGACCACACATACTGGCATAATCATTCTTCTATCATCCTTCTGTCTATATTAATGAAGTTCATGAGAGCAAGATTATGTCTGTGAAAATAGGAATATTGTTCACAATTTAAATTTAAAATCTGCTTTTTGATTGTCTTATTTCTTTTGGAAATTGTCACCCAAGAGGATATTAGAATCTGTTAGGTCTGTTCTTAATTTCTAGGTTTCCATTTTCTCCTGGGTACTTGTTTTCCTGGCAGCCTCATTGTATAAGATTGGGTATGAGTAAAATTATTTGAATGTAATCGAGTCTCATTAAATTTACATTTGACTAGCAGTTCATCAGTCAATCCAAAAAAGAGAAGAGAAGAAAAGAAAAGAAAAAAAAGAAAAGAAAAGAGAAGAGAAGAAAGAAGTATTTATGATAGTCTGGTATTGATGTTGCTATGTTGTTATTAATGTTTTAAATCCAAAAAGCCTTTCAACTATTCCTGGAATCCTGGTTTGGGGCTATTTGTTCTTCATCTCTTCACATTATCTCCCTGATGTTAGACTGCCTAAAATAACACATTTTTCCCATATACTCATTGGTTTCGAATTCTTGCTTCTATCATGTATTGATTGTTTTGTGATCAATTTGTCCTATTGCTTCTATTTTCCCCCATTGTTCAGGGAATGGCAAAGACACATTATATGTTGTGATTTTTAGTAGTCAGCTAGCAATTCTTTCATGTAACATTTTATTTTTCTTCTCTCCACTTTACTAAAAGATAAAATCAAGGAACTGAGAAGTATCTCTAATCACAGTTTCATTGTGCTTTCCTTATCCCGCATTATGGTAGTGCTGAGGTTCTATTGATTAGGATCTCAAATTAGAGAGACCACTTAAAATGATTGAATAAGAAATTATATTTAATGCACAAAGTTATAATAGTCAACAACCTGGTATCGGGTACTCAAGTGACATCTTCAGTCATTTAAATTGTATCATCTTGGTTTGCCAGTGCAGAAACATGGTAGATTTTGAGGTTTGTCCAATTAAGAGTCATGGATTATGATTCAGAACTCAGTTTAATTAAAATGTATTGCTGAATAGAGAAAAATACAGGAGAAACTGATAGATGGCTAATTCTCAAATGGAAATAAATGTGAAGTACTCTTGATAGGAACACTGCACAGGTAACCATGGTGATGTTAATATGTAGAACAAGGGGAGTTCTGGGATACAGTTGCAATGCTATCACATTTTTCTTCTATACTAAAATGAAAAAATTACCCTTTTTTGAAGCTAAGAATGATGATCCACATATTCTCTTCATGTTTTTAAATTCCTTCAATCACAACCTATATAACCAACATGTTGCACTTACATGACTCTTTTTATCTTTTAAGCATATTACAAACTTTCCTGTGGTCTGAAATTCTCCCTCTTCCCCCACTGCCAACACACACACATCACTGGTATCATAAGTATGAGAGTAGATTTTACAGTTGGGGAAAAATTGAATGTAGAGAATGTGCATCAGAGCCAAATTTATAATGTTCCTAATATTTTAAGAGGGGGTGCCACTCAGCGTATAGAACACTGGGCTCTATCCTGAGTCTGTCAGGAATATAAGAGTTCAAATTGGGCCTCAGACACTTGCTAACTGTGTGACCCTGGGCAAGTCACTTAACCTATGTTTGCCTTAATTCACTAGAGAAAAAAATGGCAAACCAATCCAGTATCTTTGCCAAGAAAACTTCAAGGATGTTATCGGTATGCTATGGTCCATGAGGTCACAAAGTGACATGACCGAATGACTAAACAACATCCTTTTGAATAATGAAACAAAACAAAATAAAAACAGAGCTCTTCACTTAAATGTCTTAAATTTTTTCAGGTAACTTTGACATGTGGGAAAATACTGGTAATACAGAAAAGAAATGGCAATAGAAGGGAAAAACATAGTGTTATAAATGTTTGCTTAAATGGTCTTCTCTAAGTGATTCACTCTCAACCGTATCTACTATGTTGTGATGGCATTTGTTAAGCAGGTTAGAAGCCCATAATGGAACATCTACACCTAATAAATCCCTACTTCATGCAATAAAATATCATTTGCAGATTCTATTAGACATTACTTTAAATATTCTTCAAAAATATTTTTCTAATTATCATATATTACCTTTGTTACAAAAATAATCCTAAATTTTAGTTAAGATTATTAATGCAAATCCATGCTTACTAATACGATGTTCATGAAATATCCTAATGTTTCATTTTTTAAATAGTCCTTTTTTAATAGCACTGTGAACTAATAGTTTTATTGATAATCCTGAGGATTGGAGGATATGCCATAACTTGTGCTTTCTGGAGTTGACACCAGATCTGCAGTCCAGTGTAGGTCTCCTCTCTCCCTGCCCCCAACAACTTTTCAAAAGACAAGTCAATCTTTAATTAAGGAGGGCCAATCCTACTAAAATAAAGCTACTTCCTAAAAACAAGCATATGACTGATTAGAGACCATTTTCTTGAAACTTATTGTTGTGCCTGAAGCTGAGTGAGGAGTAAGCCATATTCCCTCTGCTACCCCAATTCTAAACAATTAGAAGGTAATTCAAAGTTCAATGCCTTCATTTTATGGATCATCAAACTGAGACTCAGAAAAGAGGCGACTTGCCAAGGACACAGAGTGAATGAGTGAGCATCTGGCTTCAGGTTAGTGTAATTTTCTCTATTCTAGATTACCTCCAGCATGTATTTTTTCACTATAAATTTATGGCAACCACTACTATCCACAAAACAACCACAAATAAGCAGCTATATAGCACAGTGGATAGAGCATTGGACCTGGATTCCAGATCTGAATTCGCATATTGCCTTGCAAACTTATTAGCTGTGTGACCCTGGTCAAGTAAATTTACCTCTTTCAGTGTTAGTTTCCTCTTATGTACAATGGAAATAACAGTAACACCTACTTCGCATGTTCATGGTGAGGATCAAATGAGATATACGTAAAGTGCTTTGCAAACCTTAAAGAACCATATAAATGTTAGCTATGATGATGATGATGATAATGATGCTGATATAATATGAGTCTGAACAAAAATCAAGATAGGAATCTAAAATAACAGCTGATTTTACAAAGGGCAGAACATGGAGGAACAGATGGAATTTGAAGAGATTTCATCACAACATAAATAACAAATAATTGTTTGTTGAAATATTTCCTAATGACTTGAGTTGCTCAAAAGGGGAATGGCTTGCCTCAAAAGGTACTGAGTTTACTATTCTGGGAACTCCTCAAGCAGAAATACTGAGTAAATACTTCTCCAGAACATATATAGGGTATTCCTATTGAGATATGAATAACTGGTCCCTGAAGTGCCTTGTAGCTTTGAAATTCTGTGACTTCTTCTATTTGACCTCAGAAGGCAGAATTAGGATGAATCTGTAGAAATAATAGGGAAGACCTGTACTGAGTGAGTTGAGCAGAACCAGGAAAACACTGTACCCAGATGATCAGCTATGGTTGACTAAGCTCGTCTCAGCAATACAATGATCCGAGACAATTTCAAAGACTCATAGTGGAAAATGCCATCCACATCCAGAGAAAAAACTGATGGAGTCTTAATGAAGACTGAAGCATGCTATTTTCACTTTTGTTTTTCTTCTTGTGTGTTTTTTTTTCCTTTTGTTCTATTACTCACAACAGGACTAGTGTGGAAGTATGTTTTATAATATTGCACATGTGTAACATATATCAGATCGATTGCTGTCTTGGGGAAGGGAAAAGGGAGGGGAAGGAGGGAGGAAGAAAAATTTGCAACTCAAAATATTTCAAAAATGAATGTTCAAAACTGTCTTTACATGTAATTGGAAAAAACATTTTTTTAAAAAAGAAATAATAGAGAAATAGGTTTAGACTTCACGTGTAGAAAAATGACATAACAGTTAGAGCTATCCAAAATTGGAATGTGCTGCTCTAGGTGATAATGGATGGGTCTATTCTAACTAGACAGCTTCAAGCAAAAGCTCGACCATTAGTTAGATTGCAAAGGGAATAATTGGTAGCAACAGGTTGTCCTAAAAATCCTTTGAAGTGCCTTCCAACTCTGACATTCTGCATTTGATCTAGCATATCACATATCTAATCCTTCTGCATCTTCACAAAAACCTTATGAAGTAGTTGCGAGTTAATTCTATAAATGAGAAAACTGATGCTTTCAGAGGGTAAGTGATTTGCCTGTGGTCATACCTTTAGTGTCAGAGGTGGGATTAAAATTGAGGCCTCTCCTGACTCCAATTTTTGGGCCTTGCACTTTGCCATATTGTCTCTCTCTTGTCCAAAGCCTATGCCCTTCAGTCTTATAGGAGTAAATAAAATTGGAGTCTACAGTCTTTAACACACAAGGTTACTTATTTATTATAATTGATCCTCTGAATCATTCCTTTATTAATTAATCCAACTCATTAAAAAATTATTGAATACCTTCCACCCTTGAATCACTGTGTTCTGCAACTTTCAGAGATAATTAGATTATAACAAACAATAAGCCATCTGCAGTAGGTAGGAATAAGGGAGGGGAGCTGCTAGAAGCTTATGTATCGAAAATAGTGTATAGTGGCATTTCACAGTAAGAGTATAAACGAATATATACCACATGCAAACCACACAGATACATGGGACTAGTTAGGAGCAAGCACTCATACATATTGCACTATATTATACTACATGACAATGATTATTGTTAATAGAAATGATCTAAAGACAATAAAAAACTTAGATTTTGTGTTTTAAAACCATGTATGAAAGCAGGGAAATGTTTAATTTATTTAAAAATATTCCCATAAAACAATAAAAATAGAAATGTTTTGGTACTTGAAATCTTAGTAACATTGAAGAAAAGGATTGTCTAATACCCCATTTTTATTCCTGACAATGGCCGTGTTAGATAAATGAGTTGTTGCTTTGCTTGTATATATGCACAAACGTATATACAAATTAATATGCAGTGAATGCTTAGGATCAAAGATTTAGAACCAGGAGAGATGTCAGATATCATCTAGTCAAATCCCTTCCTTTTATAGATAAGGAAACAAAAGCATATAGAAAGCAAATCTTTTACACAAGGCTGCCCAGGGAGTAAGTAGCAGAATCGGGATTTTAACCCAGCTACTCTGACTCTAAATTTGGTAGTCTTTTCGCTGTTTCACATTGCTTTAACTCTACCATATATATCATGTGTAAGTTCTATATTATTAAAATTTACTTTTGATCTTTGTTTATGGACAACTGAAAGGCAGCATGGAGCAGCAAGAGAGCAGTCTTGGAGTCTGGACGATAACACACTTCAAGTCATAACTGTGACCCATATTAACTGTATGATGCAGGATAAGTCACTTGATTTCTCATTGCTCAAGGGATGTAAGACTATAAATGACATGAGGTGCTGATCTGCATTGGGGATTGAGTTCTACCTCAGAAAGTTCCTACCCTGAAACAATGAAGGTCTGCATGTGACATATACATAGACTATATGTGTTTGGTTTTTTTTTTTTGTTTGTGTTTGTGTGTGTGCATTGTACATGTATATGTATATGCATACCTGTGGTTGTATTAGGGTAGAGACTTTCTGAGGCGGAACTCCACTGGACAAGTATATTCTGAATTTACTCTTTGGGTAACCTTTTATAAATCACTTAACTTATTTGTGCTTTGGTTTCCTCATCTATAAAATAAGGGGGTTTTGAATAGATGATCTCTGACCTCTCTTCTGCTTTGGAATTTTGATCCTAAGCATTTTAATTTGTATATACACACATATTAAAATCCACACACATTAATGTCATCATATGTACATCTGTGTGTGTTTGTATGGTATGGCGATGGTTGTCCTTCATTCTTGAAAAGAACCAAAATGACATCACTATACTAGTCAAATTACAGTGTGTCCAACTGTGGCTGATCAGACCAATATGAGCTCAAAATGTTCTATCACAGGTTGGGCACAAAAAGTCCGTGTGGACATTTGGGGTGGATTTTCTGCATTTCTCATCGCACATTTCTTTTGAGTTACTTCAAAACTGCTTTGCTCATAGAAGAGAGTGCCTTCTCTGATGTGGACATGCCTTGCTGCGCGGTCCTGTGCCAGTGTCTTCCGTGTCACACAATCAATTCCAGAGTTCTTAAGAGAGACCTTGAGAGTGTCCCTGTATCACTTCTTCCCACCATCTGAATGCTTGCCCTGTGTAAATTCTCCATGAAATAGTCTTTTGAAAAATGTGCATTTTATATTCAAGCAACGTGACCAGCCCATTGGAGCTGTCATCTCAGAAGCAGAATTTCAAAGTTTCTCAGTTTAATTTGAGAAAAGACCTTAGTATCTACCACCTTATCCTGCCAGGTGATCTTCAGAATGGTCTTTAAGATAATTCAAATGGAAGCCATTCAGTTTCCTGGCATGGCGCTGGCAGACTGTCCAGGTTTCACAGGCATGCAACAATGAGGTCAGCACGACGGCTCTGTAGACCTTCAGTTTGGTGGTCAGTCTAATAACTGTTCTCTCCCAAAATTTCCTTTAGAGCTTCCCAAACACTGGGCTAGCTCTGGCAATGTGTGTGTCAACCTCATTATCAATGTGTACATCCCTGGAAAGTACATTACCAAGGTAAGTGAACATGTCCACGGCATTCAAAACTTCCCCATTTGCTGTAACCACTGGTTCCACATATGGTTGTTGTGGTGGTGGCTGATCTCCATCAGCCTGTGTTTTCTTGATGTTAATTGTTAGTGCAAAATTAACACAAGCAGCAGAGAATTGATCCATACTTTGTTGCATCTCAGCTTCAGAGACTGTATTGAGTGCACAATCATCCGCAAACAGAAAATCATGCGCTAAAACTCCCCCCACTTTGGTCTTGGCTTGTAGCGTTTTCAAGTCGAAGAGTTTACCATCAGTGTGGTAGCTGACCTTGATGCCATGTTTGTCCTCATTGAAGGCATTTGACAACATGGCTGAAAACATGATGCTAAAAAGTATGGGAGCAAGCACACAGCCTTGTTTCACTCCACTGGTAACTGGGGAATCCTGAGAGCATTATCTATTTTCCAGAACCCAGGCAAGCACACTCTCATGAAATTGATGTTCAATGCTGATGAACTTCTCGAGGCAACCAAATTTTGACATAATTTTCCATAAACCTTCATGACTGACAGTATCAACTGCCTCGGTCACAGATCTCTGTTCTGCTCCTGGCATTTCTCCTGGAGTTGTGAGACAGCAAACACCATACCAACTGTTCCTCAGCCCTTTCTGAAGCCATGCTGGTTTTCAGGTAAATGGCCATCTTCCGGGTGAAAGATCAGCCTATTAAGGAGGACTCTGGCAAAAATCTTGCTGGCAATGACTAAGAGAGAGAATCCCCTGTGATTGTTACAGGACACTGTATTTCCTTTACTTCATAGAGATGGACAATGGAGGCATCCTTGAACTCCTAAGGGATAACCTCCTCTTGTCATATAAGCTGGAAAATTTCAGTCACATTTTGTATGAGCTCTGGACCCCCATCTTTTAAATCTCAACTGGAATAAAATCAACATGACGTGCTTTGCCACATGAAAGGAGCCTAATGTCATTCAAAACATCTTCAGTTGGAAGTTCAGCTAGGGAAGGATTGACTTCCACCTGAGGTCAGTGGCTTCAGCCTTGATTGATGATGTTCCATTCAGAACACTATGGAAGTGTTCATCCCATCTCTCTATGATCATGCTCTTATCACTAATCAATGTGGCTCCATCAGCACTGAGTAGTTGAGATGCACTATAGAGCTCTGGCCCATAAATAACCTCCAAGGAACCATAAAAGTGCTTGGGTTGTTACTATCAGCATAAAACTGAATTTCATCTGCCTTCTTACTGAGCTAAGTATCTGGCATCTCTCTAAGCTTTGATTGTGTTTTGCTTTTGATGAAATTAGATGCTGCCTTCTTAGAGATGGATGAACTACCCTGCTGGTAATCCTTGTGGAGTTCTCATTTTTCATTTTGCAGCTTCTGAATTTCCCTAACATTTTCATCAAATCGGTTTTGATATTTGTGAATGCTCTGACTCAGATGAGCAAATGCAGTGCTATACACCAAATTTCTGAAAGCTGCCTCCTGCTTTTCTGCTCAATTGTTACCAACTGTGCGTCGCCTCCACTTTCCCGTGAAAAGGACTAAATGGTATGGGTAACGTCTTTTGATTCATGTGTAAATTGGATTTCAATAAGGCAGAGTGGCATGAAGTTGTCAGCCTCACTCTCTCCTTCAGAGTCATCACAATCCAGTGTCAGAGTCAAGATGGCCGGTAATGACTCAAGATGCAGTGGATAACTTTGGCAACTTTGATATCTAACCAAGTTCTAAGCACTCCACAGCACCTGCTTCAGCTGCCTTCATGGCAACTGGAACAGGTCATTCTCATTCTCCCATTTCACCAGGGGCAGTGTTTACATGCTTGGGGTAGACACCTCCCTACCTCAACAATGGGTTTGAGACTCCTTGGTTACCCTCAACCTAGTTGAGACCATCTGGTGAAGTGGTTTACGAGCTCGTGGCCACTGTGCA
Source organism: Phalanger gymnotis (assembly GCA_028646595.1). Lineage (NCBI taxonomy): Eukaryota > Metazoa > Chordata > Mammalia > Diprotodontia > Phalangeridae > Phalanger > Phalanger gymnotis. The sequence continues at coordinate 182,183,488 of CM053622.1, forward strand.
TGCTATAGCTTCTTGGAGCCACAAATGAGAGTTAGGTGGAACAGGCAGACACCAAAGGTGGAAAGCAGCCCTGAAAAGGAGCTTTCATTGGGAAGGTTGGCATCCTTCACAGCAGCCGTACTAGTCTTCTCTGAATACACCCTATGCCATACACACACATATGTATGCATATACATACATATATATGTGTAGATATACATATATGTGTTTATGCGTGTATATGTGCATGTACACAGACGTATATATGTATACACACATATATGTGGTGGAACGGAAGGATGAGAATGATTTCTTCCAATCACCATGAAGGCAGCTGAAGCTGGTGCTATGGAGTGCTTAGAACTTGGTTAGATATCAAAGTTGCCAAAGTTATCCGCTGCATCTTGAGCCATTACCAGCCATCCTGACTCTGTCCTGCTACTGGACTGTGATGATTCTGAAGCAGAGAGTGAGGCTGACAACTTCATGCAACTCTGCCTCACTGAAATATGATTTATATATGAATCAAAATCACTTCATTGAAATGATTGCTTTTGTTAAGTGAGTGTGTATGTATGTGTATATATGTGTATATATATATTATATGTGTATATGTATATATGTATGTATATGTATATGTGTGTATATGTATATGTGTATATGTCTGTGTATGTGTACATATATGCATATCGTTGTGTGTGTATATGCATATAAACACATATGTAACTTACACATAACGTATGTGTTAACGCATATGTACCTAACATGTACACACGTGTATGTATATGTGTGTGTATGTATGTATACCTATGAAAATCAATCAGTTCATTAAAAATAGGATATTAGGTAATCATTAGAAGGATGCAGTTAATTTCATAGGAATGATATTTATCCATACATACCATAAGCAGTATAACAGCAGCATTTTCAAGCAAGTTAAGATCAGTAGAATACAACTACTCTTGCATTATCCATCCATCATTCTATTTGTTTCTTGGCCAACCATTCAAATGCAATGTTTCATGATGTTACATCAGAAGATATAGAAATAGAATTTTAGCTAGAGAAATTGCCCTTGTGAAATGACATTATTTTGGACAAAATTTTGAGCAGCATGGCCAAATATAATTGAATTCAATTAAGCAATTTTTATTAAATATTTATTATATGTAGAGGATTGTACTAGATGCTGGGTGAGACTTTTTAAAAAGGAAGAGAGGCCCCTATCATGATGAAATTTACAGTGGATTAGAGGGCTATATCACTACTATGAGCAATTATGACATATACTGGCTCTGTAACTGTGAGCAAAATTAGACACAAAATCATAGGACTATAGAATTCAAAAGTTGAAAAGGATCCCAGTAGCCATTGTATTCAATCCATATATGAAAATAACACCAATATTAGTATAACCAGAAAGTGGTATACTACAAGAACCTACTACCTGTTGAGGCAACGACCTCCTTGGGCCTCCTTTTTCTTACCTGTAAAATGTAGGGGTTTGACAAGATGGCCTCTAAGGTCCCTTTTAATTCTAGGCCTATGATCTTATGCACTATAAAACTATGTTTATTTGCATCAGGGAGGTATGTGAGGTCCAGAAAGAGATAAAACTCTGTGTGTGTGTGTGTGTGTGTGTGTGTGTGTGTGTGTGTGTGTGTGTGTGTGTGTGTGTCTGTGTGTGTATCAGTACGTGTCATACATATATATGCAAGAAATAGGGTTTGGGCTGCGATTTTATACCCAGGTAAGAAAACTTTTTGCTAATGCAGAGTGCTGCCTAGTGTAGTGAGTGGTTAAATAACTGTCCCAAGATTACACAGTCACTATATATCAGAGATTTACCTGGCTTTGAAGTTGACAAGTCGTTTTATTTTGTTTTTTCTTTCCAATTTTTTTTGCTAGACTTGTATTTTCATTGGGATAGAGAGCTCCCAAAGAACTCCCTCAATCAATCAATGCAGTTTGGCATCTTCTCTGCAACTTAAAGAGTTGCTTCTAAGCATGTGTTTGTGTTTGTTTATATATTTTTTTTTTATTTCTGAATTTTAACATTTTATTTTTTCCCAGTTACATTTAAAAACAAATTTTACCTTAATTATTTTTTTTTACTATTGTGAGTTTCAAATTCTCTCCCACCATTCCACCCTCTACCCTTGTTTAGAAGGCCAGCAATTTGATACAGGTTATACATGTGTGGTCTTGCAAAACATTTCATAAAGAATAACTTTTAAAAAATAAGTTTAAAAAAGAGAACACTTTTAAAGAGAAAGTAATAAGGTTATATCTATACAGAAACAACAAATGGTATCACAGCAGAGATAAAACATTATTTTTATTTTCCTGCTATGGATTTTTAGGAACAATATAAGTTGCTAGAACTTCAGGGATCAAAATTGCTCATTAAAAATCACAACAGCACAGGATGTATACGATTTTCAGTCCAGTACAGTCTGAGTCCTTACTACATCAAAATGTATACATAATTTTCATTGTACACCTTTTTCATAAGTACTTGTCATTTAATTTTTTGTATACTTATTTCTCTTCTTTTAATCATTAAGACTGTCTTTATAGTAGCTTTTATTATGTTTTCTTCCTTCTTTTTTCACTCCTTATTGGCCCAAAATGTAATTACTGGCTCCAATGTGAAACTTCACTTACACAGCACTTTGTCTTCTTAAAGTGCACATTTGTCTATGAATTCTGTCAGGCTCTACTATTTATGAATGTGGTTCTGATGAATGATGATATTGTATTTATATCTTAAACTGAATTAGGAGGCATAATCATTATAATGTTAGCATAATTTCAACTTATGGTTGTTTAATAAACTCTCACTTTGAAAATAACTTTCAGCTTCCCCTCAGAAATTCTATCTCAGCAAGGAATCATTAGCAAATTATTCCATATACAAATCTGTTCAATTGATATCATTCTTATTAAACTTCCCAAACCTGCCAAACAATTTTATGCTAAAATATTTTGCCACAGGGGGACTTTCTACCTTCCTCCTATGCTCTAGGAGATAATGGATAGCACTGGTGGAAAAAAAAAATTGCTGTTTGATAAAATGGCTGGCTGTATTCTACTTTGTCTGCTTTGCCTGGTGGTGGTAGTAGTATTGATATCTATTTCCCCTTCCTTGGGTAAAAAAGGAGGTTAAAAAAATGCTAGTAAAAGCAGCCCAAGTATTGTTTAGAGGTTACAAATAAATCTTAGTCAGCAGACAAATTTTCAAATATAGAATCTGTGAATAATATAGGCTAATATACATATATGTTTATATATGTATGTATGTATTATATGGTTATTCAGGAAAGACTAGTACCTTTGGTATGAGAGTTGCCAAGCCCATTTTAGGGCTGCTTTCCACCTTTGATGTCCACCTGCCAACCAACCTTTTACCTATGGTTCCAAGAAGCTAGAAGCCAAACCCTAACAAACTGTTTTTGACAGACAGACTAAACTAGATTGAGGGTAACCAAGGGTTCTCAAACCCATCAATGACTTAGGGGAGTGTCTACTTCAAGCATGTGAAGACAGGCTGATGAGAACAATTTGTTCCAATGGCCATGAAGGATGCTAAAACAGGTGCTATGGAGTGCTTAGAGTTTTGTGAACACGAAAGACACCGTCCACTGCATCCCAATCCAGGTCCAGTTATCTTGACTTTGTCTTGCCACTGGATTCCAATGACTGGAAGAGAGAGTGAGGTCAATGATTTCGTTCAACTCTTCCTCACTGAAATCCAATTTATGTGCAAGTCTTACCTAAATCGAAGCACTTTGGCAATGTGCAAATGGCAAAGCAGCAGGTGCAGATACACTGGGAGCTGTAGTCACAAACCTGCACATAGGCAGCCCAGGCCATAGGGTTGTCTTCTCACAGGACTGAAGCAGTGGTGGGATTGTAAAGCCTCTGTGTGGCTGAGCAGCATTTTTGTAAGGACTACATTGCTCACCTCTCTACATGAGGAAAGGGATACAATGTTACCATACAAATTGTCTACTTTATCTAACCAACCCTGGTCTTCTTACTGTGGCAGGCAGGGAGGCTACTTGCTTTAAAAACGCACCAAAAATGTACAAAAGCTTTTGTAAAGATGATTCTACTCACCAGTGCATGGAATGTGCACACACTCATGGACAACACAAAATCCAGTAAAAATGAAAAAAAAAAACCCAGATCTTATTGTGAGAGAACTCATAACAGCCTTGAGTGAATCAAGGCTGGAAAATTAATATTATTTTACCCAAGTTGGATCTGATTAGACATTTTTCTGGAGGAGTTGAAATGAAAGGGAACAGTGAAACTGCCATAGGTTTCACAATCAACACTAATCTAGTCAACGCATTTGTATGCATCCCAAAGGAGTGAGTAATAGGCTCAGAACAATATAATTGCTACTTGCAGGAAAGGGCCATGTCACCATCATCCATATGTATGCACCCACCAAGATAAACCCTAATGAAGTCAAAGGAAAATTTTATGAACACCTGGAGACCCTCACTGTCAATGTGACAAAAGAAGATGAGTTTATAATTCTGGGTAACTTAAACGTTAGTGTAGGCACAGATTATTGGATATGGCAAGGAGTCCTTGAGAGAAATGAAGTCAAAAACAGCAACAGTGATGGTCATTTACTGCTGAATACCTGTACATCCCATAACCCGCTCATAACCAACATTGTCTTCTATTTACTTGTCTTACTATTGTCTTACTATTTATTTAAAAGAAACAAAAATTCATAGATGCATTCTCACAGCAAACATTGCCATTTAGCAGACTATGTTACTGTAAGGAGAAGAGACTGACAGGGTATGAGAGTCAAAAAGGCAACATAAGACCATAGACTTATTCTCTCCAAATTAACCATTCACTTTTATCAAAAGCAGTGGCCCCAAGGCAAGATGACTATCAGAAGACTCCTTGTCAACAAATTAGAATACTTCTTGCCTCAATAGTTTCTTGCTAATTTGGAGGGAAAGCTGAGCCAATATGTGGTTAGAAATTGTGGGACAGAAAAGGAGTGAGCAGCTTTCAGAGATCTGGTGTATAGTACTACAAATTCACCTGGACTAGAATACTCTTAAACATCAAGTGTGATTTTATGAAAATGATGAGGAAACTTTAAAAAAATGGCTCCGAACAAATTCTAGAACAGTAAAACCCACAGAAAGATGGAGTGAAACAAATTTCCAGCCCAAAAACATTTGAAAGGTCACCAAGAAAGGTCAATTGCACCAGGGTAAAAGAGGAGCACAGTCCAGCACAGGCCACGCCAGTATAAATCAGACTATATCAAATGCAGAGCAGGCCTTGAGGCAACTGAATCACTGGCAGCAGTGTTTCAAACTTCTTGTCCCACAGATGCCAAAGACCATTTAAAAGATAAGCAGGAAAGGTCTGTCACACATGGGTGACAGTGGAGGAAAGTCCAGCAAAGTCCACACCAGCACAGTCTCAGTTCCAAGAAACCAGGAGCAGGCCTTGAAAGTAATCAAATCAGCAGCAGCAGTGGCACTGGCTGCTCCTGGAGCTCTCAGACAACGAGGGAATCAACAAGAGAGTTCAACATTTTGGTAAATGAGAAAAAAAATACTGAAGAAAATAACACCTTAAAAAACAAAATAAGCCAAATGGTAAAAGAGGTCCAAAAAGCCAAAGGGGAGAAGAATGCCTTAAAAAGCAGAATTGGCCAAATGAAAAAAGAGGTCCAAAAGCTCACTGAAGAAAATAATTCCTTAAAAGTTAGAATAGAGCAATTGAAAGCTAATGGCTTTGTGAGAAATCGAGAAATAATAAAACAAAACCAAAAGAATGAAAAAATAGAAGACAATGTGAAATATCGCATTGGAAAAATAACTGACCTAGAAAATAGATCTAGGAAAGATAATTTAAAAATTATTGAACTACCTGAAAGCCATGATCAAAAAAATTCCCTCGATATCATCTTTCAAGAAATTATCCTGGAAAACTTCCCTGATATTCTAGAACTAGAAGATAAAACAGAAATTAAAAGAATCCACTGATCACCTCCTGAAAGAGATCTCAAAATGAAAACTGCCAGAATTATTATATCCAAATTCATGAGTTCCCAAGTCAAAGAGAAAATATTGTGAGTAGCCTGAAAGAAACAAGTCAAGTACAATGGAG
>CM053622.1:182190128-182206393 GCA_028646595.1 Phalanger gymnotis
TGGGGCTTAGCACTTAACAGCTGAAAGTACTTCCACTCAAAAGAAACAAAAGCCATGCTAATGAGACAATTTTGCTTAACAACACACTGGGTTAGCCCCAGTCAGGCCAAGGGCTAGAGGCAGAAAAAAAAGACTTCAGTTAGCTATTACAGTCAGCTTGTAAGACTAGTGGATCAACCCATTCCATAGAGGTACTACATTCTTAGAATAGTCCAACAACTAATCACTGTGCACATGCTCATAAGGCTCATTGGCTAATCCCCAGTAATATATCATTCACTGTTGGTTTAAAGCTGATTCAAGAGGACAGATGGCCAGTCCACTATTATAACTACCAAGTAATCTCCTCCTCAATTATGTGATAAGTAACCTACAACATATTATTACAGACTGAATTTGTCATTAAGTAATTAATCCCAGTTTTTCAGGATATCACCTTAAAATATATTTTCAAATTCATCCCAGTTATTGACATGATCTTTTATCTTTCCTCTCTTTTAAGTTGAATTGGCACTGTGGTCTCAATGCTTCTATTAGATCCACCATTTTTTTCTAGGAGTAGTGATGGCAAAGTATGTGATAAATCTAAGTCTTTATTCTAAATACACAGGGTAAAGAATAAAGTTGATACTGTAGGGAAAGGTTATGTAAAAGTGGAAGAGGAGTCATGGTGGTTGCTGTGAGTAGTACAGAGAAGCACATTCTATCTGTATAGAAGTTTGGAAATATTAGAGTCAAAGATATAGAGTGGTAAGGGACATTAGAAGATGTCCATCAGGGCAGCTAGGTGGTGCAGTGAGTAGAGCACCAGCCCTGGAATCAGGAGGATCTGAGTTCAAATCTGGCCTCAGACACTTGACACATATATTAGCTGTGTGACCTTGGGCAAGTCACATAACCCCAATTGCCCTGCCAAAAAACCAAAACGAAACAAAACAGAAGATATCCATCTAGTCTAAATAGCTTCATTTTGTAAATGATGGAGCAAGTGTCAAAGCTGGTATTTTAATTCAATTCCTCTGATTCTGATTCTTTAATTTTACTAAATGATCTCTCCCCCCACCCCCAAACCTGGTAATATTTAGGTAATAGTTTGTAGACCAACATATTATAAGTTTATATTTCAACAGACCCTGCTGATGTCTCTTAATAAAAGAAGACTGTCCATGTATCATAAGATCTGGTGTTGCTTCTGGTTACTAAAATATTTTCAGCAAATATTTCTATTTTCATGAATTTTGTGCCCACTAAAAATCACCTTGATTCAATGTACTCTTTGAGTACAGTCTGAAATATTTTTTGAACTATAACTCTTGATTCAATACTAAACTTCTATCCATATTAAAGTTTTGATGCTAAAATTCCTAAATGATATTATTTTATTGCTTGTTTTAGATGAAAAGAAACCCCACTACTTTTCTCTGTATCCTTGGTTGAGTAGAGTCTGTTGAAGTCATAGAACTAGACTGAACCACTAAGGAAGAATACCTTTGGTCTCTATCTGAAAACAAGGCTACTTGATCAATTTAATCTGATTGACCATATCCTGATTTCATTACCAATGAGAATTTTGGGGAGTCCACATAAGGCAAGGAAATATTTCAGCTTGAAACTGATTAAAATATTTTACTTGTTTGTTTGTTTGTTTTTTTTTTTTTGGTTTGTACCATGCATGGGGGATTACTTACACAGCTCAAATATCAGCAGCAATGTCTTTGTAAAGGCATAGCAGTATTTCAGTTCTCATTCTGTCTGGATCCCTTGTAAAAGATATGACCTAGAATTATTTCAGGTAGTTACTCTTATATTTAAAGACACACACACACACGCGTGCGCCTGCTCATGAAAATACATATGCGTGTGTGCATGTTTTTTGTTCTTTTACTTCCTTAGAGGCAGCTAGGTGGCACAGTGAATAGAGCACTGGATCTGAAGTCAGGAAGACTCAGAAACTTCAAATCTGAATTAATATACTTACTACTAGTGTCACTTGTCATGGGGCAAGTCACTTAACCTATGTCTACCTCAGTTTTAACAACTGTAAAATGGGGATAACAATAGCACCTACCTCTCTGGGTTGTTAGGAGAATCAAATGAGACAATATTTGTGATGTGCTTAGCACAGTGCCTGACCCAGTGCTTAATAAATGTTTATTTCTCTTCTCTTCTCTAACTGCAGTATTATTAGAATGTGATCTTGGGCAAGTCACAACCTTAGTTTGCCCCAATTTCTTCATGTGTAAATTGGATGTAATGACAGCACTTCTTAGGACTGTCATGAGGATCAAATTAAATAATAATTGTAAAGCATTTAGCACAGCACCTGCTATATATTAAGTGCTTATATAAATGTTACGGCTGTTATTATGCTTATTACTATTATTTTATTGTAGGTAAAGTCTTCACTTCTAAATTCATTCTTTGACATTGTACTTTGATATTGTTCATTCTCATTTTGTCCTGTTCCCAGTGGAGGAAGTAAACAATTAATAACACTTTAAGCAAATCATATAATGAAATATACATAGCTGTTTATTCTCTCCTCTGCTATTTCTCTTTTTATTTTATTATAAATAATAAACAGAATAGATTTTAACATAAAGTGGATATGCAAATAGGAATACATAAGAATTACTACCATATATCATTTTAGAAGTATATATGTAGCATATTTAATTTTAAGCAAATTTGTTTCTTTGTCTCCTTCTGAACTTTCTTTTTACATTTTAAACATGCTTTAGCATTGCACATTTTTGTTTCTATCATTATCCTTAAATCCCACCCCCTGTCTTCCAGAAGCCCTCCCATGCATCAAATATGTAGAGCCAAACAAAGTGAATAACACATTGGCCATTTTTGAGAAAATGTGCTTCATTCTTTACCTCTAATCCATCACCAACAAACTACCTATCCATCTCTTGACTAAATATAATTTTTTCTTACTCTTCCCTGGTAATTCTTATTTTCTAACTCATTTTATATATTCTATCTCTTTGTCTCTCTTGATCACCTTCTGGCTCTCTCTTTTTCTTTATCTCTATATTTCTGTCTCTCTTTGTCTCTATGTCCTTTTCTTCTTCCCCTCTTCCTCTTCCCTTCCATTATTTTTTAGTCCTATAGAGCAGCACTAATGACAACATTGAAGGAAAGATCAGTACTACTAAGCACAATGGATATAATGGAAATTCATATTTCTGTTTCACCCAGTGTTCTTGATAAATTAATTTACGTAGCGATCATAGATCTTTAATAAAACTTGTTTTTCCCTTAACAGGATTTCTTCAAAACATGCCAAATTATCCATATCTTCAAATACTTTTTTCTTTTTAATTTTAAAGACTATACTTTAAAATGAAATAGCTACTCCATCTACTACTCGCCTGAAAATCAGGAGGTCATTTATGTCCCTGGATTTACCATAGGTGTCCATCAGTTGAGGCTCTGACATAGATAAGTGAGGACATGAGTCCATTCGCAATGCTAGCTTATGCATACTAACTGTCTATTTTAGAGATCTTCTATTATATTATATATTATATAGAAGTTCTATTAGGCAAAAATAAGGGATTAGAATAGATAATTACCTACATTAATTTTAGAACTAAAACTTCTGTTCTCAGTATGTGATGATAGTAGCAAGGCCCCACATATATAAAAGCTTAGAATTTCTCAATGTAATTAGTTATATTATCCTATGTCACACCCATAAGCCTGTCCCACTTTTATAGATTTTGCATTCAGAATTTTGACTTTTTAATTAATAGTACTTTCCTTATGAAAGTCATAGGGAATGCCATGAATTGATAGAAGTCAAATAACTGTAAGTTTCCAGATCAGTTCTATTTTTATACAGAACATTTTTATCCTATATTTTCCTCATGCACAAATGATGGAGATAGAAAAAGACACTACAATAGAGACCACACAATCTTTCACATTGGACAGTAGAGGTAAAAACAGAAAAAATCAATTCTTTCATGGTAAACTATCTCAGAAAGGGAGTGAACATGATTTCTGTACTGCGGATTTAACCATCTCTGGGTGGATTATTACACTGGATCCACTCTGCAAGCTGGAAAAGTGCATAGTTCTTGTGGATAGCATTTCTGAACTTTTCTGTCCTAAAAGTTTAGAGATGTAGAAATAGCCGTTTTCCCAATGAGTTTTATTTTATTCATTAACATGTCCACTCTTGCCAGGAATATGTGATTGAAATGTTATTTTAGACCTTTAGTTCAAGTCTCTGCTGGGACTATTCAGTGACTACTCTACAAGGATGGCATCATGAAATAGATAGCATGTTTCCTTAACCAAACATATTCAGTATTCATGAGGCTCTACGTAGTATGCCCATTTAAAAATATTTAATTGCTATTCTTTTGAAGGTTTGCTTTTCCTGCCTGAACAAGAGTTCATTTTTTTTTCTCTTGCCAGTGAGTTGTCTAATGGTTAGCTTTTATTCTATGCTGACAAACCATCTTTTTTTCAAACGATAAAGCAACTTGGAAGAACAGGTCACATTAAAATGTTTTTATTACTATGAATACGAGAACTATAATAATCTTACCAAATGAACCCAAAGTGAATTCAGTGTTCCATAGAATTGGCATGACACACAACTCTCTGTCTGTCACACACTTTGAAAGTATTTCTTTTACAAAAAGAAAAAAAAAAGATTTCTAATGAGAAAAACCGGAGTGGTACACATGAGAAAGAAGAAAAAATCCCAAGAAAAAATGATATTGCATAATAATGTATGTGATTCAAATTGATGTATTTGACTCGGAAAGATTTGTGTCACATTAATAATATTTTGAGTTCAACAACATAGCATTACTATTTCTCCATTATTGAATAGGACAACCAAGACAGACTCTACTAAATAGATATGGGCCATCTAAATTTCTTTAATGGTGTTACTTCATAAAAGATAGCATCAGCTAATTAAAAAGAGGCAGCAGATGTGGGAAGAGGAAGATATCAGCATTAAGAAGCTCACATGTCATTTATAAGAGTCCTTAACATTAAAATGATTAAAAAAACAAAACAAAACAATGTGTATAGCACTTTAAAGTTTACAAAATGTTATACATAAATTATTTCTAATAATAACTCAGATAGATACTATCATCCATCCTTTTATAGATTTGGAAATAGGCAAAGTTAAGTAACTTGCCAGAGATTCCACAATGAGTATATATCTAAAGCAGGATTTAAAATCCATGTCTACATGACACTGAGCTGGAACATGTTTAACTTGGGCAAATAAATATTAAGTACCTATTCTGTGCAGCATATTGTGCTAGATCCTGTTGACATAAAGAAAGAATCTGTTCTCAGGGAGTTGAAAATCTAATATGGGAAATAAATGGGCAAATATGATGCAAATGAGAAAGTGATTAAGTTAAAGGCAAAATGTCTATGATAATTTCAATGAGAAACTTAAGGAGACAGGAAATATAGTTTTCTTTCTGTTGTTGTTCAATAAGTTTACTGTCTTAATCTGAACATTTTCATAGAAAATTACATATTTTGATATTTTAACTATTAGCTGCATGCAATTGGCCTCTGAGGAAACTTACCTTCTTCTGAGCAACTTGGCCTTTCTTCTGGGCAAGGGACATTTTGACATGGTTCCATCCTTTTTAACTTTTGTCTTAGGTTTCTTCCCATATACTGGATTCTCCCTCATACCAGCATGAACTTTCTTTTATATCTCTCCCATCCTATTGGGAATTATACTATTCTTTATGTACTGTGAGAATTGTTTTTTATAAGCATCTTCATATTTTTCAATGAGATAATGGATATAATCTGAAATATTTTGGCTCATAATGTTTTTAAGATGTACTTCGGCACTGAATTCCTTGCTTTCTGAATCATGCCCAGGGGAGCATTTGGTACTGTGAGGAATAGACTGACCTCCATCCACAACTCCCACAAGGGTCCCACAGACTTTGTTTGATGCAAGACTTGCATCCAGGTAGCATGTAAAAGCACCAGGCTGACCATCAATGCTTTCCACATTTTACTCATCTCTAGTCACTTCCACCTGACCTTCATAGATCTTGTCCATGCCAAATCTATTAAGCAGCCTGTGGACCAGCAGCAAGCCTGTATAATAAGCAGCAGCATAATTTGTCAGGCCAAACTTCACACTGTACTTTGGTAACTTATGTACAAACAATCATATCCCCTTCTGTATGGATACAAGCAATCTGGCAGACAATATCTCTGTTGGCGACTTGGACCTGTATTTTGGATTTTGGATCATGTATTTTAATGTGACATATATATATATGTATATATATATATATATATATATATGCACATATATATATATATACACATATATATGTATATATATTCTGGATTATTGTTTCCATGCATAGTAATCCATTTTTCCCTCTTGCCTTCTCCAGAATTCCACCACGTACCTGTTGAAGTAGGCCTTATTCTTGACAACTTTAATAAACCCTATCCTGTTAAAAAAGACCAGGTCCTTGCCACAGACCAGGGACACAGCAGTGCTAGAGGGAAAAAAAGGAAATGAAATTATTATGGTCATCAGGAAGCAGCACCTGAGTTGAGCCTTGGAGGAAAGGTAGGATTTCAAAAGATAAAGATTGGACAAATTTACGGGAAGCATGTGTTCATCCAAAGTGTGGCAAATGCTATGACCATTTTCCATCAGCAGTTCTCCTTGTTTTCAACTCCATGGCTGGCCAGATACCCCAAGGTTCCCTCCCACTCTTTGTTGCATCTTTTTTTGTGTTTTCCTCCATTAGACTATAAGCTCCTTTAGGGCAGATACTGTCTTTCTTTTTCTTGTTTTCGTCTCCAGTGATCAGCACAGTGCTTGGCACATTGTAGATGCTTAATAAAATGTTCATAGAACCGAATTAAAATGGAAGAAAGTAGGATAAGAATGGGGAAAGTATAGAAGTTCAGTCTAGTTGCAACACAGAATACTTAAGAAGGAGTAGCATGAGATAGTTCCGGGAATGTGGGTGAAATCAAATTATATAGATTTTCGAATGTCAGAATAATTATTTGGTTAAAAAAATGAGTGGTATGGGAAGACATTGAACATTTTGAGTAGAGATTTTTGAAAAATGATGGAACTTATTTAAGATTTAAAATATACTTGAACATTGTTAGAGATTGAATTAACCCTTTGGATTATTTAGACAAGCTCCCGTATTTTATATCTGAAGAATCTGAGGCATAGACAGGTAAAGTTAATTACTCAGTCACAGGGCAAGTTATTGGTAGAATGGGCACTGGAACTCATGTTTCCTCACTGCTGTCTCCTATTCCTGTGCTTTTTTTCAGTGAACCATAAAGTTTTGGAAAATCTAGAAGGTCATGTAAAATGACTAATATAAAAATGTCCAAAGTATAGGATCAACCATAGATATTCAAAAGAGAAGACTAGCCTGGAAAGTTTTAAGCAAAAATCAAATGTTGTGCCAGTAATGAATGAAGTAATAGAGACAATATCATGGCATAACAATAGTTTTTTTGTTTAATAAATCATTTCAATTTAGCTTAATGTAACAAGAGCTAAATTGTTTCACCCACAGAGGAAGGAGAGAGCTTACATAAAATTTCAGAGTAATGCCATCAATATTCATGCAGGAGAAAGAAATTTCATCATTGCCCCAAGTTAAGATAAAACTAGAAATGACATTGTCCTGATAATGATACTATACCATATTTTGCTAAAGGTAAAGTGGGGATTTCTCTTTTTGGAACCTAATTTTGTAGGAAATAAATCCTATAATGAAGTATTCTAGGTCCACATAAATCTCTTCAATGTATTGAATTCATCTCAACAGATATTTGTTACTGTGTGTACCCATTAAGTTCCAGGAATGGTGACAGAGACAGAGATAAAAATGGAACTGTGCCTGCGATAATTGTGATTTTTAAGATATATTGTTTGATGTAGTTATAAATGATAGGACTCCAACATGGGGTCACTTAGGCTAAGTGGCCTGAATAATTATAAACACATAAGCAAGGACAAGAAGTCCATACTTTTCCACTGTCTTGACTCATTCTGACCCTGTGTCAAGCACTTGAACAATCATAGTTTATGATTATGAGACTCCTTGCTGTGTTGAAGGGTTGTAAGACCCCATATTCCTAGTGTCTCTAATTATTGTCTTAATCCCTCACCCATTTTTTTGGTCCCAAGAAGGAAATTTCCCCTACCTGAGTTTGGTATTGATAAATAACCCAAGGAATTTACGCACATCTTATATCTAAATAGGAATTCCACCTTCCCACATCTGCCATCAATTACCTTTTCTCAATCAACCATCATTAAGGTGTAAAACTTGCCTGACCAGAACCCACACCAAAGCATGTTTCCCTTCCTGAAGTCTTCACTATCATCCAAGTGTCCTTCTCCTGACTAAATTTCCTTGCTTTTGTCAGGCTAAACTTCTACATGTATTGTCATACTGTGTGTGTTTCTGTGTTTTTGTATTTTTTTTCCTGTTTGCTATACCACACAAAATAATATTTAGGCTTTTATGATGAGCTTCCTAAGTATGAATTTCCTGTAAATCTTCAAACCTGGGTTTTTGCTGTAACCTAAGCTATTATGCTATATATAACAGCTTCCACCTTAAAGGAGCTAATTTTATTTTGAGAAGGAATACAAAACAGTGCTACAGTCTTCTAAGAATACCATCAGGAACATTAAAACTCACAACTAATTTGGTGATAAATTTCAAGGTCAAAAAAGAGTTTTTTTTAAAGTTTCATTGAGTTTAATATAAAGAAGGGAGGAAAGTAAAGAAACTTGTGAATCACAAGATAATTATAATCAATAATGGAGAAGAAGGCAGAACTACTCATCTAAAATTGTATTTCTCTTTTCTCTACCAAAGATAACATCTTTGTCCTGGGAAGGATATCTTTAAAATGATTCATTTATTTACATGGAGTTGAAATTTGAGATAAGCAAAAACACTGTAAGAGATAATCAAGTGGGTGTTGATGAGTTTCAGTCACCAGAAGAACTGTATGGTATACTTGCTGAACAGTGATCTTTGAAATGTGGAGAATGAAAGAGGAATTGCAGGACCAGTGATGAACATAAGGTAACTTGATTTTTTCAGCAAAGCGAAGGTGTGAGATCTTCTAACTTTAGGTCAATGAATTGAGCTTTTGATTCTGGCAAACTTATGCATTATCTGAATTGCAAAAGTTTATAACTTCTGATGAAATCTGGTATTTATTTTCCCAGAGAAATAATGTTACATATAATGGATAGTTTTTCAGGCTAGCTCATGATACAACCCCATAACTAGCAGGTAGATTATTTAGAGCACTAATAGTAGTTCTTAAGTAAGAGGAGTTAGCTGTGACTTCTAAGATCCTCTGTTTCCTGAATCCTAAGGCCCTTCTGCATCCTTTTGAACCTAGCATTGGGAAAATTGGATTGGGCAGAGGTTTCATCAACCTGGCAATTCCTATGGAAACATTAAGAGTAAGGACAGACTGTAGGGGGTAGAGATTATGGCAGAGGCAGGGAGGGGTAAGATTGGTCATTTACATGCAAATTCTTTGTCCATAAATCAGAGATTTCCTACTTGTTCAGTAGCAGCTGCAGAAACTTTCCATTACTATCAGTTCAAATCCTCTGTTTCAGATAAGATTATTACTCTGAGTTAAATTCAACATTTCAAAGTATTTTGGCTTTATTTAAAAACCAAAAGATGATAATTCAATATTTGAGTATTATTAAGTAGGGGACATACATATTTACCACATTCTGCCTCTTGAAGGCATCTATAGATAAGTTGTAATGAACTGAACATGTTGAATCTCTGTAAGATTCAAAGCCCAAAGACTACGGGCTCACATGAACTAGAATCATTGCCCCTGCTTGAATTTAATGCAGGAAAATCTCTAAAAATAAAGTTTAGCTATATCCCAAGTCTAATTTTTCCCAATAAGGTTAACTTAGTCATTTTTCAGTCATGTCCAACTCTTCATGACCTCATTTGGAGATTTTTTTTGTCTGCTTTTTTGCAAAGATAATGAAGTGGTTTGCCATTTCCTTCAATAGCGCATTTCCTCAGATGAGGAAACTAAGGCAAACAGGGTTAAGTCACTTCCCAGGATCATACATTTAGTAAGTGTCTGAGGTCAGATTTGAATGCAGGAAGATGAGTCTTCTTGATTTTAGGCCTGGCACTCTATCCACTGTGCCACCTAGCTGCCTACCAATGAGGTTGTTTCCACTATTGTCCCATGGAATTAACTGTACACTATGAGTGATAGGTGTGGAAAAGCCTTTTTTTTTTTAAAACAAACTGGTAGAAAATACATAAAATGCTAAAGATTTGCAGAAATCTATGAACAAATATGGAAACAGAAATGAACCAAGCAGCCAAATGACCCAGCAGCTATCCCCATGAGGGAATTGAATTTGGGGTTGGTATCAAGGTAACCTTCATCCCTTAGGTAAATATGTCTTTTCTACTGAGTCACATAAAGTCTCTCCAAGATTCTTGGTACCATGTTGTCATTATGCATTCTTAGGAATGTAAATATACTTTCAGAATTACTGAATAAACAATTCCTCTTCCTTCAGACCTACATTGTCTGACTAACTAACTGATTTCATTCCCAACTTAGATTGTTGAAGAGGGCCTAGGTAGGTTATGACAGTCTTTCTTCAAAGAGTGTTCTGCGTTTAGCAATCACTCTCTAGAAGACAGTTTCTTAACCATATATAAGGTTATAGACCCTGCTGGCAGAATGGTGAAGCTTCTGAACCCCTTTCCAGAATAAAGTTTTATTTTAATACATAAAACAAGATAAACAGGATTGCAAAGGAAACCAATTATATTAAAATATAGTTACCATACATATGATATACATATATAATTTCTATATGTAAGTATATACACAAGTATATAACTTATGTATATGTACTTAAAATATATTGAAATGCTATTTTATATATATATATAATTATATGTGTGTGAATTCATAAACACAGTGTTAATGATGTTGCATATGGAATTCAAAATTTCTTCTCCTGGTTGAGTCCCAAAAGTCCTTGAACTTCAGTCTCAGGCTATTTACAAATATATGTCTAGTACTCTAATGTGCTTCTTCTTTAAGTAACTATTACTGATAAGGCAAGGAAGAGTTAGAAAAACCATCTGTCGCTACCAGTCTCTCTAGAATAAAGTTTTGCTCTGTTTTTGATCTGGCCTGGATATTTAGAGCATCCAAAGACAAAGATGTGAAACCTGATTTTATAGCCCACTGAGGTCTACAGATGTTCTTAGACCTCCAGGTTTCAAAGGATTGCTCCATATTCTGAAAAAAAAATTAATATGTTGCCACTGAACATTCTTATTTTTATTAGGAAGATATTCCTTAGTTGTCTCCAAACAAAGGGACAATTCCCATGTTAGTCATGACAATGGACTCCAAAATGTGTAATAGTTTTAGACTTAATTTATTAGGTCATTTAGTAGAGGAAGAACACTTATAGAAGGCTACCCTATCAGGCTCTGCAAGGTTGACATTATATAGGGTTTCAGAAAAAAATACCAGCATAGCAACATATGAAGCAGTTAAGGTCTTTCATAGAGAGGGCAATTTCCTGGCAGTATCTATTGATTATAATGTTATTAAGCATAAATATTCAAATTAAGAGGAATTGAGATGTTGCATAAAAATTCAGATTTGGGGATTCCAAAACACATCAGGTGGCCCCAAGACCTGAACAGAATCCAAGCATTTTCTGTAGCCATCTGGCTTCTTTGGGAGGAACTATGAGGTCACTAATTTCTGGCTACTCTAAGCCAGATTCAAATAATATTAATAAATAAAGTCTTTCAAACAATACAATGTTTCCCTATGCTTATAATCTCATACTTTTGATTAGGGAATTAATCTGATAAGTGATTCCCATGATCATCCCTACCCCCCATCCTTTACAGTAAAGAGATCATCTGGTTTGACCTCTTCATCTAATAGATGCAGAAAATGAGGTTCATAGACTTTCTTTTGCAACTTAAATGGCATGCCCTGTGTCATACAGGTTGTAATAGGGGAGCTTAGATTTGAAGCCAGGTCCTTTGACTCAAAATCCAGAGATTATTCTGCCATATGACACTGTCTCAAATGCCTTGGCATGTGCAAAGGCAGCACAACACTATTATTATTTTTCATTTATTATTCAAATGTGCAGATGTAATTTAGACTAACCAAATCTTCAAACTTCTGGTCTTAATTAAAACATATGTAGACATAAATGTGCTACATTATTTTTGTAAGTCTTTTAAAAAAAGCATACATAAATGACTGCTGTCTGGTGGGTGAACAACCCCAGCTGTACCTAAATAATTCATCATATCATGTTTGGGGATTTGTTTCTACTCAATCCTCCATCATTTCCTAACTTTTATTTGATCTTCTCACTGATATATAAGCAAAATTCTTCATAGTGTGATATTACTCAATGGTTGTTGTGAAGGTGAATACCAAAAAGACATTTTAGAAATTTTCGTACTTTAATTTCTTTTTATTCTCTCTCTCTCTCTCTCTCTCTCTCTCTCTCTCTCTCTCTCTCTCTCTCTCTCTCTCTCCTATAGACAGCACACACATAATACCAATTCACTTATACTTCATTGTTCATATAACTAGAACATGGTTTCAGTTTCTCAGGGAAGAATATAGCCCAATATGCATAATTCTATTTGCATGTCCATATCACTTTAGGTGGAGCCACACATATGTAAGGTACTTGGGACCTGCTTCTGGGAGGCAGAAGAACTGCAACATGAATGTACACTCTTTTTCCCTGAAACATGTTTTCGATGAAAGCACAGTTGCTCTGTTTTTGAGTTCAGGTATAAGGTGAAGGCTCTCTTCACTCACAGCAGATGACATGTATTAGGCCTAAGGGTCACCCCTTCATATGGCCCCAAGAACCAGGCAGGCTTGGAATTTTGGTTGTTTTCTTCATTCCTATATAAAAGTGGATAGTAGAGTCTGGGACATAGGAGTTTGAGCCATGGGCATCCTGAAGCCCAATGATCCAGAACAGAGAACTCAGTCAGTCCAATAAGGGAGTCCTGAGAAGCCAGAGTTCCCAACTCTAGCCCAGAAGGATATTAGACTTGAAATTGGTGGGATTAATGCCATGTATGAACTGAGCTAAACTGTGAATTCAATCCCTCTTTCCTTTTCATAGATAGAGGTGGTATGAAGGGATTATGTTCCTAGGCATTTGGGAAAATATTTTTATTTTTGCTCTTTTTAATTTTTGGAATAAGCATTTCTTTGTAAAAGCTAATCTGATGTAAGTGGTTAAAATGGAACTGGCAATCTAGTATTGGTCCCTAAAATTGTAGAGAACACAAGAGGTATCACATTAGTTATTATTGCCATCATCAACATCATCTTAATTCAAGCCATGTGTATTATATATACTTTAATTAAAAAGTGTTATGATAAATAGTCATTAGGAAATGAGGATTAGAAACTGAATTTAGAATTGAGTTAAGCTTTTTCTATTATGAGCTGCATTTATTTCATTTTATTATGAAGATAGTTTTCCTTTCAAACATATTTATAGTTTTGTTTTACGTTAATTTTGTTTTAATTCTTCATTCTGGTTATACAATCTGAATTCTATTAAACTGGAAGTCTAACTACTGCACTTGAGGAAATTAGTTTCAGTTTTTAGTAATCTGCCAGTTATCATAGCATCAAATTTTAATATGTGTACGTGTGTGTGTGGGGGGGGCATGTGTGTGTTCATGCAATCAACACTTTGACAATGTCATAATAGGCATTTGGAGTAGAAAAATGAAATTTTTAGGTATCCCTTGTAAGTTCTATTTTTAGCTTAGGAAATTTTCTGTATATGTTGTATTCTGCTTTATAATGTGAGCTCTTTGAGAATGGGAACTTATCACTGCTTTTCCATTTGAATCCCTACTGCTTAGGTAGCACAGTTTTTGTTTCGATTTTTTTTTTGCACCCAGTACTTCGTAAATGCTTTTTCATTCATCCATTCAAGAGAGATACAATGCTGTCTAAATTGTCAAGAGAATAGACTTTTGATTCCTGATGGATATATTTGGACCTGCAAATATTAACATGGCCTCAATGGAGAATACAGATCACTTTTCTCTTGGCAATAATATAAGGGGATTCTGTGGATAGTGCAGAATAGAGGATCTCATTTGAGCCTTTACAATTCTAAGCAATAGACTCTTATGAAGAAAATCATTACCATTACAACATATTACCTACTTTTCTAAACCTATTTAGCATTGCTTTCATTTACATACTAAACAATACTGTCAAATTACTTAACTTGCTGATTCTTGAATTGGCATTCCATTTCCCACCTCTCCCTTTGCATAGATAATATCCCAAGCCTGGAATCAACTCTCTCTTCATCTTCATCTCTTTGAATCCTTAATTTTCTTCAAGACTAAGCTCAAGTACCAGCTGCTAGAGGAAGTCTTTCCTGATTAAGCTCATTGTTGGTGCTTTTTCCTTCCTCAAATGATCCTATATTTACTTAAGTATTAGTAAATTATAGCAATTATAATTTATAAATGATATATTTTATATAAATAATACACAATATAAAATACATTTATAAATAATATAATTATATTATAAAGTAAATATAATTACTTAGAAAGTGGGTGATCTTTAGACCTCTAAATCCTATGAGAGAAGATGAAAGAGAGAGAGAGTCAAGAAATTTGAAGTGTATGGACTTGAAGGCATACTTGCTCTCCAGCTATCTGTAACTTCCCTTGATAGTAGAGGGCTTGGTGCCATGGTCAGCTTCATATAAATGGCTGAAGGCATCCATTCACTACTTTCTGCATTTATAGTATTCCACCACCATCACAACCTTTTCTAAAGAGAAAAAGTGATAACGTTGGCCAGGATAACTCTTATGCCATCACTGGAAAGAGACCATAGTTTATTATTCTTGGCTTTCTAGTCATTGAAATTTATTAGCAAAGATTTTCATCAATTCCCAGAATTTCAAGCTAACATTTGATAGATTTATTTCCCCATCTGCTCTCATGCTACTCTTAATGCTCTTATCCTAGTACTACTGAACTTTATTAATCAGGAACAATGGTGAGTTAAGTGGTGATGGTTTTATACTATGTAGCAGACTGGTGTGGTGGAAAGAAACAAAATTTGGAAGGCTAGAAAATCTGAATTTGAATTCCAACTCTGTTACTCCTTAAGACACTAGGCACAAATTGCTTTACCATCTTTTAGACTTATGTATCCTTATATATAAAATAGGGAGCTAGAGTAGATGAGCTCTAAATTGTCTTCCAGGCCCTAAATTTTATGACCTATATCATTAAACCTCTCTTAGCTTCATTTTTTTTTAAATTTATAAAATGGCCATAATAATATGTAGTGGGTACCTCAAAGAATTCTTGTCAAGATAAGATAAAACAAGAAGTTGTTTGTAAAATAAACTTTAAAACACCATATGAGTGTTGTTCAAACTATTATTCAAATGAAATTTGCACAATGCTAAACAATTCATAAAAGAGTACTGGTATAAAATTTGATAAACATTTTTATTTACCAGGCCAACGCAATGTAGTTATATACTTGATTGTAGGACGTTTTGTCCTATTTATCAACAGTGATATTTATTTTAAATAAATCCCTTATAATTATGAATCAGACATTGACTGTACTAAATATCTTAGATGAATATTATTTAGTAAAAGGTTAAATAATAAAATATTTGGGCTCGGTTAAAATTAAATAATTTCTCATCCTTAAATAAAAATAATAACACCTCTGCAGTATTTTAATATTTTGAAAGCACTGTCACCACAACAACATTGGGAGGTAAATACAGCAAATATTATCATCTATGTTTTATTGATGGAGCACCTGAGCTCAGAAATGCTTTCACTTGCCCAGAGTCACACAAGTAATCTTAGAAATAGGTCTCTACTCATGCTATGTCCAGTGTTCTATGTTACAACAAAGTTAAAACTAGATAGATAAATATGAGAGGGTGTGTTGTTAAGCAAAATTGTCTCATTAGCATGGCTTTTGTTTCTTTTGAGTGGAAGTACTTTCAGCTGTTAAGTGCTAAGCCCCAGGCCCAGGGCCCTGTCAGGTGTGAAACCTGTGTGGGTGTGGATTGGTGACTTAGGAGGGGCCAGCTCGGGAACCAATGGTCTCTGGTCATTGAGGCGGGGCTTGAG
>CM053622.1:182206893-182224470 GCA_028646595.1 Phalanger gymnotis
TAATGATTCCATGAGACCTCAAGAAAAAAAAATCAACCAAAATCAAAAGAATGAAAAAAAAATAGAAGAAAACATGTACTGTTTCACGAGGAAAAAAAAAACAACTCACCTGGAAATTAGACAGAGGAAAGACAAGAAAGATTGGACTGCCTAAAAGCCAAAATTTTAACAAAAAGAACCTAAGCATAATATTTCAAGGAATCATGAAGGGAAACTGCCTTGATATCTTAAATCCAGAGTTTAGAATAGAAAATTGAAAGAAACCACATAGCACCTCCTAAAAGATATCCCCAAATGAAAACTCTGAGAGACATTATATCCAAATTCCAGAGCTCCTAGACCAAAGAAAAAATATTGCAAGGGACCAGGAAGAAACAATCTAAACATGAGGGGGCCACAGTCAGAATCACACAAGATTTAATAGCTTCCATGTAGAAGGCATGGAATATTGTATACTTGAAGGCCAAGGATTTAGGATTACAAACAAGAATAACCTACCCTGCAAAACTGAGTATAACTCTTCAGGGGAAAATTTCTATTTAATGAAAAAGGAGTCTTTTGAGAATTCTTGATGAAGAGACTAGAACTCAAAAGAAAATCTGACATTCAAATATAAGACTCAAGAGAAGGCATAAAATGGTAAACAGGAAAGAGAAATCATAACAGACTAAGTAAGGTTAAATTGTTTTTATTTTTGTATGGGAAAATAATCTCTATAACTCCTAAGAATTTTGTCATTATTATGGCTGTTAGAAAGATACTACATAGAGAGAGGGCACAATTGTGGGATGACTATTTTGGGATGATCTCAACAAAATTGAGAGGTGAGAAGAAGGAATGCAGAGGGAAAAGAGGGAAGGTGAAAGTAGAATAGAGAAACTTATGTTACATAAAAGAGGAATGCAAGGAAGATCTTTCACAGTAGAGAGGCATTTGGGAGGTGGGAAATATTTGAAACTTATTCTTATTGGAATTGGCTCAAAGAAGGAATAATACAAACACTCACTTGGGCATAGAAATCTATCCTATCCAAGAGAAAAATAAGAGGGGAAGGAGATAAGAAAAGGGGAAGTGATAGAAGGGAGGGAATGTAAAAGAAGGCACTAGTTAGAAGCAAAACAGACTTTGGAGGAACTAGAGAGAGAAAGAGAGAGAGAGAGAGAGAGAGAGAGAAAAACAAAGAGGCAGAGAGAAACAGAGAGGCAGAGGGACAGAGGCTACATGGAGACAGAGAGACAGACAGAGAGACAGAGACAGACAGAGATAGAGAGAGACACAGAAAGAGACAGAGAGACAGAGACAGGGAAATAGAGACACAGAGACAGAGAGATTGAGAAATAAACAGGGAGTAATAATAACCATAAATGTGAATTGGATGAACGTACCCATAAAAAGGAGACGAACAGCAGAATGAATTAAAACCAGAATCCAGCCAAGATGGCAAAGTAGAAGCAGGGACCTGATTGAGCTCTCCCTCCGAACTCCTCAAAATACCTCTAAAAATGACTCTAAACAAATTCTAGAGCAGCAGAAGACACAAAACGATAGAGTAAAGCAAATTTCCAGCCCAAGCCAATCTGGAGACAAGCAGGGTCTATTGCACAATGCACAGAGTGGAGCCCAGCCCAGCACAGGTCCCAGGTCTCACCAAAAGGGACTGGAGCAGGCATCAGGACATGAATCACTGGCAGGTGAGGTGGTTTGCAGACTTCTCAACCCACAAATACCAAAGCCAGCTTTGAAGATCAGTGGGAAAGCTCTCTCACCTGTGTGAGAGGGGAGCATTGTCTGGTACCAGGTCTGGACCTAGCCCCAGCCCCAGCCTCAAAACAGCAGCAGTCAGTGCCACAGAGGTGGCTGATTCTGAAGTTCGCGGCTTACACATGGTGGGAGAACTGAGCAGCTGATTTGGGTTGCAGTCCTGGGTGGTGGTCCTGGGGTGTGGAGGAGTGATGGAGTAGCAGAGACGGTGGTGGCTGCGGAGAGGGAACCCTCCTCGAAGTTCCAGGGCAGAAAAGAATGCATGTGGTTGCTCACAGACCAGAGCATAGGCCAAGAGAAGAGTAAACAATTCTCTTGGAGGAACTGAGAATTTACAGGTCCCTAGAGATATCTCTGAAAAGACGTTTTCTTACACACTTACTGACAAGGAAATCCAGACATGCAAGCCTCGAAGAAAAATATGAAGTCTCAGGCCATGGAAGAGCTCAAAAAGGATTTTGAAAATCAAGTAAGAGAAGTGGAGGAAAAATTGGGAAAAGAAATGAGAGTGATGCAAGAAAATCATGAAAAATGAGTCAACAGCTTACAAAAGAAAACCCAAATAAATGCTGACAAAAATAACACCTTTAAAGATCTACTAACCCAAACAGCAAAAGAAGTCCAAAAAGCCAATGAGGAGAAGAATGCCTTGAAAAATAGAATTGACCAAATGGAAAAGGAGATCCAAAAGCTCACTGAAGAAAATAATTCCTTAAAAATTAGAATGGAGCAAATGGAAGCTAATAACTTTATGAGAAACCAAGAAGTTATAAAACAAAACCAAAAAAATGAAAAAATAGAGAACAATGTGAAATATCTCATTGGAAAAACCATTGACCTGGAAAATAGATTCAGGAGAAATAATTGAAAAATTATTGGACTATCTGAAAGACATGATCAAAAAAAGAGCCTAGACATCATCTTTCAAGAAATTGTCAAGGAAAACTGCATTGATATTCTAAAACCAGAGGGTAAAATAGAAATGCAAAGAATCCACCAATCACCTCCTGAAAGAGATCCTAAAAGGAAAACTGCTAGGAATATTGTAGCCAACTTCCAGACTTAGCAGCTTGTACACTAAGGAATTG
Organism: Phalanger gymnotis; assembly: GCA_028646595.1. Taxonomy (NCBI): domain Eukaryota; kingdom Metazoa; phylum Chordata; class Mammalia; order Diprotodontia; family Phalangeridae; genus Phalanger; species Phalanger gymnotis. The sequence goes on from CM053622.1 coordinate 182,209,743, forward strand.
GAGGGCTTGGAATATGATATTCTGGAGGTCAAAGGAGATAGGATTAAAATCAATAATTACCTAACCAGAAAAACTGAATATAATATTTCAGAGCAAAAAATGGAATTTCAATGAAATAGAGGACTTCCAAGCATTTTTGTTGAAAATACCGGAGGTGAATAGAAAATTTGACTTTCAATTATACGAATCAAGAGAAATTTGAAAAGATAAACAGGAAAGAGAAGCCATAAGGGACTTATTAAAGTTGAACTTTTTATATCGCTACATGGAAAGGTGATAATTGTAACTCAACAGACCTTTCTCAGTATTAGGGTAGCTAGAGGGTGTGTGTGTGTGTATGTATATGTATATGTATATGTATATGTATATGTATATGTATATGTATATGTATATGTATATGTATATGCATATGCATATGCATATGCATATGTATATATGTACATACACACTATATATGTGTATATATGTATATGTGTATGTATGTATATATAATATATGCTTATGTGTGTATATGTTTAAGTGTGCATGTATATATGTATATATGTACATATGTGTATATATTTTCTTCCATAATGCTTTGAGTATAAGAACATGTGTGTGATTATACATAAATAACCAAGTATGTGTCTGTGTGAATGAATCAGAGTATGGATTAAAGGCTGTAAGAGACTGGAGAGATTGTACCCAATCCCCTCATTTTATAGGGAAAGCAACGAGGTGCGCAGAAAGGCAGTGACTTGCCCAAGGTCACATGGGAGTAACTGGCTGAGCTCCTCTTTGAACCCAGATCCTTGGGCACTAAGTGTATCTACATCTAGCTAAGCTGTAAGTCCAGTCTAGTTCTAGTCTGCCACGATTCATCTCAGGTCGTGGTTTTGACTGTGTACTGAAGAAAAACTTTGGGTAAGAAAGAAAAATAATATTAAAAAAGAGGAAAAAAAAAGGCAATTTTTTTTTTTAAAGAAACACTTCTGGAGGAACACTACAGCTCCTAGGTGATTGCATATTCATCTGCTTTCACAGGCATGTCTGTGCATATACCTGTGTGTGACACCCATGATGGCTGGGGTTCTACTGTGGAGGAGGAACTGTATGTATGCATATGTGCATGTATGTGCATGTGTATGTGCATGAGTTATTAGGTGAACCTGTGTGCAAAAAATGGCTAGACAAGCCTGACTACCCTGCAGGACCTTCAGTCAGCTGTCCTAGGAAACCTCATCTCAGCTCTCCTGTAAACCCCTGGGTGCCTAGAAAGTGTCCTCCCCAACCCCATACCTAGTGACCACTCCAGGGGTAGAGCAGAAACTCTCTTACTAAGACTAAACTCCTTCTGGGGGTCCCATCAAGCCCAGGAGTCAGACTCAGATATGATTGGGGTGGGTGGAGGGAGATATCAGGCAGCTTAAGAGGGGCAAACCCTCCTCAGTCCAAAAATTGAAGCAGTTATAGATTTCCTGATGATCAGTATTGGGTAGTCTGGGACTGGCTGCTACATGTCCAGTCTGGCTGACATAGGGAGACCCGGTATCAAAACAAAAACTAAAACTAAAAACTAGCTTCCTCACCCCTACCTTCATCCTCATCCTCAACCCATCTCTCCATCCCCATCTTCATTCTAACCCCTAACCTTCATCCTCCTGGGAAACCTAGATCCCCCTGGCAGTCTCATCCCTGCATGCAACACCCCACCCCCCAAAAAAAAACAAAGCAAGAAAAGTTTGTTTCTTTGTTTTGAAAGGCTTTCCTATTTATTATTCACACGTTTCTACACCCGGTTGGGAGATACAGTTATTGTTCTAGCTCAGGCAGGGCCTGTGACTGGGGTGACATGTGGGTGTAATGATGCCAGGCTGTCTGCACGGTTCCATCCATTTGTTATTACCTTCTCCTTGGGGCTCCTATTAACCTGCCTGCCAGAGCTGAGCTGTGGACACTCCCTGTTCTTGGCCTATTTGTTCCTTAATTATCACTGGGGAGCCCCTGCTCACCTCGGCTCTACTTTCAAAGAAGTTGTCAGTCTCCCCTTTCTGGCCCCAAACCCTGACCCCTTTGCAGATTTTGCACACACCCTTGCCTCTCCACACCTTGCCTTCTCTCACCTCTGGAGCTTGGCAGAGACCACGACTCCCTCTTTTCTTGGGCTGGTTCTATGTCCCTCTCCTTGACTTTCCCAGCTCTGCTTTCGCTCGCCTCCAGAGAACCTTCTCTAATTAATCCGACTCCCTTTGGATCAACATCACCCCTTCTGGCTCTCGCATCTGTAACTCCGTATGTCCTGCCTTTCTCAGGGTCCTGGCCCTGATTACAAGCATTTTAACAACTGTTTCACCAAACTCAACATAAAATTAAATATCGATTCTGTCGAACTGGTGAGAACTGGCTGAATCCCACCACTGGTATAGACTAACATCTCATTCAGTATACTGAGATAAGATCAATATGATTACATGATTTAGACATAAAAGGTGAGATTATAAGCAGATTATGGTATGAGAGCATTGAAATTTTACCTGTCAGATATATGGATAAAGGAACAATTTATGGACAAACTGGAGAGAGAATCACAAGATGCAAAATGGATAACTTTGATTATATTAAATTAAAAAGTTTCTTTTTCCACAAACAAAACCAATGCAGTCAATATTTGAAGGAAAGCAGGAAACTGGGAAAACATTTAACAAGTTTCTCTGATAAAGGCCTTATTTCTGAAACATATAGATAACTGAGTCAAATTTATAAGAATGTAAGTCATTCCCCAACTGACACATGATCAAAGGATATGAGGAGGCAAGGTTCAGAAGAAGAAATCATATCTATAGTTATATTGATGGAATCCTAATAAAACTGCCACCAGCTCCAATATTCGAACTTCCTTATAGGCCCCACTGAACAGCAGGCCCTCTGCATCTCCCTAGCCACTCACTCTCCATGACCCCCCACTTAATATCCTAACTTCTTCATATATGCCTCACTGCTCACTAGAACAACTGATGGGTCCATGAACTCCTATTTCTCACAGAGCAGCAAACATGTCCATGTGATGGGATGCTAGCCACTGCCTCTAGCTACACACTACCCCCAGACCTGTTCCTCATATTTCCCAAAGAAACAGCAAGTGTGTCCGTGAACTCAACCACAACCATACCCATCTAGTCTCAGACGGGACCAGAATAATAAACCAATCAGAAAGCAGCACGTCCAGGATACCGTAGCAGGCCGTGGACCCCAAAACAATAGAAGGGACTTTCCCTAACTAGGCACCTGTGCAGTAATAGTAAAGAACTGACCTAGAGTGAACTTATGACATAGATAGGCTTACTATAATATCATTATTATACATACCTCCCCACATGGGTATTTCTCTTCTCATTGTGAGTAATCACATGCACAGTTTCACTGTGGTTGGGACCCCTCCCCTATTACCTAATCCCTCAACAAACCCCTCCTGCCTTTTTAATATTCATAATTTCTGTTATGCAATTGCATCTTTACCCTACAGAAATTCATCTTGCTTTATCTGAAGCTGCTGGTTCCTCATGGAATTTAGCCTGCTTCCTGAGAGGCATCGATCTCAATAAGTGTCTAAACTTGGGTTAGAGGTGGTCTGATTCTGAATTCTTTGAGATGGTTCCACCACAACACATCATGAAACCACAGCAGTTTTTGGCATCACTGGGTGGGCCAAGCCTAAACCACAATGATATGAAAAAAAATTTGAAATCACTATTGATTAGAGAACTACAAATTAAAACACAACACTGAGGTACCTAACAGATTAGCTAATATGACTCAAAAGGAAAATAATAAATGTTGGATGTGAACTAATGTGTTGTTGGTAGAGTTGTAAATTAATCCAACTATTGTGAAAAGCAATTTGGAACTATTCCCAAAGGGCTATAAAGCTGTGCATACCATTGAACCAGCAATACCAGTGCTAGGTCTATGCCCTAAAGAGATCAAAGAAAAAAGAAAAGAACCTATAGGAACAAAAATATTTATAGCAGCTCCTTTTGCAGTGTCAAAGAATTGAAAATTGAGGGGTTGCCCACTAATTAGGAAATGGCCAAACAAATTGTAGTATGTGATTATGAGATGGAAAACTGTTGTGCTATGAGAAATGAGAAGACTTATGTGACTTGATACAAAATGAAGTGAATAGAACAAGAACATTGTACATGGTAACAATAATGCTGTACAATGATTGACTGCAAATGACTTATTCTGACAAACATGATGATCCAAGACAATTTTAAGGATTTTTGGTAAAAAATGCAATCCACCTCCACAGAAAGAACTGATGGTGTCTGAATGTAGATTGCAACAAATTTTTTTCACTTTATTTTTCTTCCTTTTTTCTACATGATTTATTTATATATACATGTATATATATATATATACATACTACATATGTATATGTACATATACATATATGTAGTACATGATTTCACATGTATAACTGATATCACATTTCTTGCCTTCACAATGGTGGGGAGAGGATTGGGAGGGCGGGAGAGATTTCAGAACCCAAAGTTTATCTTAAAAATTAATATTAAAATATTCTTTCCTTCCTTTCTTCCTTCTTCTGTCCATCCCTTCATTGCCTCTCTCTTAATCTCTTTATGTCTTTAACTTTATTTCTAGGGGGAAGTTGAAGAGATAAATATATGTATGATATGAAATTTTTTTAAATTTTAAAATATTTTAATCCTATAGATGCAGTGTCAATAGTCAGTTCAATTTGACTTATAACATAATTTTTATTAAGCATCAATACACTTGAGGTACTATAGCGGTCAAAGGATGTACAAAGAAATATTGAAAATATTTTTTATCTTTAAGAACATTATCATTCTTGGGTGGGGGTGGGAATACAAAATGTATAAGAATGTGAGAAGAGAAAGAACAGTAACAATGAAGGTGAAGTTCAGAGAAAACTTCAGGGAGGACGTTGCATCTGGTGTGAGAACTGAAAGAAAATAAGAGTCTTGAGAAGTAGATACAGAGTGGCAGTGTGTTTCAGGCATTGGGGATTATGAAAATTTAAGAAGGTGATAAACTGAACATCAAGTTTGGTGGGTAGATAGTTGTTCAATTTTTCTGGAATGTCAGCTACGTGAAAAAGACTAATGTGCAATAAGGGTGGAAAGTTCTATTGAACTCTTATTGTTCAGGGCCTTATGCGCCAGCCTAATGATTTTGTATTTCATCCTAGAGGCAATAGGGAAGAAGAGTGACATGGTCAGACCTGTGCCTTGAGAACATTATTTTGCAGCTGTAAATAGAAGATGGATTCTAGAAAGAAGAGAATGGAAGCAGGGAGACCAATTAGGATACAACTATAATAGTCCAAGAAATAAATGATTAAGGTTTGAAATGGGTGTTGGTGGCCAGGTGGCCAGGGGAAATGGGGATAAATTTGAATGATGTCGTAGAGGTAGAATCAATAAAATATGTCAACTGAGTTGGATAATGAGAATGAGGGAGAAGACAGAGCTAAAGAAGATTTCACATTATGAATCAATATGTCTAGGAAGACAGTATCTTCAACAGCTATACAGACTTTTATAAGAGAGGCATACGTTCCATTTGCTGTTACACATGTGGCTACATGCACATATTTATATTCATGTAGATATATGTATATATACCTATGGATATATATGTATGTATATTTAATTATATAAAATATGTGAAAATTGTAAGTAATTCAGATAGAAATATCATCATTATTGAATCCATGGAACTAATGAGATTGCAAAGGGAGAAGGTATAGGGAAAAATAGGAGAGGGTTCAAGAGAGAGTTGTTTTGTCTGGCACCACTGTATTGGTAATTAAGATGCGCTTTTAACACTTATTCAATCAAGTACCCTTGAAAATGTTGGCTTTTGTTTCCTTGATTAAATTAGGAGTCTTTGATGACCTCTTTGCCTCAAAGGAAAGCCTAGTTTACATGGATTTGAGTGATATGTTTGTGACATCAGAGGTTTTTAGACCACGTGGGTTTAAGTCACATTTTTGTGATGCTTTTAGGTCACATGGGTGAGTCTCATGTGTGATTCACCTTTGATCCTGAGCAAGATATATAAATCCAGAGGTTGGCATTATCCCTTGGGGCTCTCACTCATTGGAAGAGTATAGGTATGGAGACTCTGGGCAGCCATTAAGGAACCCCCTGGCTTTGAAAAATCAAGATGTTGGGGCTTTTCTGGTAACTATGTATATTGTGATTTGGTCAGACAAAAATGATGATCTGTTTATATTGTCTTTGTAATTTCTGTTTGTATTTGTTCTGAAGTTCGGGGTGCTGGTTTTTTCCACTGAATGAAGTGAATAATATATGTATATGTTGGATTAAAGTAAGATTGTTAACTCCTTAATGTTACTTTCCTTAGTAAAGCAGATCAAAGAACTTGTGCTGGCAGCATTCTTGTTGTTGGGCTTGTGTTGTTCTTTTACCCCGACAGCAGCTGCTAGCCAATTGTTCCAACAACCACAATAGGGGATAAGAAGCAAGTGATGAATCAACAAAGTTAATTGAAGAGTATGCACTGGGGAAGCCTATCCTGGGGAAAAGATGACAAGATAGATGTCTTTGAGTATTGGAAGAGCTGTTATATGGAAAATAATTTAGTCTTGCTATGATTGTTCTAAGATTCATTCATTCAATAAATAAATATTAAGTGTCTACTAAGTGCAAGATAGAAGAAATAAGAACAATGGGTAGAAGTTGAAAAGAGGCAAATTTAGGCTTGATTAAAGATTTAATAACAAATCCAAAAGTGGAATGTGCTATCTCAGGGGACTATTTGTGTCCTGGCAGTGGAGGTCTCTAAGCAAAAGCTAAATGATACTTGCTAGGTACATTGTAGTAAGTAATCTTTTGTGGTCTGGTTTTGACCACTTAGCCTTTGAGGTCACTTCCAATTCTGAAAGTCAGTGTTCTGTGAGTTATAAGACTGGTAGGAAGAAGGCCATGAAGCAGTGGTGTCATGGAAATTAAGGGAGATGAGACTGTCCAAGAAGTCATGGTCAACAATGCCATAAGACATTAAGAGATGAATCAGGTTGAGAACTTTGGGAAAAACTAATAGATATTTTAGGTAATACATCATTAGCATTCCTGGGATTTCATTTCCAATATAGTGAATGACTGGAACTCAGAATGGGAGGGCTTGATAAACTTTTGGGCATTGAAAAAGAAACTGTGAAAATAGACAACTCCCTTTGGAGCTTAACAGCGAAAGGTAGGAGAGATAGGACGATAGTTTTTAGAAGCCTAAGTTTAAGGGGACAGCAGGTATAAATGGTGAGTTTTGTTTTAGGTTGTTTGTTTTTTTCCAAGATGGCTGGAATATGCTTGTCTGTAAAAAGTAGTTAGCAAGTCAATTAACAGATTAATGAATCAACAAGCATTTATGAAGTTCTAAAAACATTTTAGGTTCTGTGCCAGGTGTTGGTAATACAAAGAAAGGCAAACTCAAAAACCTGGAAGTGATATTGGACATTTTTCTATTCAATCTTCATTAATTTATATGTAAGATTACCAAAGCCTAATGACGTTAAGTAACTAGCCAAATTTCACACAGCAAATTCAGGTCTTAATTCCCTCTCTACCATTCCTCCTAATCTATCACGTTGTTTTTCCTATTCCTTGCTGCCTTTGTGGGTTCATAAAAAGGTACCAATCACAGCATTTCAACCTTTTTAAGACGTATATGGATAGGAAAAAGAACAATCCTCCAGTGGCTTTGATTTACAGTAGCAAACGTATACATATATGTGTGTACACATACATGCATACACACACATATATACTACATATATGTAATTTTGAAGGAATTATCATGAAATAAAAATATAATAATAATATGTTTTTGATAGTTTAGGTTTTTAATTATTGTTAAATAAAATGTCCTTAAACTGAGAAGGGCATTTTCCTTAGTATCCTAGATAAACTGAAGAAAATTTGGAAACTAATACTTTCTAATCAAAGCAGACCAGGATACAACTAATCAATTCATTCAAACTCAATTTGAAAGTCACTCTGGTATGCCTGCCTTAGTCTGCTTAGGTTATAAGCTACACTGTTAAATTAGGTTATTTTTATCTAGAGTTAACACTTTAGGAGAAAGGGGAGAATAACATTTTTATCTCAGATAGAAACAATTTCACAATTCTTTGAAGATCTCTGAGTCAATCAGCCATGTTTTCTTTTTTTCTAATAAGTTTGTATTTAAGATATGAGATATTGCCTTTAAATTAAATTCTCTGTCACTTACTTTTAAATCAAATTCTCTGTCATTTTTCTGTGTACTGTTTCCATCTTTTGAATTGTCTTGCTCCAAAAAAGGGGGTAGCATTTAATAAAAAATAAGCTTGCTCCCATTTAGCTTTATGAATTTCATGTTGTTTTTCATTATTTTTCTTTCATTTTAGGAGATTTTTATGGGCCACATTCTTTCTCATCCTTCTTAGTTCTGCTTGCCTCAGTTCTTAACCTGCTGTCTCAGTACTGCGAGGTTAGACTCAATCAGTAAGTATTTTTCTTTTGTTCCAAGAGTTATACTGGGTACTGGAGTTATGACATAAAGAATAAAGCGATCCCTACTTATGGTGGGCTTATATTCTATTTAGGAATAGTATCTTAATGCTAGTGTCTGACTGTCTTTTTTTTTTTTGCTTTTTTTTTGGCAGCGCAATTGGGGTTAAGTGACTTGCCCAAGGTCACACAGCTAGTACACGTGTCAAGTGTCTGAGGCCAGATTTGAACTCAGGTCCTCCTGACTCCAGGGCCAGTGCTCTACTCACTGTGCCACCTAGCTGCTCCAGTGGCTGACTGTCTTTGACCTTCTGGGTCACCATTCCTTGATCAAATCCCCAGAAAGAATTGCATTAGTTGACATAATTAACAGAGGAAGTTTTTCCCAGATGTTAAAACTAGAATTTAGTTAATCAATGTCACATAGACAAACACTCTCATTTAAACATAAACAGGCCTAGATGTTAAATCATTTGCCCCAGTTAACACAACCAATAAATGGCAAAGTCAGAACATGAAACCAGATCTCTTATGTTAAACATTTTTAGGTGATATCAAACTTTACTCTCTTCAAGCCACTCTCTAACAATAAAAAAATGAGTGAATTATTGATCTGGAGAAGTCTTCAATCATTTCTAGTCAGACTCAGGAGGAAGAAGTTAGGTACAGAGGAAAGTACCCTGGATTTGGAGAAAGAAGAACTGATTTGAATTTACTATTTATTCACTTTATATGGGCAAATCATTTTAGTCCTCTGAGACTCAGATTTTTACTCTATAAGATGAACTGGTTGGGATAGATCTCTAAATGTCCTTCTAACTCTAACATCCTACGTCATTTTACCAGTAACAACGAGAACAACAACGATGATGATGATGATGATGATGATGATGATGATGATGATGATAATTAGGATTTATATAGTACTTTAAGGTTTGCAAAACCCTCTACATTTGTTATCTCATTCAGTTCTCATAAAAACCCTGGGAGGTCAGAGGAGATATTATCTTCATTTTACTTGTGAAGACACTGACACTAAGGGGGATTAAGTGCCTTAATGAGGATCACACATCTAGGAAGTGGCTTAGGCAGTAATTGAACTCAGGTCTTCCTGACTCCAAAGCCAGTGCTCTTTCCACTCTGTAACTGAGACCCAAAGCAGTTATGCCCAAGGTCACATAGCTAGTCATGGGGAAAACCTGGTCTGTTATCAGTATAATATCTTTCCTTTAAAATATTTTTTTAAAAATACAGCTATTTCCAAATATCCTCTGTATTATTTGTCTACATTTCTGCAGCCATATTTCTGCAGAAATTTACTGTATCACTCATTTTATCATATTTTTTGTCAATTTATTGGGTGTGAGAAGAAAATCACCAGATATTTTAATCTACATTTCCTCTTTTTATTATTGATTTGTAGCAAATTTTTGTATGGTTATCTATAGTTGTTAATTTATCTGAAAGCTATTTGTAAGTTCTCTGCCTTTTTATTTTCTTGAGTCATTTGTTAGAGTCATTTGCTTTAAATCCTAGAGATTTAACACATATTTCCTTCTTTTGAAGTTGTTAGTTTGGAGAGTTATGAGGAAAATGAATTATCTGCCATCTTGTCAATCATGTGACTTTCACATAAAATCTTGAATATTCTTTCCATAGTATCATGTTATCAGGGTGGTAGAGAAAAGAAGAATAGATTGACCTGGGTTCAAGACTTGATTAAGATTAGTGGCAAGTCAAAGGATTTATAAGATAATGGAATCATAGATAACAGATAACATGATTATAGATTTAGAGCTAGATTTGACCTTACATGCAATCTAGTTCAACTGCCTCATTTTACAGTTGAGGAAACTGAGGTCAAGGGAGAGTGAGTGACTTGTTCAAATCCACACAGTTAGTAAATTCCAGAATCAGGATCATTTAGCCTTGACTAGACACAGTTTTATCATCCAACAAAGTGGAAATAATCATACTTACACTATGTAATTAACAGCGTTAACTATGAGGAAAACATTTTGTAAATCTACATAAACCTAAATACTATGTAAACATGAACCACGGGCATTGATGATACTATGCTGTTTTTCTACCTGATTAACCCTCCTTTACTCATGAAGGAGGCCTACAGCAATAAAGGGCCAAACTCAAATATGGCCACTAAATATGGCTATATATCGAGTTAGACAACCACATAGTAACTTTATCTATGTTTTATTTTATTTTGTTAAATATTTACCAATTGCTTCTTAATCTGATTCAAGCAGCACTGGGGAGTTTTGTCAGTCATGTTGTTGACACTTCTGGCATACACCAACATTTCTGACAAACATATCCTGGAAGCTTTTCCATTTCTGGGGAACAAAATTAAGAAGACCAACTGAGCTGATACCATGTAGTACATGTAATTTGATTTTAAGGATGTCTAAGATGACCCATTCTCATGTTTGAGAGTCTCAATGTTTGCCTTTTCACGCAGAATTCTTATTTGTACATAAGTCTTCTGTTGTATTTGGATATTGAAGGTTCTTCTTCAACTGTCCATGTAAGAATTGGGAATGATAGTATTAATGTGTTGTGATAACCTTCCTGGAAGCATGTAAGTCCACACTGGACACAATAATGTGCCCAATACTGACCATTTCAAAGGCAGCATAAAAGTATTGAAACTTGTATGGAGACAATGAAAAGGAAAAAGGAAGATCTAAAATTCTCCCTAGAAATTTTACCTAAGGCCAATTGTCATTTTTTTTCACAAGGAATTAGGAACTTCCTCAGGAGATGAGGCTTCTCAACAGAAAGGTAGCTATCAATGTAGATGTGATGTTTCTTTATATATGGTTGGTAAAAATGATTACAGTTCTTTGTATACTCCCATATAACTCTGACTTGGAAAAAATAGAGCAAAGTATCTATAGGGTTAAACTTGAGTTGAGGGATTAATATCATTAATGGAGTATAATAGCACATACTTGCCTTCTTGGTTGAGGAGTCAGTCTTAATCTGGTCTCCATAAGGGTTAACATAAAATTCTTGCATTTGTAGCCTGATGGGGAATATGACAAGGCAAAGTTGTTTGTGAAAAGCTAAATAGGAGAACAGATTTCAGGGAAATAGGCAGAAAGAGCCACTAGGATTTCAATCCAGTAATTGCACAATTAATACAAACAAAAGTTGAAGGTGAACCAGAATGAAATCTATAAAAATATAGTAATGAACAAGTTAAAAAACAAAATAAAACCACAGAAAGCAGAGAGCACCAGAAAAAGAATCAAGGATAACTCAGATACTGGCAACTAGCAATTTGTACTCAAACAACCCTTCATGATCCAGAAATTCTTAGGGACCCACACAAAAAGTAAATGTGTGTGTGTGTATGTGTGCTCGTGTGCATGTTCACATGCCTGCATGCACACTACATATGATTATACTATTTTGGGGCATGCAATTTTGCATGCAAAACCTTCACACTGTTTTGCTTGGGTACGCTGAATTAAAATTTATATCATTCTGTTTGTTGATGTTTCTACAAATAAATATTTTGTTGTTTCAACTTAGGAACAGACACCATCTAACAATTCCCTTGAAAATAAATCAAAAAGGTATTTGAATACTTCTTTTTCATTTCGAAGTCTTTTCACAGGTTCTCCTTAGTTTTTACACTGAGCTTCAAACAGAATTTTTTATATTGTCCATTTCATGGAGACCCTGAGGCCTCACCTATGTGAAAATTCTACTCTGTAATTCTCTTGCTTTTTAGCAGCCTACAGTTTGTTGGCTCCATAGTGGTATCACTGTGTGTGTGGAAGTCAATCATTCTCTTTTCCACTAAGTTAAGAAAATGCCTCTAGAAAAAGGTCAATTGTTCTGTTTCATCTTGGTATCAAAGTGACTCTGGATCTTTAAAGGCTGTGCCATGGGAAGAAAAATTCTGCTGGTTCTCCCAACTTGGAAAGTTGTCAAGTTCAGGCCTGCCAATCAACTTGTCACTAGACAACCAGAGAGGTCATCACCAGCAATTTGATGAGCAGGAGATGTTCTTTTTGACTGTAATAATTCATAAAGATTATCTCATCTAGCATGTTAGGGATGGGAAGGTAAGGAGGGCATATAGGCTATGATCACTGAAGTATTAAATTAGTTCCACCATAAATTAAAATTAAAGAAAAGATGAAGAATAAAGTATATTCACAACCTCTCAAATAGTTTTCAAATGTTCTGAGCATTAGTCAAGGAACTAGATTATCAGTCTGGAAAATAGGCACAGCAAATAGCAAACTTACATTAGAATCTAATGTTTAGGAAAGTATGGTTTGGGGTTGAAGTAGTGAATAATCAAAGTAATATACATTAGTGGTGACCTTAGATGTCTGATGCCATATCATTAGGGAATTCTTAAGAGGAATGAGACATTCAGGTAGAGGCATCATTAGGAATTTGATGAATGTGAGTAGAAGATAGGAGGGTAAACTGAAAGCAAAGAAATGTATTAGTATGCTGAGGAAGATTATTGTCACTGAATAGTAGCTTCAGTTTCTTATGGTATATAGATTTTGTTTTTGATAACCTTTCAGTTATGGTTAGAATGCACAGCCAATCAGCAGCTTTCTGTGGGCAACTTAGGACAGACAAATAAAGCATTTCATAGGAAAGGGAGATGTAGAGAAAGAGGGGAATCAACTAAAGGGGAAAGGGGGAGTATTTGGAATGCAACTGGCAGAAATTACTAAGAGAAAACATAATCTATTCAAAAGCAGGAGATAAAAGAAAACTATTGAATAATTTTACAGTTGTGAAGAAAGTCCTTTAAGACAAAACAACAGGGTTTCATCCGAGGATAACAAGTGCTTTTTGGAAAGATGGGTGAGACCATCTGTTTTATACTTTCTTGGTATAGCATGTTACAGTTTATTTTTCTTTTCATAGGGACTGGCAGCTTTCTACTATTAGGACGCCAGGTGGCGGGGAGGATAAGTCGACCAAGAAATTAGAAAATAACTATGGTTGCTGTTCCTTGTCACCCCTCCCCCAACAATAACTTTTTATTCAGAGTTGTTATCAGATCTGGCCCTCCCATATTTCAGAAGAACGGTTCAGAGAGGTAAAGGGTCCTAAGGTCACACAGTTAGTAAGTAGCTGAGTGGAATTTCACCTAGATCCTCTATTCCTTGCACTACATCATGCGACCACTTCAGGAAGAGTTGAAGTCAGGAGGACAGGTCTCAAGGCAGACAACCACAGAGAATTTGTTCATTGAGTCAGAGAATTATACATGAAAGCAGGCTAACTCCAAAGACCTCTCTAGGATAAATGTCGTTCTAATAAAGTTTGAGATCTGACTTTTTTTCCCTTAAAACTACATGCCTATCAGTTCTTCTCACATTTCATAAACATATACAATTGGTTAATGAACCTCATCCCTTTATTAAAGGCTTAGTCTCTGGGGGGTGGAGCCAAGATGGCGGCTGGAAAGCAGGGACTAACGTGAGCTCCCCACCAAGTCCCTCCAAAAACCTATAAAAAATGGCTCTGAACCAATTCTAGAACTGCAGAACCCACAAAATAGCAGAGGGACGCAGGGCTCCAGCCCAAGACAGCCTGGATGGTTGCTGGGTGAGGTCTATCATGCAGAGCTGGGAGCAGAGCAGAGCAGAGCCCAGCATGGGCCGTGCGAACCAACCAGACCAGGAGCCAGGCAGAGTGGGCCATAACGCCCTGAATCAGTGAGCTGCAGCAGTTAGCAGACATCTCAACCCACAAACGCCAAAGACAACAGAGAAGGTTAGTGGGAAAAGCTGCTGGGGACAGGCTGACAGAGTTCACGGTTCAGCCACCACCCCTGGGGCAGTGGAGGTGAGGCAGCTACAGAACTACAGCTGCAGTTGCTTCTGGCCCCAGGCCCACCTGGTGGGAGGAATTAAGTGGTGGATCAGAGCAGGAGTGCAGAGCCTGCTGAAAATTTGAGGCCAGTCCAGGTTGGGGGTTTTTGGGGAAGGAGGAATGCTGGTGTGGCAGAGCTGGCTGTAATAGCTCTGAAAACAACAGCGCATCCCCTCGAGCTTGGAACAAAGTACTCTTTACCTTACAAGCAGTCATACCCCAACAAAAAACTCAAGGGTCAAATATGTTGGCTGGGAACATGACCAGGCAGCAAAAATGCACCCAGATTCAGTCTCAGACTTTGG
>CM053622.1:182224970-182240256 GCA_028646595.1 Phalanger gymnotis
AAAAAAAATTATATCTACTATAAATATATTGTATACCAGTAGGCATTCATGACCACTAGGTTTAGGAGGGCAAATTAATAGGGATGCTCCTAGAAACTGAAGTAACAGATATCTTCTGGGAACCAAAGCCTCAGGTAAAATACAAAGTTGAGTAAGTGGCTAAGAGGTGATGCAAAAAATGTTTTCAGTTGATATAACTGAAAAATATACATTTTCCATCTCAGAATATTCTCTATCTTGTGTTTTGTCATACATTCTTCATTTCTCCATAGATGTAACACATAAATAATTCCATGCTCCCCTAATTTACCTGTAGCATCCTTTTTTTTACATGTAAATCATAAGTTTTGACCTTGTCTTGGCATATGGTGGAAGATGTCATTGATATCTAGATTTTTCCAAAGTTTTCCAGTTTTCTAGCAGCTTGTGTCAAATAGTTGGTCCTTGTCCCAAAAGCTTAGGTCTTTGGGTTTATAAAACATTATATTACTATGGTCATTTATTACTGTATGTTGTTTATCTAACTTACTCCACTGATTCATGGTTCTATTTCTTAGCACCAGAATGTTTTAAAATTTACTACTTTATAAAAATGTTTGAGGTATGGTACGGCTAGGACACCTTCCTTAGCATTTTTTTCATTAATTCCCTTTATATTCTTGACCTTTTATTCCTCTATAAGATTTTTTTTTATTTTTTCAAGCTCTATAAAATTATTTTTGGCAGTTTGATTGGTATTACACTGAATAAATAAATTAATTTAGGTAGAATTGCCATTTCTTATTGTTTTGGCTCAACCTCCCAATGAACAACTGATATTTTTCCAATTCTTTAGATCTGAATTTATATATGAGAAAAGCATTTTGTTATGGTGTTCATACAGGTCCTGGATTTTATCTTGGCAAGCAGACTCTGAAGTATTTTATATTGTCCAAACTTATTTTAACTGGAATTTCTCTTTCTATCTTTTGCTGCTGGATTTTGTTGTTTATATATGTATATGTATATATATATATATATATATATATATATATACATATACATATATATATATATATGTGTGTGTGTGTGTGTGTGTGTGGTGATAATATCTGTGAGGTTGTTTTATATCCTCTAACTTTGCTAAAGTTAATTATTTTAACTATTTTTGAGTTGATTCTTTAAGATTCTCTAAGAATATCATCTGCAAAGAGCAATTGTTTTGTTTCCTCATTATCTCTTCCAGTTCTTTCAGCTTCTTCTCCTCTTATTATTATAGTTAGCATTTCTAGTACAATACTGAATAACACCATTGATAATGGACATCCTTGTTTCACTCTTAATCTAATTAGGAATGCTTCTAGCTTACCTGAATTAAGAATAACATTTACTGATAGTTTTAAGTAGATACTACTTATCATTTAAAGAAAAGGATCAATTTATTTATATGCTTTCAGGTGTTTTTTTTTAAATAGGAATGAGTGTTGTATTTTCTGAAAAGCATTTTTTTGCATTTATTAATATAATTAAGTCATTTTTATTACTTTTGCTATTGATGTGGTCACTTATGTTGATAGCTTTCCTAATACAGAACCAGCCCTGCATGCCTGGTATAAACCACTCTTGGTCATAATGTATGATCCCTGTGATATATTGCTGTAGTTTCCTTGCCAGTATTTTTTTTATTTTGGCATCAATAATCATTAGGGAAATTTTTCTATATTTTTTTCTCTGTTTTCACTCTTTCTGGTTTAGATATCCACACCTTATTTGTGTCATAAAAAGAATTTGGCATGATTCCTCATCTGCCTTTTTTCCTAAGTAGCTTATACAGTAATGGAATTAATGGTTCTTTAAATATTTGGGGAAATTAACTTATGAATACATGTGACCCTGGGGATTTATTCTTAAGGAGCTTGTTCATGATTTATTCATTTTTTCCTCCTAAGATGGAGTTAAGTGTTCTATTTCCTCTTTTGTCAGCCTGGACAATTTACATTTTTTTTGTAAATATTCATCTATTTCACTTATATTGTCAGATTTATTGGTAAACAATTTGGCAAGATAACTCCTAATAATTGATTTAATTTCCTCTTCAATGATGGTGAGTTAACCCTTTTCATTTTTTATCCTGGTAATTTTTTCTTTTGTTTTTTTAAACAAATTAAGCAATAGTTTACCTCATTATTTTTTCCCCATAAAACAAGCTCTAATTTTTATTTGTTAGTTCAATGCTTTTCTTACTTTCAACTTTATCAATCTCTCTTTTGATTTTCAGGATTTTCAAGTTAATATCGAATTAAGGATTTTCATTTTGTTTTCTTTTTTACTTCTTTTTATTTACATGAGCAATTCTTTGATCTGCACTTTTTCTCTTGATGTAAATGCTTAAAGATATAAATTCTCCCAAAGTATTTTTTAGCTGCATACTACAGATTTTGGTATATTGTCTTATTGTTGTGTTTCCCTTTAATGAAATTATTGATTGTTTCTGATTTGCTCTCTGACCCACTAATTTTTTAGTATATGATTATTTCATTTCTAATTATTTTTAAATCTTTCCATGCATTTTAGTGAATGTAATTTTTATTGCATTAATGATCTGAGAAGGATGTTTAACATTTCTACTTTTCTGCATTTTGTTGTGAGGTTTTTATGCCCTAATAAATAATTTTTGTAAGTGTCATGTAACACTGAGAAAAAGGTATATTGATTTCTATTCCCATTCAATTTTCCCCAGAGGTCTATCATATCTAGCTTTTCTAAAATTCCATTCACCTCCTTATTTCTTTCTTATTTATTCTAGTTTAGTTTATCTAATTCTGAGAAGAGAAAGTTGAAGTTCCCCACTATTATAGTTTTACTGCCAATTTCCTCCTATAATTCATTTAACTTCTCCTTTAAAAAAATTTGGATCCTATACCACTTGGTGCATTTATATTTAGTACTGATATTATTCCATTTTCTATGATACCTTTTAGCAAGATGGTGTTTCCTTCCTTATCTCTTTTAATTGGATTTATTTGTGTTTTTGCTTTGTTTGAAATCATAATCACCATCCCTGCTTTTTTTTCCTTCAACTGAAGCATAAATTTTGCTCCATCCCTTTACCTTTGCTCTGTGGGTCTCTCTGTTTCAAATGTGTTTCTTGTAAACATCATATTGTAGGATTGTGTTTTTTAACCCACTCTGCTATCTTCTGCCATATGGGTGAATTCATCCCATTTGTATTCATAATTATGGTTACTGTATATTTCCCTGTATCCTGTTTCCTCTCTCTCTCTCTCTCTCTCTCTCTCTCTCCCTCCCTCCCTCTCTCCCTTTCCCTCTTCCTTCTTTGTCTCTCTCTCTGTGTCTCTGCCTCTCTCTATCTCTGTCCTCCGTCTTTCTCTGTCTCTCTGTATTCCTCTCTGTCTGTCTGTCTCTCACAAGTATTTTGCTTCTAACCATCATGTTCCCCCAATGTGCCCTGCCTCCTATCAGTCCCCCTTCTCTTATGCCACTCCACTCCTATGCATCCTGGGCCATCTCTAGTCATCCTGGTGAATATCAGGCCACTGGACCTGGATAGCTCTGGAAGAGAAAGTGAAGCTGTTGATCTTACACAGCCCTCCCTCCCTCAAATCAAAGTCAAGTAGAAGGCATGCCATCATTTCCCTGATGTCATGGTCCTCTTCGAGAATGAAGGACAAACACCACCACCACAACAACAACAATTCCATTCCACTCCTACTTTATAGTTTAAGGTAGATGTCTATACCAAAATAAGTGTACGTTATCCCTCAGTAAGACAATTTCAATGAGAGCAAGGTACAAGCATTTCCCACCAACCCATTTTTCCTCCACTGTAATAGCACTTTTCATGCCTATTTCTACAAGATAATTTACCCCATTCTATTTCTCCCTTCAGTCTTATCGCTCTTTGTTACCACTTAATTTTGTTTCCTTGGATATCATCCCAACAGTCAACTCACATCTGTATCTTCTTTCTATGTACACTCCTCCTAACTGCCCTAACAGTGATAAAGTTCTTAAGAGTTACAAGTATCAGCTTCCCATGTAGGAAAGTAAACAGATTAACACTATGGAATATTTTAAGTTTTCTTTTTGCTGTTTTGGTTTCTATGCTTCTCTTGAGTCTTGTATTTGAAAATAAAGTTTTTTCATCAGCTTTTGTCTTTTCATCAGAAATTTTTGAAAGTCTCTTCTATTTCAATAAATGCCCATCTTCCTCCTTGAAGAATTATACTGTTTCCTTGGATAGGTGACTCTCGGTTTTAATCCTAGCTCCTTTGCCTTCCAGAATATCATATTCCAAGCCTCCTAATCTGTTAATGGTGAAGCTGCTAAATTCTGTGTAATCCAGACTGTGGCTCCATAATATTTGCAATTCTTCCTTCTGGCTCCTTACAGTATTTTTCATTGATCTGGGAATTCCTGAATTTAATAAAATTTATGGAGTTTTCATTTTGGGAACTCTTTCAGGAGGTGATTAGTGGATTATTTCTATTTTACCTTCTAGTACTAGGATATCAGGGAAGTTTTCTTTGATAATTTCTTGAAATATGTTGCCTTGGTTCTTTTTTATCATGGTTTTTAGGTAGTTAAATAATTCTTAAATTATCTCTCCTGGATCTATTTCTATGTCAGTTATCTTTGCCAGAGATATTTCACATTTTCTCCTATTTTTTTAAATTCTTTTGATTTTGTTTTATTATCTCTAAATGTCTCAAGGTGTAATTAGCTTCTACTTGGCCAATTCTTTTTTAAGGACTTATTTTCTTCATTGAATTTTGGTACATTTTTTTTCTGGTTTGTGTGTGTGTGTGTGTGTGTGTGTGTGTGTGTGTGCGTGCATTTCCTTTGCCAAGCTGTTGACAATTTTTTCATGATTCTCTTGCATCACTCTCATTTTTCCCAATTTTTCTTCTGCCTCTTCTTATTGGAGGGTGAAAGGCAGGGCAATTGGGTTTAAGTGACTTGTCCAAGGTCACACAGCTAGTAAATGTATCAAATGTCTGAGGTCAGATTTGAACGGAGGTTCTCCTGACTCCAGAGCCAGTGCTTTCCTCACTGCACCACCTATTTGCACCTCTTCTGCTTCTTTTATTTGATTTTAAAAATCCTTTTTGAACTCTTCACAGAGTTGTTTTTTGGCCTTGATATTAATTCATCTTTTTTTCCTTTGAGGCTTCACATGTAGCCATTTTGACAATGTTTTTCTCTTCTGATGTTGTTTTTTGATAGTCCCTGTCACTATAGTAGCTTTCTATGGTCAAGTTCTCTTTTGCTGTTCCTAACCCCTGCCCCCATTTTCAAGGGTATTTCCTGACTTTCAACTTTATATTAAAGTTGGGCTCTGCTTCTGGGGTAGAGATGGCCTCAGCCTTCAGGTTTTTCGTGTTGCTATTTTCGGAGGTACTTCTGGGAACCTATAAGTTTTGAGTTCTACAAAATTGTTTTGATCTAAGGAGAGGTGCTCTCTTGGCCTGTGCTATGATCTGTGAGTGACTACAAGCAATATTTTCTGCCCTGCACCTATTACCAGGATATCTGCTTTCTGGAAGACCCATACTCTCATGTGCTACTACTCCTCCTTACCTTGGGACTTTGACACAGATCTGTGACCCAGATACCCATTTGAGCAATACAATAGAGCAAGCAAAATGTGCCCTGCAATTTCCTTCTGACAAGTTGTTTGGCCTCTTTCTTATCTGTGTACGGAGAGCTTCCTAAGTGGAAGTCACTGCTCCTGGCTCCTAAGGCCCATACTGGCTTGCTGAGGAGGGGTCTGCTTCCCAGGTTGCCTGTGCTTGACTGTGTTCTGCTCACACCTTAATGAGACAGACCTTTCCTGATAATTTTCTAAGTTGTTTTGAGATAGAGAATTGTTTCACTCCATCCTTTCCTTAGTAATGACACTCCAGAATTCATTTTAAGGTGTTATCTTAAGCTTTTTGTAGGAAACTTTCCTGCCTTACTCTGCCATCTTGGCTTCATGTTTATGTATAAATTAAATACATCTACTACCACAATAACAATTAATTTCAATATAAAACAATTTTTTAAAAAAAAAACATGTCATAAAGGTAGATAATACTTAATCCTAGAGTCAATGGAGAGTCATTGCAATTCTCAGACCTTTACTCTAGAAAAAAAAAATTGTTAACTACATGGAAGATGGCTTGCAGTGGGGAAAGATTTCGGGTAGAGAGAACAAGTAACAGAAATCAACCAAAGTCCACATAAGTGGAAGGAAAAAAAAAACCAAGTATTTCATACATTATTCTATGTTATATTAGGTAACATAATGTATGATATGATCATATAGCATTAAGTTATATTGTATTACGTTCTATTCTTATTATACTTACATTGCATTATAATATGCTATATTTTGTTACATCATATTGTATGTCCATCCCTGTGATAATCACTTTACAAATATTGTTCCATTTGATCTTCGCAACATCCACAGTAGGCAGATGCTCTTTTCAGTCTGTATTTTATAGTTGAAGACAAGTGAGACAGACAGAGGTTAAGTGACTTGCCTAGGGTCACACAGTAAGTCTATTCATTTAGATTTACACTCATGTCTTTCAGATTCCAGGCCCAACACTCCATTCTCCAGGCCACTTAGCTGCCTTGAGAGTTGAAATTGTGAACCACAGTAATGGCTGTGTGAATGGAGAGACCATAACATCACATTGTATCACATCTTATAACATAAAAGCATATCACATCGCAAAGGTTAAGAATATTATTTAGGTATAATAAACAAGATTTGGAAATGTATTAGTTATGTGGGGTAAGAATGGGAGTATGAAAATGACTTAGCGATGGTGAATTTGAATGAATGAAAGTGTAGTGTTGCCCTAGAGAGTCCTAGGGAGGTTTGCTAAAGAGAAGAGTTCAGGTAAATGATAATGGACTGAGATTTGTTGCACTGAAAACAGTCCATCTGTTCCAGAACCCAATACCTACTCAAAAGGGTGAAGGCTGGGAACTTGCACAAGAGAGGGTTAAGGCAAGGAAATAGGGAAGGGCGTAGGGGAAGTCCTGATACATAATACTATGTGTTTTCATTTTAGAGACAAAGTCCACCACTATCTGTTACAGGGAGAGTGAAATATAAACCATATAACCTGCCTATGACGATTTTATTAGCTCCCTTTCCCTTTCCCTTTCCCCTTTGGAGAATACTCTGTGGTGACTGAGGAACATTATTCCTTTCTTTAGTGACTTAGAAGTTCACATGGCTGTCATCATGTTGTCTGGATAAGCTCACATTTTACAAGCAAAAATAGATAATCTCTCCTTTAATGACTTTTCATTTGTTCTAATTCGATTATTTAGGTGCCCATGAGGCTTATCATCCTTTCTTATCCTTAGTTCAACATGTCTTTGGCCAAAGGGGTACTTTCACCAAACTATCACTTACAGAAATTACACAGAGCTGGTTCTACTATCCAAATGCAGGTAACCATTTCATTAGAACTAGGTTGATATTAATTAATGGAAATGAAGAAACGATCAGTCTGGATTCATAATCCTTGGACAATTTCTCTTAAACTGGAAATTGAGGAAGGTTACATTGAAAAGCAGGGGAGTGAGGGTAGGAAGTTTAAGGAAGCAAAGAGGGAATAAATGAAATAAACTAATCTAAATTCTAACAATAGGGCAATTAGCACAGATATTTTAAGAGGTGCACTTGAATTAATACACATAATAGTTCTTTTTGGTTCCTATAAAGATAATGTACAATTATTTCCTATGTACAAAGTATATAGTTTCTCTTGACTTAATATAAGTTTTCTAAGTATTTTGTCTGTTACTAAGTATTTTGTCCTTTCAGTTTCTGGAGAATTAAAAGAAAATACCAAAAAAGAAAAAAAATAATCAGAGACATTTTTATGTCTTCTAAAGTTGGAAGGAATAGAAACAGAAATTTTGAAGAAAAATCTTTATTTTTGTATTCTAGCTCACTTTTTTTTATTTTTCACCTGTTAATATTTTTTGAAAAGAGTATTTTCTTCAGGTAAACTAATTCCCATTTCCTTGACCCATTATAGCATCCAAATGTTTGTACCTTGTCTAGGGTAAAAGTCTAGGGACTTTTATCATCGCACCTAGACAATGTCCACACTAAAGACATTTTACTATTTCTAAATCTTCATCAATTTTCACATATGTGTGCATCACAACTAAAGGTCCCTTTCTGTGTTATGTCATAGTGAGCCACAGTGGAATTATCAGGTGAGGGAATCTCCATAAATTCGTCAGTACCTTAAATCAGGTAAAATATACTTAAAGGGGATATTTAATAATGGGGTTTACAACAGGCTAGAGAGACAGATTTGACAGCACTGTGAGAGAACTAGAGGTTACAACAGCCCTTGTTAGAAAAAGAATATTCTTCATTTATGTTCAATATCTCTTCTAGAAAGTCCTGCACTGGTATATCCTTATTGTATGCATATGAACCTGGGTCCCCAAAGAAAATAACGGCTAAATCAAAGCTTTGAAATTTTCTACCAGTCTGGAAAAACTTTGAGTATGAAAGTTGGCCATAAATTATATCTGACCTCTAAGGACACAGTTTGCTTAGTACAGAGGCACTCATAACCACTTCAATTCAGTGGAGGTTTTCAACAAGTGTCTACTATGTTCAAGGCACTGTGCTGAACAATAGAGATACAAAAGCAAAAGTGAAAGATTCTCTACTCAATGACAATGACCCTACTTAAGCTGCATAATATTTATCCAAATAAGTATAGACCAAGAAAAATTCTGGGAGGGAAGAAACATAAGGACATGGGAGATTAGAGAAGACTTTTGTATGAAATCACATTTGAGTTTAGCCTTGAAGACAAAAATTATGAGAGTGGATTGGGAATGAATTATTAGAATAGGGAATGATTTATGCAAAAACATGGAGATGAGAGATATGATATATAAAATTCAAGGAAAGATAGTACTCTATATAGGCTGGAAAATAAAGTTATTCATGAGGAGTAGTATGAAATAGGAAAGTTAAGTGGGAAACATTATAGAAGGCCCTAAGCCTAATGCTAAAGATATAATGCTTACTGCTAAGAATGCCAGGCTAAGGATTTTATACTATTGGTGTTGGGATAGAGTGGTCAATTTTGAACAGAATCATGGCATGTTCACTTTATTTATGACTGAGGAAGAGTAATTTGGTAGCTGTATCTGGATGGGAGAGGTAAGATGATGGAACCAGGGGAATCAACTGAATGTATATTATAATAGCTCAGATGAGAAATTATGAGGACCTAAACTAGAATGATGTCTGAGTGGACAGAAAACAGAGAAATGCTGGGATAGCATTAACAAAAATTGGCAACTAATCATATATGTCAGATAAGGAAGATAACAAACCTGAATGGTTCTGCCCTCAAAAAGGGAAATTTAGAAGAGCTGAAGGATTAACAATTAAGAACAGTTGACAAATAACTTTCTGCAAGATTCTTTAGACGTGGTAATCAATGAAACAAGGAAAAATACAAAATTGTTCTCAACCCTATATATAATCTTTGAGTCTGCAGTCACAATAGTTGACAACAAAAAAGGGGGGTCATAAGATCATAAGAATCACACCTTTTAAATTTTTTATTTAGTATTTTATTTTCCCAAGGTACATGTAAAACCAGTTTCTAATATTCATTTTTAAAATTTTGATTTCAAAATTCTCTCCCTTCCTCCCTCCCCATTTCCTCTCATTGAGAAGGCAAGCAATTTGATATAGGTTATACAAGTGTAGTGATGCAAAACATATCCATAATGGTCATGTTGTGAAAGAAAACATAGAGGGCAGCTAGATGGCACAGCGACTAGAGCACTGACCCTGGCATCAGGAGGACCTGAGTTCAAAGCCGGCCTCAGACATTTGACACACTTACTAGCTATGTGACTTTGGGCAAGTCACTTAACCCCAATTGCCCTGCTTTCCCCCTCAAAAAGAAACGTAGACCAAAAAAACCTCAAGAAAAATATAGTAAGAATAATATGCTTCAAGCTGTATGCAGACACCATCAGTTTTTTCTGTGGGGATGAATAACATTTTTCATCATAAGTCCTTCAGAGTTGTCTTGCATGGTGGTATTGCTGAGAATAGCTAAGCCATTCACAACTTATCATCTTATAATATTGCTGTTAATTTGTACACAGTACATTTCACTTTGCATCAGCTAATGCAAGTCCTTTCAGGTTCTTACACTACAATAGTATTCCATCATAATTACATACCACAACTTGCTCAGGCATTCCCTCGTTACGGTATTGATAGCTGAAAGGATATGCACAGTTTTATAACCCTTTTTGCATAGCTCCAATTTATTCTACGGAACGGTTGGATCAGTTTACAACTCCAACAGTTGTGCATTAATATCTCATTTATCCCATATCCCCTTCAACATTTGTCATTTACCTTTTCTGTCCTATTAACCATTCTAATAGGTGTGAGGTGGTTGATCAGAATTGTTTTGATTTGCTTTTCTCCAACCAATAGTGAAATAGAGTGTTTTCTTTTTCCATATGACTATGGATAGCTTTGATTACTTCATCTGAAAACTGATCATATCTTTTGATTATCTATCAGTTTTGGAATGGCTGTTATTTTTATAAATTTTATTCGGGTCTCTATATGTTTGAGAAATGAGGCCTTTATTCAAGAAACTTGCTTCAATTTTTTTTGTAGTTACTACTGCTAACTGTATTTCCCTCCATCCTATTCCTCCCCCCATTTATTCTCTTCTCTCTCCTTTCACCCTATCCCTCCTAAAAAAGGGTTTTTCTTCTGAATACTCCCTCCCCCACTCTGCCCTCCCTTCTATAATGCCTCTCCCTTTCTCTTCCCCTTCCCTTCCTACCTTGCTGTAGGGTAAGATAGGTTTCTATACCCAATTGACTGGGTATGCTATTCCCACTTTAAACCAATTCTGATTACAGTAAGGTTCACTCACCCCCCCTTACATCCTTGCTCTTCCCCTCCAGTGTAAAGGCTTTTATCTTGCCTCTTTTACATGATATAATTTAACCCACTCTGCCTCTCCTTTTCTCTTTCTCACAGTATATTCCTCTCTCACTCTATAATTTCATATTTTTAGATATCATCCCTTCATATTCAACTAACACCTGTGCACTCTGTCTATATATGCTCCTTCTAATTACCCTAATAATAAGAAAGGTTTTGTAAGTTATGAATATCGTCTTCCCATGTAGGCATACAAACAGTTTAACATTATTAAGTCCTTTATGATTTCCCTTTTCTGTTTACATTCTTATTCTTCTGTTGAGTTTTGTATTTGAAAGTCACATTTTCTATTCATCTCTTGTTTTTTCATCAAGAATGCTTGAGAGTCCTCGATCTCATTGAATATCAATTTTTCCCCCTGACAGATTAGACTCAGTTTTTCTGCAAAGGTGAATCTTTGTTGTAATCCTGGCTCCTTTGTCTTCCAAATTATCCTACTCCAAGCCTTCTGATCCTTTATTGTAGAAGTTACTAAATTTTGTGTTATCCTGAATGTGGCTCTGCAATGCTTGAATTGTTTCTTTCTGGCTGCTTGCTATATTCTCTGATTTACCTGGGAGCTCTGGAATTTGGCTATAATATTTCTAGGAGTTTGCATTTTGGGATCTCTTTCAGGAGATGATCGGTGGTTTCTTTCAATTTCTATTATACCTTCTGCTTCTAGTAAATCAGGGCAGTTTTCCTTGATAATTTCTTGAAAGATATTGTCTAGCTTCTTTTTTAACCATGGTTTCAGGTAGTTCAATAATTTTTAAATTATCTTTCCTGGATCTATTTTCCAGGTCAGTTGTTTTTCCAATGAGATATTTGACATGGTCTTTTTTTTCATTCATTTGTTTTTGTTTTTGTTTTATTTTTTTCTTGATTTTTCATAAAGCTGTTAGTTTCCATTAGTTCCATTACAATTTTAAGGAATTATTTTCTTCAGTGACATTTTGGGCCCCCTTTTCCATTTGGCCAGTTCTGCTTTTTAAGGCATTCTTCTCCTCATTGACTTTTTGGACCTCTTTTACCATTTGGCGTAGTCTGTTTTTAAAGCGTTATTTTCTTCAGTATTTTTTGAGTGTCCTTTAACAAGCTCTTGACTTGTTTTTCATGATTTTCTTGTATCGCTCTCATTTCTCTTCCCAATTTTTCCTCTACCTCACTTATTTGATTTAAAAACCCTTTTTGAGCTCTTCCATGGCTTGAGACCAATTCATATTTTTCCTGGAGGCTTTGGATGTAGGATTTTTGATTTTGTTGCCTTCTTCTGAGTGTATGTTTTGATCTCTCTTGTCATAACAATAACTTATTATAGTTAAATTTCCCATCATTTGATCATTTTTCCAGCCTATTACTTGACTTTTAACACTTTGTTAAAGTAGGGCTCTGCTTCCAGGGTGGAAGGTGCACTATCCCAAGATTTAGGGGTTTTGTGCAACTGTTTTCAGAGATACCTCTAGAGTTTTCAGTTCTTCCAAGGTGGTATGATCTAAGGAGAGGTGTTTACTACTCTCTTGGCCTGTGCTCTGGTGTGTGAATGACCAGAAGCCCTTTTTGGGCCCTGGAACTGTGAGTAGGGTCACCCCTTCACTGTGCCTCAAGCTCTGCTATGCTAGTGCTCCTCCTTGCCCTGGGACTACCACTCAGGACTGGGAACCAGATCTGAGTATAAGCAAAGCAACAGAGTTCTGCCTCTCTGCTAGAAAAAAGACCCTTATAATCTCCTTCTAGCCAGTAGTTTGACCCCCTTACCATCTGTGAGATGAGAGCTCCAGAAGCAGCCACTGCCACTGCTCATTCAGTCACTCCCAAGACCTGCTCTGGGTTTGCTGTGACTGGGGCTATGCTGTTTTGGCCTGTGCCACCCCTCTCTAACCATGGTGCAACAGATCTTTCCTGCTAA
This sequence comes from Phalanger gymnotis, assembly GCA_028646595.1. NCBI lineage: Eukaryota > Metazoa > Chordata > Mammalia > Diprotodontia > Phalangeridae > Phalanger > Phalanger gymnotis. Next base: position 182,237,894 of record CM053622.1, read on the forward strand.
CTTTCCAAGTTGTCTTGGGCTACAAATTTGATTCCATCCATCTTTTTGTGGGTTCTGCTGCTCTAGAATTTGTTTAGAATCATTTTATAAAGGTATCTGAAAGGGCTTGGGGGATGGCTCAGGCAAATTCTTTTCTTTACTCTGCCTTCTTGGTTCTGCATCCCAGAATAAAGGATTTTTAGGCAATTTATAGAAATAATAGTTTAGTTTGGTACTGTAAGTATGAGATTCTTATCTAATGAACAAGAAATGAACAAATTACTAGTAGTACCAGATCATATAAATTTCTGCTATAAATGAAAGTGAAAGACCAAATGAAGCTGTGGTTAAATGTAAGAATGTCATACCATTTTTTTCTACTAGGGCAACAAACAATTCAATTGGAAGAGTTGATTTTAATCCTGTATCTAATGAAAGGAAGATAAGTAATTTCATGAGAACTTCAGTCATCTTTTATTATAGGGTTCATGGTAAGAGTTTGACAAAAGATTAATTCAAGTTAATAGCAGATTATTCAAAACATTTTCAGCAGGGAGTTTGAGTATGTTTAGAACTTCAAAATTTGTGTTGGTTGTTGATCATACTTGTTGGCTTAAGAAACAAAGTAAAATGTACAGCAAAAATCAAGGCCTCCAAAGACTAGAGAGAAACTATCAATTTAAAATGAGTAATGATGCCCCACCCCCACCCCCCATAGTTTGATTTAAGGGAAAGAGAACATAGAAGAAGGAAAGAATGGTGTTATCCCCAAGCCAGAGCTGGATGAATGATTTTGGATTTACTCAGGATATATTTCTGACTTGAAACTTTCTCATTGGCCTGTCCCAGGTAGCCTTTCAAATTTTCCCAACTCTCATTTCCACTTTGAGATGGCATCTTCTTCATGTTTCCCACCTCAAGCTTTTTAGTCTTTTGACTGTTGCTGCTCTTACTCACCCTGATTCAAGGTCAAGGTCATTGGCTTTCTGGATGATTTGCATTTGGGTCAAGTGCAAATCCCTTCAGAGGTCAGAGAATATTGATAAGATTGTCCATTTGCAAATAGCTCCCTCCTCTCCTTGTTTCATACCTGAGTTCTGGCATATTTCCAAATAGCACATATCTATGTCTAATCACTATTTATATAATCTATACTTATATATCACTCTATAGATCCATCTTCTATCTACAAACATGTGGAAGCATATACCATAGTGTGTGTCAGGTATGTATGTATGCATGTATTCATGTGTGTGTGCATATATATATGTGCGTGCATATGTGTACACATAATACTCATAGAGACCGACCCATAGGACTTTGCTATATAAATATATTTTTAACTTATTCTATGCAAGGAAAGTGATTAAAGATCTAGCTGGTTTGCCCTTGGGAAACGATGTAGTGCTTTTAATGTCTCAAAGTTCTTCCCTGAAAAACACCCCACATTTTTAATAGCACTGATCTCCTGGTAATATTGCATGATTATGAATTTTAAAATACCAAAGTCTCTAGAGAAGTAAAGACTCTGGTTAATCAAAGAACAATAGAGAGGGACATGCCAAACATGAATAAGGTACAAATTACTACCAATATGAAGAGTAGTGTAAAGAATATGTGTTTGTACTTGTGCATACACACATGCGTATGTATGTATGTATGTATACCTATGAATGCACTTATGTGTAAATAACCCAGAAAAGGAATGTAACCTTGTCATGTACTGCAAGTGATAACCAATAAATAGCCTAAAAACTCTATGGGAAGCAAACAATGGTAAGAGATCCAAAGGAAGGTCTTCAAAAGAGTAGTTGGTTGCAATGCATAGGATTTATGAGAGAAAATGGTTAAAATTTATGCTGAATGAGAAGGTTCTAGATGGGTTTTCACCTGTACCATTCAAGGGAATAACCATGTCAGTGAGATCACAGATCTGTCCAAATATGTATACAGTTCAATCTGCTTTGCTATTGACATTTATTCTTTATTCTATAAAATAGCTAAAAATAGAACATGGACATATTAAATACTGTCAAACATTTTGTGGAATTAAAAGTTAGTCAGTCAAGATGGCGGCTGGGAAGCAGTGACTGGCGTGAGCTCCCCACCAAGTCCCTCCAAAAACCCATAAAAAAATGGCTCTGAACCAATTCTAGAGCTGCAGAACCCACAAAGTGGCAGAGGGAAGCAGGGCTCCAGCCCAGGACAGCCTGGATGGTCTCTGGGTAAGGTCTGTCCCACATGGAGGTCCCAGCCCCCAGCTGAGGGGAGTGGAGCTGAGCCCAGCACGCCCGGCGTGAACAGACCAGACGCGAACCTACCAGACCAGGAGACTAGCGGAGAGTGCCCTGGAATCCTGAATTACTGAGCTGTGGCATCCACCA
>CM053622.1:182240756-182256211 GCA_028646595.1 Phalanger gymnotis
TAGCCCATTTATTGTTTTATTACACGAAAAGCATATCATGGTTAGACTGGAGTATGTTGAAATTTATTTTTCTTTCTGTGGAAGTTTTCTATTAAAACTATTCTATTTTAAAATACATTGTTTGAATTTTGGATGACTTCTTTATCCTTCTTCAAAATAAATGTCAGAAAATAATAGTATAAAATAATCAGTGGATAATCAATATGCTCTACTGATAAGCTCACAATGTCAGGACAAAAACAGTAGAACTCCAAAGCTTAAGTGGACCGTCTCTGGTGAATATATAATATGATGTGGACAAGAAGTGCACATGATGTGCAGGTATTGATCAATTTGCTATATGCTTCATTGGAGAAAATATCCAAATCATTGATAGCACAGAATCTTTGGAGCATTAGAGTATGATATTAATAATTAATTTATTCCAGCAACCCAAATAATGTACAAAAACACCAATGTGAATATTCATATCAAAAATGAAGATTATATCCTGTTTGTGTCCACCCTTCCAGTCCTCTCTTCACATCCTCGCCTAAATTCTCTGGAGCCAGATTACCTCGTTTACTAGAGGCCTTTGACTAGCGATCTTGGCATTGCATGGAAAACAACAGATTGGAATGCAGGCATTGGCCATAGTTCATCCTTTCTTACTATTTGGATGTTTCATCTTTTTTCCCCTACTTATATTTCTTTTATCATATGCTTTCTACCACTTCTCCAATGTAATTTCTGATTTATAATTTATGGCAACCTAAGCCTATCTATTGTCTTTCATTTCTTCTGTTTCAATTCTTCTTTATTTTGATTGGTAAATAGTATTTTTCTTTTGTCAATTTCATGTAAAGATAATTTAAAACATTCGTTTTTTATAATATTTTGAGTTTCGGTTTCTTTGCCCTGCCCTCCCTCTCATCCCTCCTCCTCAAGATGAAAAGCAATCTAAAATTAGTTACACATTTGCCATCATGTACACATATTTTCACATTCGTCATATTGTGAAAGAAGAAAAGAACAATAGAGAAAAGCCACAAAAAATTTTAAGAACTAAAAATAGCATACTTACATCTTCTGTATTTCTATCTCTGTATTTCTATCTTTGGCTGTGGATAGCATTTTCTATCATGAGTCTTTTGGAATTGTTTTGGATCATTATATTGCTGAGAAGAGCTAAGTCTATTAAAGTTGGTCATTGCACAATATGACTTTTATTATGCGCAGCATTCTCCTGGGTTTGCTCACTTCATTTAGTATCAGCTCATTGCAGTTTTTCCAGGTTTTTATGAAGTAAGCCTGCTCATCATTTCTTATAGAACAATAGTATTCCATTACAATAATATACCACAACTTGTTCAGCCATTCCCCAATGGACGGGCATCCTTTCAATTGACAATACTTGGACACCAGAAAAAGAGCCACTATAAAGGACGTGTGCATCCTTTTCAATGTTTTATGATCTCTTTGGGTTACAGACCTGGTAGTAGTATTGCTGGATCAAAGGGTAAACACAATCTTATAGCTCTTTGGGAATAGTTGAAAATTGCTCTCCAGAATTGTTGGATCAGTTCATAACTCTACCAACAATACATTAGTTCCAATTTTCCCACATTTTCTCCAATACCTATCATTCTCCTCTTCTGTCATATTAGCCAATCTGATAGGTACGAGGTGGTACCTCAGAGTTGTTTTAATTTGCATTTCTCTAATCAATAGTGATTTAGAGCCTTTTTGTATGATAGCTTTAATTTCTTCATCTAAAAACTTCCTATTCATATTCTTTGACTGCTTATCAATTGGGTAATAACTTGAATTCTTGCATAAATTTGACTCAGGTCTCTATATTTTAGAAATGAGGCTTTTATCAGAAACACTAGTGGTAAAAATTATCTCCCAGCTGTCTGCTTTCCTTCTAATCTTGTTTGCATTGGCTTTGTACAAAATCTTTTTAATTTAAGGTAATCAAACTTATCTATTTTGCATTTTGTAACATTCTCTATCTCTTGGGTTGGTCATAAATTTTTCCCTTCTTCATAGATATGACAGGTAAACTATTTCTTGCTCTCCTAATTTGCTTAAAGTATCACCCTTTATGTCTAAATCATGTACCTATTTTGATCTTATCTTGGTATACATTGTGAGATGTTGATTTATGCCTAATTCCTGCCATACTATTTGCCAGCTTTCCCAGCAGGTTTTGCCAGATGGTGAGTTCTTATACTAGAGGCTGGAGTCTTTGGATTTGTCAAACTGTAGATTAGTATAATCGTTTACTTCTGTGTACCTAATCCATTCCACTAATCCACCACACAACTTTTTTAGCCAGTACCAAATAGTTTTTATGATTGTGGCTTTATAATAGAGTTTTAGATCTGGTTCAGCTAGGCCACATTCCTTCGGATTTTTCTTCACTAATTCTCTTGATATTCTCTTGTTCTTCCAGATGAATTTAGTTATTAATTTTTTTCTTGCTCTGTAAAATAATTTTTCATAGTTTGATTGGTATGGTATTTAATAAGTAAATTAATTTAAGTAGAATTGTCATTTTTATTTTATTAGCTGAGTCTATCCATGAGCAATTGATATTTTCTCCAATTGTCTAAATATGACTTTATTTGTGTGAAAAGTGTTTGTAATTGTGTTCATAGTATTCCCAAGTTTGTCTTGTCAAGTAGATTCCAAAGTATTTTATTTTGTCTATAATTATTTTAAGTGGAATTTCTCTGTGTCTTCTTGCTAGCTTTGTTGGTTATACATAGAAATGCTGATGATTTATGTGGGCTTATTTTATATCCTGCAACTTTGCAAGAGTTGTTAATTATTTAAAGCAACTTTTTAATTAATTCTCTAAAATTCCCTAAGTATATCATCATATTATTTGCAAAGAGTGATAGTTTTGTGTTCTCGTCACCTATTCTAATTCCTTCAATTTCATCTTCTCTTATTGTTACAGCTAATATTTCTAGTACAGTGTTGAATAATAGTGGTAATAGCGGGCACCTTTTTTTCACCTCTGATCTTATTGGGAAGGTTTCTAGCTTATTCCCATTACAGATAGTGTTTGCTGATCATTTTAGATAGCTACTACTTATCATTTTAAGAAAGCTCCATTTATTCCTTTACTCTCTAGTGTTTTAGTAGAAATGGGTGCTGTATTTTGTGAAAATCTTCTTTCTGCATCTATTGAAATAATCATATAATTTCTGTTGCTTTTATTATTGATATAGTAAATCATGCTAATTGTTTTTCTAATATTGAACCAGCCATGTATTACTGATATAAATGCCACCTGGTCATAGTGTATTATCCTCAGGATAAATTACTATAATCTCTTTACTAATATTGTCTTTAATAGTTTTGCATCAATATTCATTAGGGAAATTGGTCTATAATTTTCTTTCTCTGTTTTTGCTCTTCCCAGTTTACATATCAGCACCATATTTGTGTCATAAAAGGAATTTGGTAGAACTCCTTTTTTGCCTGTAATTTTTTCCAAATAATTTAGATCTGATTCAGTTCTTTTAAGACTGATGTTTTCCTTGTTTCACAGCCATAAGACACCAGAAGGATATTGGTCTTAAAAAAAAAAAAAGATGGAGCTTTGTTTCTGGGAGATGTTAAGAGGCATTAAAAACATTAGCCACTCCCCTGAATGATCTAATTTTCTCTTCACCTATTCAATTCTGGAGCCATTTCATTGCTGATGAGCCCTCTTGGTCATCTTCCCAATTGCATACCCTGCAATGGTTAATAAGTGTTTTGTTCTGTTTGTTTTGTTATGTTTTGTTTTGTTAGGCAGTAAAAATGGATTGAGATTATAGCATAGAAGGTGCTGTGCTCAATTAAAGGTTGTTTCTGTTAAAACAGTAAAAAAGCTACTATGTTGATCTCTCTTTATATCAACTGTGTAAGAAAGTAGAATATTATTTCAATGCCTATTTCAGAGAACCCACCATAGTTCAGTGAAACAGATCTCCAGCATCTTCCCTCCTTTATTTCTACCCACCATCTCGCATCTCACCTGTATTTATGCGTGTCCCCCCCCACCTTATACTCATCCTTCTCATCCCTGCTACAGACAGTCTTATCTTTTTTCAAGGAAAATTTAGCTTCTACCACATCTAATAGCCTTTTTTCCCAATTATCCTTCTGAAATTGCTTGCTGTTTCTCCTCAGAATGTCCTGGAATATCTTTTCTGCTACCTCTCCTTTATTCTTTTCTACCTGTATTAGATTTATTTTAGTACGTATCTGATTGGCCCCAATTAAGTGTAAAGAATGTCTTTTTTTTCCATTTTTTCATCCCTCTTGTCTAGCAGTGTTCCTTGTGAGTTGACTTTTTAAAATGTTTATTGAATTGAACTAAGGAAAGATGAAATTACCTTTATATACATTCTGAGAAGCATCCATTTTATTTCAGATAATGACACATGGCCTTATCCATACTTCAAGTAAACCTATGGAACAATTTAACAAGGTAATTGATAAGAAAGACTATTGGACCCAGAGTCAGGAGTGATCTACCTTGAAATTCTATCACTTGCACTATGTAGCTGTGAAATCTAGAAGTCATTATCTCTCATAAACTCAGTTCCTTTATTTTTTGCAAAATGAGAACAATACCTGTAAATGCTTATTTCACATGGTAAATGTTAACAATAAATCAGCTAATTAATGTATGTAAAATGTTTCAGAAATAGAAAAACCACTCTTTAAATGCCATCTATCATTTTCTTATGCTGATCCTTTTAAAATCAGTTATTATCCATATTATTACTATCACCTTCATCATTATAATTATTATTTCGATTAGCTTTTACTTGCTGGGTATGCAAATTTTTTCATGAGACTCTGTGGAAACCCTTCGTAGATTACTCTAGACACCTGATCATAAAGAAAAATCTTAAGGGACAGCTAATGAAATGATTCTGTTGTAAAGCTACCTACTCCATGATAAAGAAGCATATGTTTTGCATGCTCAGACATTGGTATCTATTCAGAGGTAATTACAGGCAGAGAAACCAAATATCCCTTTCCTGAACATGGTAGATCCCTACCGTGCATAGGTCACACGTGAATTTTGAAAAGACATCCAGGAGTCACCAAGAGTTAATTAACTCTCAGTTCAAATGCATTATATGTCTGGACAGTCCCCACTAAGCATTTTGAAAGTGACTGGGCATGGTAGTATATATCTGTAATCCTTGCTACCCATAAAGCTGAGGTTGGTAGATCTCTTGAACTCAGAAATTAAGAAATTCTGTGGTTCAAGACACTAAGTATGTTTTTCAGATGTCACTAAATCTAGAGTGAGTTTGATGAGTGCACCACCACCCCTCCTTTCCACTGCAAGTAGGGGAAGTACTGGGTTGCTTGAAGAAGGACAAAGTGGCCCAGGTCACAAATGGGGCAAATTAAAGCTTTTGGATGGATCAATTGTGGAATCAAGCTGTGAGGAACCACTGTATTTCCAGCCTGGGTGAGATAATGAGACTCAGTATTTAATAGTAATAATAATAATAATACTTCATCAAATTTAAAGCTGACCATCTTTAAGTACAGCAGATAGACCTCTCTAATGAGATACAGAGTGCAGAAGAAATTATTTTCTTTTGAGCCTAATGGAGGAGGGCAAGGGAACGTAATTGTGGCATTTTATATGCTTCAATCTTATTGGATATTTATTTCTCTTCCTTCATGTGATATCTATTGCTTTCAGTGCTTCCCTGGCACTGAGAGCTCCAATGATTCCCACTTGGTTTAAACAAAGGGAAACCAATGGCTTGAGACACTTCCTCCCTGATTGAGCATTTGATTAAGTGCTTCAGTCTTACAATTGAGCACTTGAATTGAGTAAGTGCTCTGGAAACTGCAGCAAGTTGAGCAGGAGTTTACTCTTTCTACACAGCGGGATCAGAAAGCATGTTTTTTTTTTTAAATCATTTCTTTTTTTCCTCAGGGGAGTCTTTTGCCTCTAGTAATTTAAGTATGCAAGTAAGTTTAATTAACCACCTCAGTTCTTTGGTGTTTATAACAATTGCAAGCTGTAACACCTATGTTCCTGGCCATCATTATCTACCCTCCCTCAGGACTATGATTAGGTTTAGAGGAAACTTAAAAAGTTCAGAGAATGAACACTTATACAAAGCAAAGACATTCTTTGATAAAAAAAGACATACCAATAAGTAGTTGAAAGGAAGAGAGGCAAGATGGAATTTACTATTGGCCATTTGTTATGTGCTCTCTTAAATTAAATGGTTCTATTTGAACAGCTTGGTGAAAATCATAAGGTTTTTCATCCATCTGGATACTTTTTTTAAAGGATTTATATAAGTTTTACCATTTCAACATCAAAGCATATGATTCATACTTTAGTGACACTGAGTTAACAGACTTACCTTTGGAAATTAAACTTGCATAGGAATTGCAGATGCTTTTTAGCTCATTAGTACATGAGGCATAAATATATATATATATAAATATATATAAATATAAAAATTTAAGGTTATCATGTCTAAATTATGGATAGAAAAAGATGAGAGACTGCCCTTCTTTCCCTGACCTATGTCTCCCCATTTTTGTCTTGTGATACTTAAGAATATGTGTGTGTCCCCATGCATTGATATACACCATGTAATATATATAGAGAGAAGAAGGAGGAGAAGGAGAAGGAGAAGAAAAATAAGCAGAAGAAGCAGTGCTGCAAGCAAATAGAGTAATTTGCTACTATAATAGTTAAAACTCATATAATTTAGGTAACCATACTTAAAATCACAAAACAAGAGCTACCCATAAAGAATTTTCAGCTATGAGTCTTCTTGGAAAGATTGATATGCTTACGCATATGGGGTCTGTTCCTCTAATTCCATGAAAAAAATGAATTAGAACCAAGGCCTTGACCTTCATTCTTACAGAATCATAGAATTTTAGAATTAGAATGGAGATCAGTAGCCATTTTAACCAACTCACATTTCCATATATGAAAGAAATCCCTAATATAACAACATACTTAACAACTTCTCATTCCATCTCTTCTTGAAGAAATCGATTGAGAGGGAACTTAACACTCTTGAGGCAGCCTATTACATTTACAAGTAGCTTTAAATGCTGGGATTTTTTTCCCTTGGACATCAATTCTAAATTTGCTTCTTTGTAACTTCCAAACGTTGTTCCTCATTCTGTCTTCTTTGCATAGAAAATGAGTCTAATCTCTCTTTCACACGACAATCCTTCAAATATTTGGAGACATAGCATGTCATTTCTGAATCTTCTTCAACTAAACATTATATGGCATAAACTCAAAGCCCTTCAACATCCTAGTCACTAATTTTTGGATGTCCAAAGCTGATTAAAACACTTCTTACACTGTTTGACTAGTGAAGAGTGTAGGGAGAATATAACCTTCTCTTTCCTGGAAGCTGTGCCTCTCCTAATTCAGCCCAGCATCATATTAACTTTTTCCATTGTCACAACACACTAATGAGTCATATTGAGTTTCCATTTCAGTATATCCCCTATACCATTTTAGACAACCTGCTTCCTATTGAAGTTACTCTAATTTTATACATGAGAAGGCTTTCTTTTTAGTCTAAGATTTTTTTTTGTTTTTCTCTCTTAAATTACATTTTAGTAGATTCAGTCCAATGGTATAGCCTGTCAAAATCTTTTTGGATCCTGACTCTAGCTAGCAAACCAGATTGCTATCTACCTTAGATTTATGTTATCTCTTTATCTATGCCTTGTGGCTTCTAGAAACACAAGAGAGGATTTAAATTAGAGCCTATAGGATTAGTTATTTGCATTCCAAGCAAAGGTGGACCAAGGGATTCATGCAGTTAAATTCATAAAGTTATCATAACCTCATAACCTTAAGTGAGAGTTAAAGACTGGACTGCACATACCAATGGCTGAGACTAAACTACTTAATTTGTGGTAGCTTCCTCTGACGGGGATAAATGAGGACAGGGCCTTTCAAATTTCTTCCAAGCTATACCTTTGATCTCCTGACTATATTTTTGGGGTGCAAATTTCTAATTGTGTTTATGTGTATGTGTGAATATGTGTGTATGACCATGAAAGTATGTGTGTGTGTGTGTGTGTGTGTGCGTGTACACGTGCACACGTGTGTGTAAGATTCCACTTCGAGCTATTTGGATTAAAAAAAAAACCTCACAAACCTAAAACCTAACAAACCTAAAAAAAAGATTTTAATTAATCCAAAAGATGGGAAATTTTACTCAGCAATGGCATCTATTGGCTGAGCGTATTGTATAAGGTAAGGAACAGGGAGGATTACTTAATCATTTAAATTTATGGCAATATTGAAACAAGACACTAATCACCACAGTCCTAAGAAATTAACTCTTTTCTGAAATTTCACCTAGAGCCCTTTTATCTTCAAATCTATAATAGCCTCTAGGCATATGAATCTCAAATCTGTATTGTCTTTCAATCATGCTACAATGACTAAATCATGGAGAGGATAAATAAATTGCCAACAGTCACAGAGCAAATAACTTAGTTTCTGCGTCTATAAATTAAGAAAGTTGAACTAAATGATATCTAGAATTCTGACCTTCAAATGTTGACCTCTGAAATGTTGTGATATTTATATTTGGAATTAATGTTGATACTGAAAGATGGTATCTCTTTGTTCTATCATGACTAAACTTTCTTTCCAGACCCCATCCTAGATTGCACTCAATCTCTGACTTTTCTCTTCATGCTTGGGTATTGTTGATTGAAAGAGAAAGTCATATAATCATGCTGTCTCAGAAAATTGTAAAATTTGTTATTCAATCTCAACTGTATCCTCACTGCAAACCTTTCATTCTTCCCTGAGTGACTATCACACTCCCCATGGTAGCTGTTCTAACCTCCTCTCAAATCATGCAATATATCCTTTCCATTTTGCTCTCAGCAAAGAATCTCACCTTATACATCATTGAAAAAAAATGGAGACTATCTCTATGTAGCATCCTTATATTACAATTCAATATTTCATATCACCTCAATAACTCCCCTAATATTCTCCACTTTTGCTCTATTCTGAAAAAAATGAGGTGGTCTCTTCTCATTGTCTGCCCTTCTATTTAAGTCCCTCTTCTCATTTCCTCCTTTGCCCTCTAGAATTTTGACTCTTTTATAATTCTCTCTGTTCCTAATTTTCACTCCTTCCTTACCCACTTACTGCTTCCCCGATGCCTATAAGCCTGCTGAGATATTCCATAACCTATTTTTTTAAAAATCCTTTATTTAACCCAACTGTTTCCCAATGATGCTATTCTATATCTCTCCTTTTCACATTAAATTTAGAAAGAAAAATAAAAACTCTACATCTTTACTTCAATTTTTGTTACCTCCTACTTGCTTTACAATTCCATGAATTCTGACTTTTATCACTACTGCTCAACTGAAATGAATTCTTACTTTTATCACTACCACTCAATTAAAACAGGTTACTTCACATTTGATAATGATCTTTTATTGCTAAATTCTATGGCCCTTTGTCCATCCTTACCTTTTTTTGACTTTACATTTTTTGACACTTTATTCTATCTTTCTCCCTCTCTCTCACCCTCTCTTTCCCCTGTTACCCTGGTTCTCTTTCTACATGCTAGATCTCTCCTTCTATGTCTCCTTTGTAGTCTCAACATTCATGTCTGATCCCATATTAATAGCTGTATCTCAGAGCTTTGTCCAGGGACCTCTCTTCTCTCTCAACACAGTCTTCCTTGGTTATTTGAATAGCTCACATGCATTCAATATTTGTTGCTAGGCAAATGCAGATAATACCCAAATCTCTATGATGCATCCCCACTATACCCTGTCTTGCTCATTAGCTCCAGTCCTAGATCCCCAATTGTTAGCTGGCCATCACCACTAGGATATTTCATAGGCATTTCAAACTCAACATCTTCAAAAAGAAATAACCAAATAGAATACAGAAGAAACTAAAAGTAAAACATAACTAAAAGTTAGGAAGATAGGAAAATTGACTTTGATTTTGGAAATAGTGTCTATCTAAAACTGAGATCTAATATTATCTGCAAAAGAATCTGTAGAGGCCATTAAATATAAGATTGAAGCAATTTTCATCACTATCATTTCATAAAATGAAATTTGACAAGATAAAGAAATTGGAGGTCTTGAGCTATATTATGAAATAGTAATTCACAAAACTGATATTTTTAAAAGTTGTTTAATAAAAAAAATTAATGAAACATAGAAAAAAAAATTGGATGTAGTGTGATAATGTCCAATCACCACAAAGATATTAACCAGGAGATAAAGTGTCAATCTTCAACAAACCACTGAGAGAAAAAGAAAATGGAATGGTAGAAATTAGATGCATATCAACATTCATAGATATATGACAATTCCAAGTAGATAAGTGACCTATTTTTTTTAAGTTGTATCATAAGCAAATTAGAGAAGAGATATAGATACACTTCACAACTACAGATAAGGTTTCATTTTTAACCAAACAAGGGATAGAGGTGATCATAAAAGATAAAATGGACATTTTCAATCTTATGTATGAAAAGTTGTACAAGCAAATATGTTTCAATTAGAATTAGGAAGCACATAACTTATAGGGGAAAATTTTTGCAGCAAATGTTCTTGATAAATTTTGGCCATCTAAGTTACAGAAATGTATAAATATATCCATTTATATGTATGTGTATATTATATATTTTAATATGTATCCACATGTATGCACAATGTGCATATATGTTCCATGTAATATATATGCTTGTGCATATGTGCTCATACATATTCTGCACTTGTATGGATGTATGTGCGGGTGTACATAATTAATGTACAAAAGTATGTACATGCTTGCAAGATTGTGCATATGCATGTGTTTATATGCATATATAGACACATGCATGTAAACATATGTGTTGTGTGCTTGTGTACATAGATTCAGAAAGTATATTTGTCTGTGTGTTTATACATATATTGTGTATATCTATACAATATGCATATTGATATGTGTGTATGCAAAAACACAAATTCCATAAACCATAGAGGAAAGAATATGTAATTCAGTTTTCAAAAGAACCGAACTACCACAAATAATATGAAAAATGCTCCAAATCACTCATCATAAGACAAAAATTAACTGAAAGAATGTGAAATTCCAACATCTACCCATTAGTATGATAAAAAATATATTAAAGAAGTGACAAAAGCAGAAGGACTTAGCAAAGACTGACACACTGGTGCATATTTGGTGGAGCTGTGAATTGATTCAGTATTCTGTTAAGTAGTTTTTAAGTGTAATAAAATACATTCACCAAACTACACAAAGTCCTTGATCACACAATTCTGGTATTCCTGCAAAGAGTTGGAAAACAGAAGGGAAAGACCTATATGTATAAAAATGTTTTCAGCAGCACTTGTTTTTATTGCAGTGAAGAACTAGAAACAAAGTGAGTTAGACAATGACTTGAATATAATTTCTTGTTACTACATGTAATAAATGACAAAAGTAATATATGTAATACATAATAAAAGGAATAAATAAATAAAAGGAAGAGACCTAGCAAAACCTGAGAAGACTTGAGCAAGTTAATAAGGATCAGGAAAAGAATTTACTTATACCATAACACAAAGAAAAACAACTTGGAACAGTAGTATATATCTGCAACTTCAGTTATTTGATGCCAAGCATTCTTTGGAAAAAAGAAGTGATAGACTAGAGATAAAAGAACAAACATAAAAGCATGTTTCTACAAGGCAGCTAGATGGCATAGTGGATAGAGTGCCAGATTTGGAACCAGGAAAACTCATCTCCCCAAGTTCAAATCTGGCCTCAGACATTTACTAGTTGTGTGACCCTAGGCAAGACATTTAACCATGTTTGCCTCAGTTTCCTCATCTCTGAAATAAGCTGGAAAAGGCAATGAGAAACCACTCCAGTGTCTTTGCCAAGAAAACGCCCTAAATGGGGTTATGAAGAGTTGGAAATGATGTAAACACAACAAATTTATGGGTATAGCCAACATTTTCATCTGATTGACTTTCATTTGATTTCAAAGAAGTCCTTCTAGTCTAGAAGGAGTCATTGGTGGCTAGTGATGATTAGGAGAAAAGAAAAGAAAGAACATAATATTTATGAAATCTTTCAAAATATACAAAAATCAGAGGGATCTTTGAAAAGGGCACCCATGTTAGCAGAATGACTTTCATACTATCACCTTATATTTGCTATCTACTTAAAAACTATGCAACAGAGGTTCACAACATTATATATAAGATTTTTTTCTGGTTCTTCTTTGAAATATTAGGTTCATCAAATTCATGATAAAATAATAAAGTTAAACAAACATAAAAGAAGAGATGAAAAAATATGCCTCTCTCCCTTCTTTGTGAAGGTGGTAGTCTATAAGTATATAACACTGCATATACTGCTATACTTGGCCAATGTGTTGGTTTTGTTTCTTTTTAAATACTTTTTTTTTTCTCTCACCCTCCAAACAATCTAATAAAAATAGTAGCACCACACCTATTTCTCTTCTTCACTCCAATCCCCTCCCCCACCTCAGTTTTCCCTTTGTGACAAGGGATGTCTAGGAGAGAAGAAATGTCCATATTGTAAAATTATAGTGATATAATTTGAAAGATAATTAAGATTTAAAATTAAAAAATTAAAATGAAAGCTCTAAGGAAGACAATAAAAAGAAAGTCAACTGAAATGAAAGCCAGTATAGATGTTCTGCTATTTGACTAACTAGCTACATGATTATGGCCAAGTCACTTAATTTCTCTCAGCCTCAGGTTTTTTTTTCCTCTAAAAGGAAGTATTAAGTTATAGAATACCTAAAGCTCTTTGCAGTCCTGTAATTCTGTATCCAAGGGAGGATGGAGAGAGAAATCTACAATCAAATTGTATTGGCTTTGGGATTGCTAGGCAACCCAGAAAGATTATTAGTGACACTTATTTCAGTTTCTTTGGACCAAAAGGACAGCTTAAACAATTATCATTGTGTGCTTAAAAGGAACTGAAAGGGTAGAAGACAACCCCTTTGTTACATTTTACCTAGGTAATTCATGTTTTAAAAGATTGTCCAATGTTCCATAGAGCCAGCATCAGACTTGTAGTAACAGGAGCAGACAAATGGAATAACAAGGCGAGACTCAGGTGGCGTAACCTCGATTATCCCTCAAAAATTCATAACCACAACTACAATGTGGAGGAAATGGCTTTGGAAGCAAAGACTTGCAAGCAAATTGCTTATTAGGAAACTTCTATCTAAAGGGCAAGAACATATACCAGAATCCCAAATATGATTGTAGAGTCACTTCAACTGCAAAATTGGCCTGAATAAATGAAGTTAAACTTGTTTTGCTCTATGAAAGCAAGGTTGTTCAGGGAGTCAGGTTTAAAAAAAAGACAACCATATGAACTAAGTCATACTATGATATTTTGTGAGTGGTCAGGAAGGAAAGATTCTGGAACCTAGGCCACCAGAGTTCTAGCAAGAAGGATTGTTTGGTTGCTGCAAATGTCATGATAATTTTAAAAAGTCATCCTTCCCACTTTGGATTTGAATTTTTGCTTTGAACTGCCTTCATAATTTTAGTTAAATAGAATTAGCAGAAAGAGATTTAGGACATCTGACATATGAAGAAAAAAACTCTTCAGGCAACAATGATAGCTATTATATCTTAAAGTATTTTAAGAGCTATAAAATGGAATGTGGATTAACATGTTCTTCCTGATGCCAAAAAGACAGAAATAAGAACAAAAGATGAAAACTGCAAAAAAATGTATATTAGTCTCGATAGAAAATTCAGATTTACTTTCAAAGGGAACGACCATCTTAAAAACAATCAAGTAGATTACAGGGGATCCACTACTCAAGTCTTCATGAAAAAAAAATGGATGGACATGTTGAATATGTTGTAAACAGGATTTTTGTTCAGGCACAGATTGGCCAGATGGCATCAGTGGTGCCCTCCAACTCTAAGAAGTTATGATCATTCTGTGATCTAGCTTCCAGCTAAGTAATAGATTAAAACTAAAACTAGATTTCAGGTAGAGACATAATGAACAAGTCAATAAAGATATCATAGCCTTTCATACAGAGGGTATTAAAGAATGCTCAGTGATTTAATGATTAAACTTCTGGAAAAAATATTCTCCAAGGAAAATCCATAATTCTTACTGCAAATATAGAGTAATCATACTACAACTCATATTAAAACTTAGAAGGGAATTTCCTAAATTAAAGAAAGTCAATAATATATTCTCTGGAAATTGTTTAGGCAGAAGACAACAAATAAACATCAAAATAAATAAATATAACTCAAACATACCCAATTCACTCTTCAAAGATTTTTTTTCCTTATGAGAGTTTCTGATTAGATCTTCATTGATCTTGCCTATCTATGTCTATTCTCCCTAATGTTGTATAGCATAACACATCTACAATTTTTTTTTTATCGTGGTTAAGTCTTGTCTAGGTCTTCCCTTAATTCCTCCATCATGGACCTACCCATGATATAAATGCATAGTTACTCATGAAGGTCTGAGAGGAATATTTATGAATGGTAACTAATTTCCTATATGAATTGAAATCACCAAGTAATTTACTCTGTTTCATGCTGAAATATAGACAGGCAAGTTTTGAGTCATTTTCATACCTTTATTAACTGAAAGAATGCATTCTAACATGTTTCTAACAAATACATTAAGCAAAGTTGAGGTCATTGCACCTTCTCTAATCTTATGAGGTCTTCTTTCCCCTGCTTACATTTGCAATCTGTGCCTTAGCCTTCAGCTCCTCACTCAGAGGAGAAAAAAAAAAACACACACACACACAAGACATGTGTTCAAAATAGTTTTATTACAGGATAACTTTATTGATGGATATAGATGAAAGTGGGATCCAAATCTGTATCCAGATTGGGGTAATCTGGCAATTCCCTAAATAGAAGCTCCAAAGATGGTTCCCTAGCTCTGTGGTACCACCACTTTTTTTGGCAGGAGAAGTCTTGTCTCTGATTTATGTTAAATATATTCCATCCCTTTGATTGGGGAGAAGCCAGGGCCCCAAGATGGTGATTAGAGGAAAGCAAGGCACAATCTACTACTTCTGTTTCCATATCTCTGCATTGGAATCTCTGAGTAAAGTAATTAAGGATGAATTCTCCATGATTTATTCAAGCTTTGCTAGCAAGTGGATATTAAGGTGCTTATCCATAAGGTGAGGTGCTATTGGGCTATCATAGTGGCTACACCTATGCAAGGGGCAGACAAAAAATAAAATAAAAGTGAATGTTATGTAGTTAAATTAACAAGCTTAGCCCTGGAGAAGTGGTTAAAAATGTATCTGCCTCTCAGAGGTGCTAAATCTACTGATGCAAAATGTATTCACTCATCTTGTTTGCTTGCTTCTTTATTTATTTATTTTTACTTTTTATATTTTTGTTAGAATGAAAAACTCACT
>CM053622.1:182256711-182276266 GCA_028646595.1 Phalanger gymnotis
ATAGAGCACCAGGACTGGAGTCAGGAAGACTCATCTTCCTGAGTTCAAATATGGCCTCAGATACTATCTTGGGCAGGTCCTGGTTTGCCTCAGTTTCATCACCTGTAAAACTGGAGAAGTAAATGGCAAATCACACCAATATCTTTGTCAAGAAAACACCAAAAAGGGCCTCAAAGGGTCGGACACCACTAAAAAACTTACTTAACAACAATAACAACAACAAAAGTAGTGTTTGAAGTCATCAAACCTGAGTTCTGACCTCACCTCAAAAACTAATTTGCTATGTGATCTATAGTGCCTCACTTAACCTCTCAGAGGATCATCATCCTCATTTACAAACGAAAATTATAAATGTCAGTGCACTACTGACTCCATTGAGGAAATCTCTCTTAATGTTGACCAAAATAGTTAGTGACATAGAAATTCATAAGCTGTAACCACCCAAGAAGGAGTACCAAAATGGGGTGTGCATTTCTTATATGGCCTATTTATGACTGCTACAAGTGTAAAAGCATGGTTAAGTAGTTGGTTAACTTTCAAATGTAAAGGAAAATATACCCCCAGGGAAGGAAGGGGGGTTCATTCACACCCAGTTAATAGTATGGAGAACAGATGCCAAGTTTCCGGTTATACTTCATAGTGTGAAGAAGGGCAAACTGACAAAACTATGAACAGAAATGCATAAGTTTTTTAGTAAGCTTTAATTTGTTATCAAAAGAACTATAGTAATATAAATTCCATAAGCATGGTCCATAACTGTCCTCAGTAAATCTAAATAATTTTAAAACAACTAATATTTATATAGCATTTACTGTATGTCAGGCACTGGACTAAGTGCTTTACAATTATTGTCTCACTTGATTTTCACAACCCACTGAGCAAAGTGACTTTTATCCCCATTTTTTATAGTTGAAGAGACTGAGGCAGACAGAGGTTAAATGACTTCCCCAGGGTCATAATCCAATAAGTATCTGAGGATGGATTTGAACTAAGGTGTTTCTGATTCCAGACCTGGCACTCTATCCACTGAGCCACCTTGCTGAAGTGTTTTTTTTTAATTCTTTTGGAATCAGAGATATCTTAAAATTTGATCCTTGGATACATTTAAAACATTTCAGCTCTCTATATTTGTTTAGTTGCAGTCATTCTTCTCAAATTTTCCTTCTAGATTGCTTTGACACTCCATAACATGGACAAGTACAGAAAGAGTAGACCAAATGCACTGCTTCTATTATTGTAACTGATGAAAATAATTTCACCATAGAAACATCCTCTAGTCTGTCTCATTTCATATTTATTTGTCCTCCTTCCAGGTTCACATACAAATGCTTTCATGATGATTAAGCTTAATTGTATCTCATGCAACACTTTCTAAAAGCATGTCCTACCCCCCAACCCCAGCTGTTCTTTGTTGTGAGGTAATGCTATTCAAAATCATCTTTTATACACCTTTAAAAATTTGTGAAAATGGGCTTATTTGCCAAACCAGTGTTGCCTTTGATTTTAATAGCCTATTTAATTAGTAAATAGATTGGATGGTTACTGGTTGAGACAATTTCTGTTCTCTTCCAGCCTTCTTGTTGTGGTGATTTGGCGAGCAGGGTAAAATTTAAATTTCCTGAGGAAATGGAGATAGTGAAGTCAATGGCTTTACTTTTGTCCACTTTCTATATTTTATGGCTCAAAACCCGACTTACATATAGCAGATTGGAGCAGTATCTCTTCATCTTTCTCTTTTCTTATAATTTGACCATTGCTCTAAATAGATGATGATCTGATTTTAAAGAAATATCCTTTCCTTGCCACTTTTATGCAAGATAATTTACCCCATTCTTTCTCTCCCTTTCACAATATATTCCTCTCTTATCCCTTAATTTGATTTTGTTTGTTTTAGATATCATCCCTTAATATTCAACTCACCCTGTGCCCCCTCTCTCTCTCTCTCCCTCCCTCCATATATATATACATATATATGTATATGTATATACATACATACACCTACATATATACATACATAGACACACATATGTATACATATATATACACATATATATGTGCATATTCCTTTCAGCTGCTATGATACTGAGGTCTCATGAATCATACATATCATCTTTCCATGTAGGAATGTAAACAAAACAGTTCAACTTTAGAAAGTCCCTTATGATTTCTCTTTCTTGTTTACCTTTTCATGCTTCTCTTGATTCTTATGTTCGAAAGTCAAATTTTCTATTCAGCTCTGGTCTTTTCACTGAGAAAGCTTGAAAGTCCTCTATTTTGTTGAAAATCCATATTTTGCCTTGGAGCATGATACTCAGTTTTGCTGAGTAGGTGATTCTTGGTTTTAATCCTAGCTCCATTGACTTCCCAATATCATATTCCAAGCCCTTCAGTCCTTTAATGTGGAAGCTGCTAGATTCTGTGTTATCCTGATTGTTTTTCCACAATACTCAAATTGTTTCTTTCTGGCTGCTTGCAGTATTTTCTCCTTGACCTGGGAGCTCTGGAATTTGGAGACAATGTTCCTAGGATTTTTCTTTTTGAGATCTTTTTGAGGAGGCAATCTGTAGATTCGTTCAATTTCTATTATACCCTCTGGCTCTAGAATACAATTTGATAATTTCTTGGAAGATGTTATCTAGGCTCTTTTTTTGATCATGACTTTCAGATAGTCCAATAATTTTTAAATGATCTCCCCTGGATCTATTTTCCAGGTCAGTGATTTTTCCAATGACATGTCTATTTTACTGTAACAATACCATAATCAGATCTGGGTATACAAAGAAAGGCAAAAACTTAGTCCTGACCATCAGAGAGTTCACATTCCAAAGAAGGATACAACTTGTAAATAACTATATACATAAAGCGTCTATGGAATATAATCTCAGAGGGAAGGAATTAACCATAGGTGAACTGGGAATAAAAAGGAAAGGCCTCTTACAGGTGAATTTGGAGCTGATTCTTAAAGGAAGTCATGAGGTGGAGGTGAGTTGGAAAGGTCCTCGTGGCATGGGGAATAGACCATGAAAAGGCATGGAAGTGATAGATGTATTATCCTATGTTAAGAACAATAAAATGGACAGTGTAACTAAATTATAAACTATTTTGAGAATAAGAAGATGGAAGGGCAGAAAGGGGCCAGGTTTTAAGGCATGTAAAAGGCCAAAGAGAAGGTTTTATATTGGGCTTATTATTCAGTTATTTCAGTTGTGTCTGGCTCCTTGCAACCCCATTTGTTTTTGTTTGTTTGGGGCAAAGATCCGGAGTGGTTTACCATTTCCTTCTTTAGCTCGTTTTATAGATAAGGAAACTAAGGCAATTGAGATTAAGTGGCTTTCCCAGGGTAACATTGTGAATGCCTGAGTAAAGATTTAACTCAAGAAGATGATTATTCCTAATTTTAAGCCCTGTGCTCTATCCACTGCAATATACATATAGGTAATAGAAAACCACTATATTCTATTGCATAGGGGACAAACATAGGTTTGTGCTTAAGGAAGATCATTTTGGTAACTAAATAATGATGGACTGGAATTCAAGGAGAATTGAAGGCAGAAGACAAACCATCATGCTACTGTAATAGTCCTGTCATAAAATGATAAGGACCTGGACCACAGTAATAACTGAGAAGCTATGGACATGTTCATAAGCATCAGGAAAACAAACAATAATTGAGAGACTAAAGACTAAATGGTGAGATAATGGGATCAATAGATGGTGGAATTTTGCTAAAGGAGGTGGGATGGGTTGGCATCCAATGTGTATGCAAAGGTTTTTTTTTTCTTAAAAGGGAAAAGAGTCATCTCTTCATATGAGACAGGGAAGAAACAGAAGAGGATAGAAAATGAAGTCAGGGAGATATGACATGAGAAAGAGGGAGAAGAAGAAACTTTTTAGTGAAGATGAAGCAAGATCTTCAGCTGAGAGAGTAAAGGAAAGGTGTTACCATACGAGGTTTGAGGGGGGTGAAAGGTTTTGGAATAGCAGTTGTGATGAGTGAGCTAATTCTTTTACTAATAAAGTATGAAAGGATTGCCTTGCCCAAGCAAGGACCCAGTTGAGTTTATATAAAATGAATTTGTAGAAGAGCCAGGAAGCATGATTTTGTGATTTTCTCCAGGCTGCTTCAGCAGCACTTGAAAGTGAGCAAACGCAACTGATGGTGGAAGGAAACCAAAGTCAGAGCTTGGAAAGTCATGGTCAGTGATAAGAGGAAAAAAGACTTGAGTTTAGGGTATAGTGTAGAGTTGAATTCATTCACCAAGGGATAAAGATAATGAAGGGAGGAGATTGAAGCCAATGGAGGGGTGATGGTTTGGGGAAAAATTGAGGAGGTGCATGGAGAGGAGATCAATGTGAGTATAAAGAATAGAGTTAGGGTCTAAAAGCAGAAGAAAGGGTGGAAGAATAAAATAAGACTAGGTAAAGGAAATTTGGAGTTCAATGAACATGGAGGTTGGTGGTGAGAAGATCAAGAGTACAACAATTTGCATGTGTAGTTGAGGTGGCATGTAGGAGTTAGGTCATGGGAAATAAGTAAATTAAGGAAATTAAAAATTAGCTTGTTTGAAGGACTATCAACATGCATGTTAAAATCTCTTCACATGAGGCCAGAGTGGTGTAAATTAGAAGATGATGAGATAACCCTGAATTCATTGAGGAGGGAAAGTGAGTGGACCATAGCTAGATATCTGCTACCACAATTTGGAGAGGATAATAAATCTCAATTGAATGAACCTCAAAGGAAAATAGGGTACTCTGAGTGATGGTGCTTCATGGAATTAGAAGATGAATCCAGTATTTCATCAGATAATTCAAATGTGTCATGTGCCCTTTTATTCCTTTTTCTTGAGTTCTTATGCCATATGCATATGCATTCCCCCCTTCCTACATTGGTTCCAAGAAGGTTAAGGTTCAGAGAAATAAGGGATAGTTTATGAATAGAAGCCATAGTTTGAAATGAGGTATGTCTGGAGTCTTATGTCTCAAAAATTGGCCATTTGTCATTGTCGTTAGCCATAAGGATAAAATAAGAGAGCTATGAAAAATAAGATAAATCACTATTAATCTTGCTTCAAGCAACTGTGAAGGGCAAAAAGAATTTGTGCTGACCTCCAAATAGTATGTTGTGCCCATACTTCTTCCAGAACTATGTAACACTTCTGTCTGCACAATACAAAAACTGACCTTTTTCCTAAAGGAGAAAATGGAATGACTCAAGTTATATGTTTCTACTTTATAGGTTACTATAAGGAGAAAACAATAATCCTTGAAAGGTTGAAGAACTGTTTCAAGGAGAAAATAAAGATGAAAATAGGGAAATATTAAATGTCAGGAAGCTTGAAGGTTATAAGAATGAAGACACTGAGAAGAAATAGAAGTTCTGCCGTCAGAGAGCAATAGAAAGGGAAACTGTCATTTGTCCTTTGTTCTTGAAGAAGACCATGCCATCAGGAAGCTGAAGCCATGATTTGAAAGTGAATTGGATTTAAATGAGAGAGGTCTGTGCAAAGTCACCAGCCTTACTTTCTACTCTGGAGCCATCTGAGTCTAGTGACAAGATATAGGTCAGGATAACTGGAGATGGCCCCAAGATAGGGAAACTAGACATTTCATGAAAGAACTTTCTTGTATTCCACAGAGTTATGTTATGCATCCAAATTTCTGCTAGGTGAATCATCATTCAATAATGGTCAAAATAAGAAAATAGGAGTGGTTGAGCTGATGTGGATTGTTTTCACAGACCAGAAACCTAATGCAGAGGCAAACTATATTAGCAATAGAGGACTTCAATTTTCCAAACATCTCTTGGACTATTCTCTGAAACCAAAGAAAAAGAATTACTAATTCCTTGATTCAATTTAATTATAATTCTTTCCTTCAAAATGGGGAGGAATAACTAAGAGTAACTTCCATTATAGATCTGCTTCTCACTGACCAGCAGGAACTTATATAACAATGAGAGAAAACTTGGTGAAAATATTGACTTTATTTTAGAATTACAGTTCCTTTTTCTTTTATTCTCTATCTTGTGATTTTTTTTCCTCCAAGGAGAGATGTAAAGAACAGAAATCACTGAAGCCAAAGATATCATCAGTAAGTACATACATAGAGAGTTCCAAAACGACCTTAACAAATTAGAAATATCAGCTTCAGGTGAATCATATCCTATGTGTTTTATCTATTGCGAATATAATCCACTTTTTTAAATAGAGACAAAAAAACATTTAGGAAAACTAAATTAAAATGTTGAAAACTTTTAAATATTATCTGTAATTGTTTCCTACTTATTTGGGCTTTTAAAATGTTTCAGAGTTGGTTTGCTGTTTTTTTTTGAGGGGGGAGAGATTGTTTTTTGAAATGAACTAATTATATTGTAGTGACCAAAAGAAAACTGAGAAAGAGAATGTATATTGTTATATGTTTAACTTTGACACAAAAATTAATTTATGCCGCATGTTCAAATACTTCAAGCAGTGCTATGATGATACAACTTTCTGTCATGAGTCTATTCCAATTTATTATTTGAACTCAAGTTTTTCTGATTCCATATCAAACACTCTATTGTATCACAAGCTGACTTATAAAACCATTATTATTATATCACCAACATTTATTAATTAATTTACTTCACATTTCAATAGTTTTATTGAAAGTTCACTTTCTTCATACCACAACATAACGGTACTTTGCTAGGTTACTTCAGCCAACTTAAATTTGCATTGATAAATTAGAAAACAAATACTTCAATGAATCAGGTATTTAGGAGTAACTGAGGAGTGCATTGCAAAACGCTTTACAAAATGAAGCATAAGACATATGAGACACACCATGGTCCTTTGGTTTATCTTTCTTTTTTTCTTTCTTTTTTATTATTATTTTTCCACATTTATTTATTTAATATTTTAGTTTTCTGCATTAATTTTCACAAGAGTTTGAATTACAAATTTTCTCGCCATCTCTACCCTGCCAACTCCAAGATGACATGTATTCTGATTGCCCCATTCGCCAGTCAATCCTTGCTTCTGTCGCCCCACTCCACCACATCCCATTTCCCTTACTTTCTTGTAGGGCAAGGTAGATTTTTATGGCCCATTTCCCATATAGCTTATTTCCTGGTTGCATGCAAAAACTTTTTTTTGAACATCTGCTTGTAAAGCTTTGAGTTCCAAATTCTCTACCCTCTTCCCTCCCTATGAACCCTCCCTAAGAAGGCAAGCAATTAGACATAGGTCACATGTGTATCATTATGCAAAACCCTTCCACAATACTCATGTTGTGAAAGACTAACTATATTTTGCTCCTTCCTATCCTATCCCCCTTTATTCAATTTGCTCCCTTGACCACGTTCCTTTTCCAAAGTGTTTGCTTTTGACTACCTCCTCCCCCTATTTACCCTCCCTTCTATAGTCCCCCTTTTTTATCTACTTCCTCCTTCTTTCCTATGGGGTAAGATACCCAATTGAGTGTGTAGGTTATTCTCTCCTCAGGTCAGACCCGAGGAGAGCAAGATTCATTCATTCCCCCTTACTTGACCCCTCTTCCATCCCAACAGACCTGCTTCTTTCTTACGACTTTTATATGAGATTATTTACCCCCTTCTACCTCTCCCTTTCTCCATCTCTCAATATATTCCTCTCTCATCCCTTAATTTGATTTTTTAGATATCATCCCTTCATATTCAACTCATCCTGTGCCCTCTGTCTATATATGCATATACATATATATATACATACATATAAATAATATCATATATGTGTATATATATATATATATATGTATGTATGTATATTCCCTTCAGCTAACCTAAAACTGAGGTCTCATGAATTATACACATCATCTTTAGGTGTATGAACGTAAACAAAACAGTTCAACTTTAGTAAGTCCCTTATGATTTCTCTGTCTTGTTTACCTTTTTGTGCTTCTCTTGGTTCTTGTGTTTGAAAGTCAAATTTTCTATTCATCTCTGGTCTTTTCATTGAGAAAGCTTGAAAGTCCTCTATTTTATTGAAAATCCGTATTTTGCCTTGGAGCATGATACTCAGTTTTGCTGGGTAGGTGATTCTTAGTTTTAATCCTAGATCCACTGACGTCTGGAATATCATATTCCAAGCCCTTTGATCCCTTAATGTAGAAGCTGCTAGATCTTGTGTTACTCTGATTGTGTTCCCACAATACTCAAATTGTTTCTTTCTGGCTGCTTGCAGTATTTTCTCCTTGATCTGGGAGCTCTGGAATTTGGCAGCCATATTCCTAGGAGTTTTCTTTTTCAGGAGGTGATTAGTTGTTTCAACAATCTGGCTAGCAGCTTCTGGGGTGTAAGATCCACCAACAGCCAGCACCCAAAAAACTGCCAACAGCACAGGTTCTTTTGATCTGCTTTACTAAGTAAAGCAACATTAAGGGGTTAACAAACTTACTTTAATTTAGCACACAAATATCATTCACTTAGTTCAGGGGAAAAAGCCAGCACACTGAACTTCAGAGCAAAATACAAACAAATTACAAACATCAACAGACAGACCCAATACAATTCATAGTTACCAACATCTAGGTTCAGCCCTGGGACCTCAGAACAAGGGCTGGCCCAGAGTCACGCGCACCACCACTGCGGCGGCAAAGAGCTCCAAAGAAGAGACAGACAACCCCTGGTTTTACATGTTTTTCAGGGTCAGGGGTGAGTCACACATGTGACTCACCCATGTGACCTAGAATCTTCCCAAAGAGGTGACTTAAACTCACATGGTCTAAAAGCCTCTGCTGTCCCAGACAGGTAAACTAGACCCTCCCTGGAGTTAGCCCCACCCTGGGCTCCACCTTAGTTGCCAATCCACACCCACATAGGTTTTACACCTAATAGGGGTTTGGGCCTGGGGTTTAGCACTTAGTAAGACTCCATGAAATACCCTGAATTACTCAAAGCAAACAAAAGCCAAACTCTCCAAGAGCACTTGTTGAACTAAGTGTTAAGGAGCCCATTTTGCTTACTAACACACTGGTGGATTTATTCATTTTCTATTTTACCCTCTGGCTCTAGAATATCAAGGCAGTTCTCCTTGATAATTTCTTGAAAGATGATATCTAGGCTCTTTTTTTGATCATGGCTTTCAGGTAGTCCAATAATTTTTAAATTATCTCTCCTGGATCTATTTTCCAGATCAGTGGTTTTTCCAATAAGATATTTCACATTGTCTTCTACTATTTCATTCCTTTGTTTCTGTTTTATAATATCTTGATTTCTCACAAAGTCACCAGCTTCCACTTGTTCCAATCTAATTTTTAAGGTGGTATTTTCTTCAGTGGTCTTTTGGACTTCCTTTTCCATTTAGGTAACTCTGCTTTTCAAAGCATTCTTCTCCTCATTGGCTTTTTGGAGTTCTTTTGCCATATGAGTTAGTCTATTTTTAAGGTATTATTTTCTTCAGTATCTTTTAGGTCTCCTTTAGCAAGTCATTGACTTGTTTTTCATGGTTTTCTCACATCACTCTCATTTCTCTTCCCAATTTTTCCCTCTACTTCTCTAACTTGCTTTTCCAAATCCTTTTTGAGCTCTTCCATGGCCTGAGACCAATTCATGTTTTCTCTAGGCTTTTGATGTAGGCTCTTTGACTTTGTTCACTTCGTCTGGCAGTATGTTTTGGTCTTCTTTATCACCAGAGAAAGATTCCAAAGTCTTAGTCTCAGACCATTTTCACTGCCTGTTCATGTTCCCAGCCAACTACTTGACCCTTGAGTTTTTCTTTGGGGTATGACTTCTTGTAGAGTAGAGCATACTTTGTCCCAAGCTTCAAGGGCTGTGCTGTTGTTTTCAAAGCTATTTCTACACAACAAGCTCTGACAGACCAATGCTCCTTCTCCCCTGAGAACCACCAACCCAGACTGTGACTCAGATCTTAAGTAGGCTCTGCACTCCTGCTCTGATCTGCCACTTAATTCCTCCCACCAGGTGTGCCTGGGGCTAGAAGCAATTGCAGCTGTAACTATGGAAGCAGCCTCAGAGCTGCACCACCTCCGCCACTCCCCAGGGAGATAGCCAAATGGAAAACTCCTTTCACTATGTCCCAGCAGATTTTCCTTACTAACCCTCTCTGTTGTCTTTGGTGTTTGTGGGTTGAGAAGTCTGATAACTGCCACAGTGCACTGATTCAGGGCGCTAGGGCCTGTTCAGCCTGACTCCTGGTCTGGTTGGTCCAGGTGCTGCTCATGCTGTGCTCTGCTCCCCTCCCAGCTCCATGCCATAGATCAGTGACCATCCAGACTGTCCTGGGCTGGAGCCCTGCTTCCCTCTGCTATTTTGTGGGTTCTGCATTTCTAGAATTTGTTCACAGCCATTTTTACAGGTGTTTGGAGGGTCGTGGGGCAGAGCTTTAGGAAAGTCCCTGCTTTCCAGCCTCCATCTTATCTCTGCCCCTGAACTTCCCCTGGTTTATCTTTCAAAGAATTTTTTTTCTTTTTTTCCCCATAGCATGATGTCAAAAGGAAATTTGAAGTAGTTACAGCTATTGTGGAAGTTAAGGTGTACTTGCACGGATCAACTATACGATATCCCAACACTGTGTCAATTTAGATTCATTAACTTACAACTAGCGTTAAGTGCTCCAACAAGCATATAATTAGTCAATTGTTGTTTACTTGAATCTGGATAGACAATTCACTTTAGTTTCTAAGTTGAATTGTTACAGGAGCATTGTGGAAATAGCATTCGCCATATGTATTGCTTTTAAATACAATACTAACTCTATACTAATGGTCCAGTTTCATACCAACTGTAATCCTTACTTAAAAGCTCTAGAGTGTTATCATTAGCATATATTGCTTTGGAAAGTCACAGCTGAGGTTTCAGATTGGCAGACTATGAGAGTTGCTTGTAGAACAGAAATTACTTTTTCCACTAAGGACCTAGATACTAAGATCAAAATTGTTCTGATAAAACTTTGTGTACCATATCACTTGTTTCCTAGGATAATGTTGAAGATCACTTAAATTTAACATGTGTGTCTATGACTTTAATAGAATTTTATAACCAAATTTAAATGAAAAATATGCCAAACAAAAATAAATATTTAGAATTACTGGGTTATCTAGTTGTATAAGACTTTAACAAGGTTACTTATGCTGCCTCGAAGACTAGCAACCCTGACTATGCTAAAGTACATCTTACCATTTTTCTAAAGTTGATGTCTTTTGAATGTGCATCACAATTCAAGTAATGCATCAATTAAAGTCAATCATACTTTGCCATCAGCACTACCTATAATCAGTATACTGGGGTGCAGGGTATATTCAGGGAAGACTAACATATCTGGTGTGAGGGCTGCCAAGCCCTTTTCAGGGCTGCTTTCCTCCTTTGGTGCCTGACCTGATCCACCCAATTCTCACCTGTGGTTCCAATCAGCTGTAGCATTCACAGTAGCCACACCCTGGTAAACCAGGGTCTCAAACCCATTGGTGATTTAGAGGGGGGTGTCTACCCCAACCATATGATGATTCCCCTGGTAGAATGGGCAGATAAGAACAATTTGAGGCAGGTGCTATGGAGTGCTTAGAGCTTCATTAAACATCTAAGATGCATCTCGAGCTATTGCCAGTCATCTTGACTCAGTCTTGCCATTTGACTGTGATGAATCTGGAAGAGAGAGTGAGGTTGACAACTCTGTGCAACTGTGCCTCACTTAAAACCAATTTATGTGTAAATCAAAAGACATCACCCATACCATTGTACCATTTTTACCTATTTCAAAGTCTGTGGCAACAGGCAAGTGACATAGCAACAGGTACAGATACATTGGGAGCTGTCCTCACAACATGCACACAGGTGGCCCATGTCTTCTCACTGAAAAGAGCAGTCAGATTCAGCAGCCCCTGTTGTCTGAGCAGCCTTTTAAGGATAGCGCTGGTCACATCCTGAGGTGAGGAAGGGGCTAAAAAAGGTGCCCTAAAAATTGTCTGCTTACCCAACCCTGGCCTGATACCACCCTGTTGTCTAAATTTTAAAAAATGTAAAAAACTTCTATAAAGATGATGCTACTCATCATGAGTACATAGAATGTGCATGCACTTATAGACAGTGGTGGGATTCAGCCAGTTTGCACTGTTTCTGGGGAACTAGTACCTAAGTTTAGGTTGAGTTCCATGAACCAGCTGCTAGGGGCCTGCAAACCTGTTTTTAGCCAGGGAGGGGCCTGCACCCTCCATGTCAGCAGTGGTGATACCTCGGCTTGGTTCCATGCAGAATGGGTGGCTAATTTATTTGAATCCCACCAATGCTCATAGACAACACAAAATCTAGTAGACACGAAAGACAAATAGCTCTTGTTGTTAGGGAACTCATCAGACATAACAGCCAAAGAGCATCTGTGAATGAAACAAGGCTGGCAAATGAAGGACAGCTTAGTGAAGTTGGAGCTGGAAACAAGTTTTTCTGGAGTGTCCTCAGTGAAGGGGAATGCCCCGAAGCTCATGTAGGTTTTGCAATCAAAGCTAATCTAGTCAACAAGCTGGTATGCCTGCCAAAAGGAGTGGGTGACAGGCTCATGACAATGAGATTGCCACTTGTGGGAAAATACCACATCAACATCATCAGTGCCTATGTTCCCACCATGACAAATCCAGATGAAGTCAAAGAAAAATTTTATGAGGATCTGGAGACCCTTATCATCAATGTGCCAAAAGAGGACAAACTCATAATTCTTGATGATTTTCATGCTAGAGTAGGTTCAGACTTCCAGACACAGAATGGAGTCTTTGGAAGGAATGGAGTTGAAAACATTAACAACAATGGTCACTTTCTGCTGAAGACTTGTGCATCTCATGACCTTCTCATCACTAATACTGTCTTCCCTAAACACAATAAAATTTCACTGATACACCCTCAAAACAAATATTGGTATTTAATAGACTATGTCATTGTACAGAGAAGAGACAGACAGGACCTGAGAGTGATGAAGGCAATTTGTGGCTCAGAGTGCTGGACTGATCGTACACTTATCCTTTCCAAGCTAAATATCTGCATTCAACAAAAGTGGTGGCCCCAAGGCAAAATGACAACCGTAAGAATTAATGTCAATAGATTAGAGCAGTACTAAGCCAGAAGTTTGTTGCTAACTTGAGGGAAAATTTGAGCCAACACACAGTTGGCAACAGTAGAGCAGAAAAAGAGTGAGCTTTCAGAGACTGAATGTACAGCACTGCATTTTTTTTCATCTGGTCCAGAACACTCACAAACATAAAAACTGGTTTGATAAAAATAATGCAGAAATGCAGAAGATGCTAAATGAAAAAAAAATGAGGACTCTACAGGGTTTACCAGCAGGATAGTTCATCCATCTCTAAGAAGTCAGCATTTAATACTATCAAAGGTAAAGTGCCAAGCAAAGCTTAGATAGATGCTAGATTCTTGGTTCAGTAAGAAAGCAGATGAAATTCAGTTTTATGCTGACAGTAACAATCCAAAGCTCTTTTATGATGCCCTGTAGGCTATTTTTGGACCAAAGACCTATGATGCAGCTCAACTACTCAGTGCTGAAAGAGCTACATTGATTAGAGATAAGAACTTGATCTTGGTGAGATGGACTGAACACTTCCATAGTGTTCTCAACAGACCATCATCAATCAATGTTGAAGCCCTCTATTGTTTACCTTAGGTTGAAGTCAATCTCTCCCGAGCAGAAGTTCCAACTGAAGAAAAGGCTTTGAATGTCATTAGGCTTCTTTTGTGCAGCAAAGCACCTGGTGCTCATTTTATTCCAGTTAAGATTTACAAGATGGAGGGACGACTGCTCATACAAAAGCTGATGGATATTTTCCAGGTTATATGGCAAGAGGGGCTCATCCCCCCAGGAGTTCAAAGATGCCTCCATTTTCCATCTCTATAAAGGAAATGGATAGCCCCATGACAATCACAGAAGGGTCTCTCTCTTAGTCATTGCTAGCAAGATTTTTGCCAGAGTCCTTCTCAATAGACTGATCCTTCACCTAGAAGATTGTCATCTACCTGAGAGCCAGCATAACTTCAGAAAACACCGAGGAGGAATGGTCCCTACAGTGTTTGCTGCCTGACAACTCCAAGAGAACAGCCAGGAGTAGAACAGAGGTCTGTACATAACATTTGCAGATCAGACCAAGGCCTCTGATACTATCAGTCATGAGGGTTTATGGAAAAATTATGTTAAAATTCACTTGCCAAGAGAAGTTCGTTAATATTGTATATCAACTTCATGATGGCATGCTTGCCCAGGTTCTGGATAATGAAAGATGCCTGCACTCTTGTTTTAGCTTTTGACTTTGATTTTCAGAATTTTTCCACTGGTTTGTAATTGGGAATTTTCAAAATTGGTCTTTTGCAAGAATTTTTTTAGTTACTTGTCAAAATCACTGACCTATTCTCTCTTTTATTGCAGTAAGTGTTAAGAGATGTATAATTTCTCTTATGTACATCATTGACTGCATCCCACAAATTTAGTATCTCATTGTTGTCATTAACTTTAATTAAATTATTGATTGTTTCAATGACATATTCTTCGACCCATTCATTCTTTAGGATTAGAATATTTAGTTTCAGTTGCCCTTCTGGCCTGGGAATATACCGGCGTGGTCTGCGCTTTCTGCTGTCCCTCCACTCTCTGGGGTCGCTCCCACCCCTATCCGCGTGTCTAGGTCATGGTCCCGTTGCTGCTGCCCCTGCTGCTGCCCCCTGCAGCCCGGGCCCTGCGCCCCACCACCTTCCCGACGCTGCGCCCAGCTGTGGCAGCCGCCACCCGCACCTTCGGAGGCTTCCTGGAAGGAGTAATAGCGGGCCGCGAGCCCCCACCTCCTGCAGCCGCTCCAGAGCACGCCCGGTCTGTGCTCGTGCACATGAGGATGCAGAGGACTCCACACGGGGTGGGGGTGGTGGTGGGGGGGGAAGACAAGGCCTTTGCTGAATTCTTGACAGATGAAATTAAAGAGGAGAGGAAAATCCAGAAACACAAATACCTCCCCAAGATGTCTGGGGTTTGGGAATTGGGTGTGCAAAGGACAGAAGCCAAGTTAGTCCAGATATTAGCTGATGAGAGGATCACAGTCACATTCAATATTAACAACAGTATCCCACCGACATTTGATGACTAGCCACCAGAGGGACAGAAAACCCAAGAACAGCAAGAGCCTGAACTTACATCAACCCCAAACTTTGTGGTGGAGGTTGTGAAGGACGATACCAAGAAGGCCCTTGTGCTGGACTGCCACTATCCAGAGGATGAGATTGGACAGGAAAAAGAGGATGAGAGTGATATCTTCTCCATTCGGGAAGTCAGCTATTAGCCCGCTACTGAATCCAAGTGGAAGGATACAAACTACATACTCAACACGGATTTGCTGGACTGGGCCCTGTACGACCACATGATGTAATTCCCTGCTGACTGAAGAGTGGGCAACATGTTTGCAGAGGAACTGATCAAGCTCAGCACGGTCCTAGAGCACCAGGAGTACATCAACTTTCTGGAAGATCTGAAAGGGTTTGTCAAGCATCAGTAGGAAGGCCTGAGGCCATGAGCCATGCAGGATACCCAGAGCCCTTCCTTCCAAGAGAATGTTATCTAGAAGCTATCATGGAGAAAATACTGCCAGACATAAATTATGTTCCCTAACCCTTTATTTCCTTCCTCTGCTGGCTTTTGTACACCACCACAGAATGAAGAGAAATAAAACCCTTGGACCCCTCCACAAAAAAAAAAATAGAATATTTAGTTTCCAATTATTTTTTAATCTACATGTCCAAAGTCCTTTTCTGAATATAATTTTATTGCATTGTGGTTGAAAGGGGTGCATTTAAATTTTCTGCTTTTTTTGCATGTGTTTTGCATGATTTTATGCCTTAATATGTGGTCAATTTTTGTGAAGGTGCCATGCGTAGTTTAGAAAATGTATACTCCATTCTATTCCCATTCAATTTTTTTCCAGATGCCTATCATATATAACTGTTCTAAAATTCTATTCTTCCCCTTAAATTATTTCTTAATTGATTTAAGATTATATTGAGAGTTCTGAAAAGCCCCTCACTTCTATGTTTTTGTTCTTCATATTTTGTTTATTTCTTAATCTCTTATAACTTCATTGGTTTTACTTTGCCCAATCCTAATTTTCAAGTTGTCATTTGCTTCCTTGAGATTCCAGGTCTCCTTTTCTAATTGGTTGACTTTTTTCATAATATTTTTGTTTTTTCTTGGATTGTTCTTACTTTTTTTAGTTTTTCTTCCATCTCTGTCATTTGATTTTTAAAGCCTTTTTTTAAGTTCTTCTATGAATTTCTTTTGGACAGGTGACCATTTGACATTATTCTTTGGGGTAGAAGATGGTTTCTTTCCTTCAATATCCTCCTCTGAAGATGAACCCCTGGTCTTCTCTATTATCATAATAAGATTAACTTTTCAAAAAATCTTGTCCAGACCCCACCCAGGTGAGGAAGTCCATAGTGATCTACTCAGGTTTTGGTGGAGATAAATTCTTTGATTAGATCATCCAAACTGGTAAATTTAGATGTGCATTCCCCTAGCCCCTCATTAGAATCTTTCTATCTTCATTGTGGTCACTCACAAACCAGAGCACAGGCCAGAAGCATGGTAAACACCTCTCCTTAGATCATACCATCTTTGAAGAATTAAAAACATACAGGTACCTAGAAGCATCTCTGAAAAGGGCTGTACAAAACCACAGAGGCTTGGGACATGGTGTCCTCCAACCCTGGAAGCAGAACTCTACTTTAATAAAGACTTAAAAGTTAAGTAATAGGCTGAGAATATGAGAAAACAAGAGAAAAAAATTAGACTATAGAAAGTTACTATGGTGACAAAGAAGATCAAAACACACAAGCAGAAGTCAACAAAATCAAAGCTCCTACATCCAAAGTCTCCAAGAAAAATATGAATTGGTCTCAGGCCATGGAAAAGCTCAAAAAGGGTTTTGAAAATCAAGAGGGATAGAGGAAAAAATGGTAAGAGAAATGAGAATGAATCAAGAAAATCATAAAAACAAGTCAACAGCTTGGTGAAGACCACATACACACACACAAACAAGCACACGCATGCTCACACACACAAAAGCCTGAAGAAAATAACACCTTAAAAAACAGACTAGGCCAAATGGTAAAAGAGGTCCAGAAAGCCAATGTGAGGAATGCCTTAAAAAGCAGAATTTCCCAAAAGACAAAGGAGGTCCAAAAGCTTACTGAATAAAATAATTCCTTAAAAATTGGAATAGAGCAAATGGAAGCAAATGACTTCATGAGAAATCAAGAAACAACAAACAAAACCAAAAGAACGAAAGAAAGAAACAGAACACAAAGTAAAATATATCATTAGAAAAACAACTGACCAGGAAAATAGATCCAGGAGAGATAATTTTAAAATTATTGGACCTCCTGAAAGCCATGATCAAAAAATAGCCTAAACAGCATCTTTCAAGAAATTATTGAGGAAAATTCCCTTCATATTTTAGAAACAAAGGGTAAAATAGCAATGGAAAGAATCCATAAATCACCTGCTAAAAGACATCCCAAAATGAAAACTTTCAGGAATATTGTAGCCAAATTCCAGAGTCCCCAGGTCAAGGAGAAAATATTGCAAGCAACCAAAAAGAAACAAAGAAAAGTTTAGAAATAATAATTCCACCCCCAGTGGGTTACTGTTAATGCCCATGAAATATGTCCTACACAAACACACATATACACACACAATAATAATAATAATAAATACTATACTTTGTGTTCAGGGCTATCCATCTTTTTCTCATTTACTTGTAAGTTTCTTTTGCTCTCTACTGTGCACTTTTGACTTTGTTCTTTACTCTTGCTTCTTCTCCCTTCCCTCAAGGAGGTTACAATTAAGCACAGATACACACACACACACACACACACACACATTGTATTGTCATGTTTGTCTTTCATTTTGGAGGAGGCATCAGGGCATCAGGGAAATGATGGCATGACTTGCAGTTGACTGTGATTTGAGTGAGGGAGGGCTCTGCAAGGTCACCAGTCTCTTTCCCTCCAGAGCCATCTGGATCCAGTAACCAGATATTCATCAGGATGACTGCAGATGACCCAGGTGGCAATGGGAGACCCTGGCCCTTTTAGGCCAAGGCTTTTTCATGTACTCACTTAGAGTGAGGTAATACTCATTCAGTGAAGAGGTCTCTTCAGGAAGTGAGTCAAGGTTTGGTCCGTTTGATTAGCAAAAAGTAGGAAGAAATCAAGCTGGGAGGAGAAGACCTTCAGAGTTGTTCCAAAGAGAAACAGTTACCATTGACGTTCACAGCCAGGAGGGCCCAAAATACAGTCATTAAGTGGAGCTTGGGCAGGGACCTATTGTGGCCCACTCTATTACCTTCAGAGTGAACTGGGGTTTAAAGAAGGAAGAGAGAGAGAGAGACAGAGAGAGAGAGAGAGAGAGAGAGAGAGAGAGAGAGAGAGAGAGAGAGAGAGAGAAGGAAAGAAAGAAGGAAGGAAAGAAGGAAGGAAAGAAGGAAGGAAAGAAGGAAGGAAAGAAAGAAGGAAAGAAAGAAGGAAAGAAAGAAGGAAAGAAAGAAAGAAATGTAGCCAGTAAACCACAAGTTAAGTGGGCAGCTTCTGGCCATCAAAATTTATGTACCTTTGGAGAAGAAAAGAAGAAGGAGATGGAGATGGAGAGGGAGAGGATGAGCTGAGTTACCCAACTAGCTCGGTCCCCATTAAGGCAGCTAGGTCTCCTCACAGGTTGTGTATGTCCTTCTTTTTGAAGAGGACCATGATATCAGGGAAATGATGACACGACTTGAAGTTGACTTTGATTGAGTGAGGGAGGGCTCTGAAAGGTCACCAGTGTCACTTTCCCAAGCCATCTGGATCCATATATATACATATACATATACACATATATATGTACATATGCATATACATGCACATGTACATGCACATGTACATGCACATGTACATGCACATATACATTGTAACAACAATGCTACTATCAGCTGCTGTGGAGGTGTGAGATCAACGCCAGCACACGGGAGGGTTGCTAGCACAGGTTCTTTGATCTGCTTTTCCAAGAAAAGCAATTTTAAGTGGTTTACAATATCCTGTTAATTAAACATACATATATCATTCACTTAGTTCAGGGGAAAAACTCAGTACCCTGAATTTCAGATAAAATACAAAGAGAAATTATAAGCAGAGACTATATAAGCAAAGCAAATAACATAAATCAGCAGACAGGGCTTCTGTTGGTCCATAATTACAAGAGAGAGAAGCACCAACATCTGGATTTTCAAAGTAGGGGGAGTCTTCCAATGAGTGAGCCACTGAAACAAAATGCTAACCTCAGAATATATATACACTTCTTCAGGGTCAGAGGGAATCACAACTATGTGACTCAAACTCACGTGACTTGATTTTTCTTGTGACTTAAGCAAGTTATCAAAGACACTTGATTGAGGGTGGTGAAGCCAAGATGGCAGCTGGAAAGCAGGGTCTTGCCTAAAGCTCTCCCCCAGGTCCCTCCAAACACCTATAAAAATGGCTCTGAATAAATTCTAGAACAGCAGAACCCAC
>CM053622.1:182276766-182295247 GCA_028646595.1 Phalanger gymnotis
TTTTTTCAAAATTAACAAAAAAACCTAAGGTTAATGGGAAAATGGGTTAGAAATACAATACTCAAAAACTTCATCAGTGACACATATAAAATATATTAACCTAATAAAGTGATAGGACAGTTTTATATATGTTCTGTGGTGAAGAAATATATAAATCATACAATAGTGTCAGAATGCACTACATCCTCAGACTGTTGCTCAGCTTCTGCTTCTGGTGTCTGCTTCTGTGGGCTGGCAGTCAGGTGAGAGAGTCCCTATTTTAGTTAGGATAACAGATAAGGGAGCAATGGGAGTTATAGGGGTAGAGTTTGTGGGAGAAGACCAGACCTCATCTACCCACAGCTCCTACTCTATAAAAAGATACATAATAAATATCACACTTTACTTGGAAAAAAACCCTGAAAATTGTTTGTAGACATGAACATCACAAAGGTGGCTGTATTGATATTAAGAAGAATTAGGTTTAGATCAATTGAGGCAATCATTGTATTCTACTCTGTAATACTGAGATCACATCTACAATACCATGTTCATTTCTAGACACTACACTTTTGAGCAGTATGCTGAAAAAATGTAGTTAATTTCCAAATTATTCCAATGGCACAGTAAAATTTCTAAAAATCACAATCTATGTGGATAATACTTGCTCTGGGATCAGACGATCTGGATTTGAGTCCTATCTTTTTTGCTTAGTATTTGTGTGACCTTGGCTAAAGCACTGAGTTTTCCTGAGTCTTAGTTACTATTTTGTAAAATTAGAGATTTGGATTATAAAACTTCTGAGGTCCCTTCTGACTCTAATATCAATTAACCTATGTGGGAGCATTCACTTATAAACAATAGGAAAATTCTGGAGACCAAACTACTGGGATTGTTTATTTGTTATTTTCAAATATTTTAGTTATCTATGCCACTTCACTAAGTGTAACTATGATTGATATTCAAAGTTATAAGGAGAAATAATATTCATTCAGTATAAAAAAATAGAACTCTTTGAAAAAAGAAATGTATTATCTAACAAAATAGGCATTTCTCCTTCCTTAGAAATATTTAAGATTTGGTGAAGGATCACTTGTCTGTAATCTTGTTTGTATGGTTTCCTCAACCAAATTTTAAACTCCTTAAAGACTCCTTGGTTTTTTTCTGTCACTTAAATTCTCTTTTGATCTTGGAATTTTGATAAGGACAAGTTAAGCAATCAGCAAATACTCATTGAATGAATGCAGAAAATGACTATGCAACTTAAAATGACTTAAAAATAAATTCAACTAAAAGTAACATGTAGAGACAAGTTTCATTTATTGTTTCAGTTCTTTAATATGACTAAGAAACTCTCTCAGACAAAGCAAGTAACTGGGAGGAAAGCCAAGAAAAACAACTTGTGATATTATCCATAGGAGGCAATGTGACACAGTGAATTAAGAACTTGTCATAGAATCAGGAAGACCTGAACTTAAGTCATGCCTCTGACCCATACTACCTGTTTAAATGTTAAATTTGACTTCTTAATGAACTCTGCAATTCCCTAAGACTAGATATTATAGTTAAAGTCTAGATCTGCATATATAAACAAAGTTTTTACGCCAGGATTTCCCTTTCTTTCTGAAAGGAAGAAAAGAAAATGATGAAAGGAGGAAGAAAGGGGGAATGAAGGTGGGGAGAGAAAGGGAAGAGAAAGTAAGCAAAAGTAAGCAAAAGTAAGCAAGAAGGAAGGAAGGAAGGAAGGAAGGAAGGAAGGAAGGAAGGAAGGAAGGAAGGAAGGAAGGAAGGAAGGAACCTTGTTGATTTGGTAGGCCATTTCTGATTGTATGGATTTATTTCATCAACACCTGGCCCCTCTCTATTCCATAATTAGCCCCAGTTAATCCACTTAGTATACTAGAAACAGGGATGACAACTGTACTGTGATGGATTCTTTGCTTCTTGTTGAAAATGACCCTTTCCTGAAAATAACTCTTGACCTGAATAAAATAAGCACTTTTGATTCTATTTAGATTTAATCTTCTCTAGAGGTGCAGGCTGCTTAAAAATGTTTGTGCTAAAATATTGAAATATATATTTGTTTTAGAACACCAATGATTACCTGAAGTAATAAAATATAATTTCCTTAATAGGACATGATAAGCTGCACATAACTCGACTTTATTGCAAGTTATTTTGCAAGGCAAGAAATGAAGGAAATTGATTGCTATGTCATTAAGATTTAACAAAATGAGCCCTAATGGAGTTAAAAGTGCTTATTAATACTTTATTTAAGGACCTAACTTCATCTATAACTGTCTTGGATATTGAGCATACTAATTTGCTTTATTTCTTTAATACTATCTTTTCCATTTTCATCTGAAAAAATGTTTAAATATAAGTAATATACCATCTGTTTCTTTATATCATGAATATGAATTTGATATTTAATTTGTCATAATAATACACACACACACACACACGCACATATATATATATTAATCCAAATTAGTTAATGCAGCAGGTCATCAATAAAACTGACATATTGAGATAGAAATTCAGAAGCTGAGGGGTTATCAGAGGACCACAATACTCAGGGATAGAAATGCTATGTTGATTGGTTCTCAGAGCTAGGGATATTCGAGATGCAAATCCTTAGTAAAGATTTATTACTTTACACAGTGAGAACCAGAAGAAGTTGGATTCACAGAGTGGTGGAAGTAGTATATGCTTGAACATGTCCCATCTTAGAGAAGGAAGGCTGATAATGAAGTTCAGACAGGATCATAGGCTTACCCATGTACACTCAAAAGAGATCTCAAGCCAACCAGTTTGATGTTCTTTATTTTACAGATCAAGGAACTGAAGTCTGGAAAGTTTAAATTAATTGGCTGAGGTCACAAAATTAGCATATGTCAGAAGCAGAATTTGAAATCAAATCTTCTGACACCAGAGGCAATTGTATTTCTACTGTACCACATAGCCTGGAAATTCAGAACGAATGATTTTTAAAGTACTTTCCAATCCCCTATGTTCTGACTCTAGTCCCAATTGATGCATGCCACACAAGGAAACTGCAGCCTCATCAAACTAAATGGTAGTCAAAGATGCACAGCTAATAAGTAGCTACAGTGGTTGAGAAAGGGAGAGAGCTTGTGATATCAACAATAAGACCAAGAAGAGAAGCCAAGGACAAAAATATGTTATATACAATCATGGCTGCTTCATCTCACTGGGCCCAAATTTTCTCATTTAAAAAAATGAAGGGCTTAGCTAAGGGTGCCTTTACATATAAACTTCTGAAATACAGAGCAGGAATGGAATAATTAATCAAACAATTGGGTAGGGAATCCAAGAGGAAGTAAAATCTTTCAATGAGTCTAAGGGTATAGATTCATTTTTGAAGGACTCATCAAGGCTTCTCAGTTCTGTCAGTTTAATCCATAAAGAAAATGGGACAAAAGTGAGTCCTCAAAACAACTTCTGTTTAACAATTTCAAAAAAGCATGTTATGTTCAAAGTTTAAGGTTACTGAAAGATAATTCAAAAGTGGTATATCCTCTTTAAAACAAAATAATAAAAAAGCCCAATAAACATAATGGTAAGATGTCACAATATAGGGTAAACAAACATTGATGATTTCCCAAACTCCTTAGCTTGATATTCAATACACTATACAGCTGAATCAAACCCATCCTTCTAAAAGCTGTCCAGGATAATTGTTACATATGCTTTGGACTCTGGCCAAACACAATTTTCTTGAATAAGTCTAGGCTACTCTTGCCTTAATATATTGCTTTTGTCATTATTGACGTTTTGATAAGGGAAACACCATGAGTCTTTCATTCATTTAATCATCTAACATCTATTAATTGAATACTACATGCCAGACATTGCTAGGTATGTGGGATACAAGATAGCTATGAGTCAGAGCCTGCTTTCAAAGATTCTAGTCTGTTCTATTACATTATATTCTATTCAAGATTTTATTCTATTACATGAACACAGATAAGAAAATACAAATATATTAATAAAAATTAAAGGAAACATTTTGGGAGGGAAAAATACTAGTACTATCCTAAGGGGCCAGGATGGAATAGGTTAGGATGTGACCATTGAACTTAATCCTGAAGGAAACTTGGGATACTAAGGAATAAAAGGGAGAAAAGAACATTCCTAGTATACAGGACAATATGTTCAAAGATGTAGAGATGGGATATCAAATGTCAAATGCAGGGAACAGCAAATATGCCAGTTCATCTGGAATGTTGACTATGTGAGGAGAATGAAGTATAGCAAATGTGAATGGGGCAACTAGGGAGTGCAGTGAGTGGATAAAGTCCTGGGCCTGGAGTCAAGAAGACTCGTCTTCCTGAGTTCAAATCCAGTCTCAGACACTTACTAGCTGTGTGACCCTGAGTATGTCACTTAACCCTGTTTGCCTCAATTTCCTCATCTGAACAGTGATCTGGAGATGGAAATAGGAAAGCACTCCATCCAGTATCTTTGCCAAGATAACCCCAAATGAGGTGATGAAGAGTCAGGAACAACTGAAATGACTGAACAATAACAAGTGTGAAAAGTAGATTAGGACAAGCTTGTGAAGGACTTTAAATAGTAAAGATATTTTATCTCAGAGATGATTGAAGGTCATTGGAACAGGGGTCAGATTTACACTTAAAAAAATCACTTTGGCAGCAGTATGAAGGAGTGAGGAGAGACTCCCACCTAGGGAGGACCTAAAATATAGTGGCTGCTGAGCCAGTAGAGTGAAGTGGTCAAATTGAGAGATGTGGAGGAAGAAACAGTAAGATATGGCAACTGATTAGATATATAGCAAGACAAAGGATGATAAATCAAGGATAACAGAGAGCTTATTAATATTAGTGACCTTCAACAGAAATAGCAAAGTTTTAAAGAGAAGATATTTAAAGGAAAAGATGATAACCTATTTGGAACATGTTGCATTTGAAATGCCTCTAGAACATACAGTTTGAAATGCTTAATAGGCAATTGGTGATGTAGGGTGGAAAATCTGGAGAAAAAACTAATGCAAGATCCATGAGTCATCCATGTTGACTTGATAAGTAAACACATGGAAATTGATGTCATTGCTATGAGAAAATATGCAGCAAAAGGCTAAAAAAGGGCCTAGGACAGAACTTTAGTTAGCACGTACAGTTAGGATGCATGATAGGAATGATGAGCCATATAGGGATACTCAGAATGAGTGATCTGAGTAGTAGTAGTAGGAATACCAGGAGAGAACAGAGTTACAAAAACCCAGAGGAGAAAGTATTGAAGATGAGAGGATGATTAGTAGTGTCAATTAAGGATTAAGTAACCTTTCAAAGATTCTTCAGTTAAGTGATAAGATCAGAAGCTAGATTTCAAAGTGTTGAGAAATGAAAGGAAGAGCATTGCCAGTGGGTACAGTCAGAAAATTCTAGGAGTTTGCCTGAGAAAGAGAATCAACAAGACTGGAAAAAATGCTGAAAATTTAGAGGGGGTGTATATAGAGGAAGAGATGAGGATGACTCAAATTTGATATCCTGGGTGATTGAATTATAGAGATGTCCTCAAAGGAATCATAGATGTTAGGAAAGGGGGGAGGGTAGTCAGTTCTCTTAGAGTTTAGTGTGCCCGACAGCTAGATGAAAATGTCCAATAATCAGCTGGTGATGGGAGAATAGAGCACAGCGACTAGTGTTGTGCTTGATATATAGATCTGGAACTCATCCACAGAGAAATCATAGTTGAAGTTACAGAAGTTGATGAATAAATTGGCTCAGGTTGGAAATGGAGCAGGTTCAAGCTTCTGAGAATCAATAATGAAATCAGCTTGGTGAGTGGAGATTGCACTTCCAAAATGAGCAAGATAGGGATACCCAGTCTCTCTTTCTGTCAAGCAAATACAGTGGGAGATAATCAGAGGGGTGGGGGTGGGGGTGGGGTAAGTTTCAGACAATATAGAAGGAATTGAAATCAAAGGCCCAAGTGGAGTAGCTGTTCTTAAGGAGGGAGAGGCTCATTTCTTCAATAGAGGAGAGGTTGTAGGATGCCAAAAGTTTAGGAGAGGTAAAATGGAGGCGGGGTGGGGGGGAGAGCTCAAAGAAAATTGCATGTTTTCTCAGTAAAAAGCCTTTGGATCACAGAGAAGACAGAGAGGGAATGGGTGTGGGAAGCTTGAGAGGAGAATAAAAGGTTTGAAACAGTTGCTATTGCGAGTGTGGTACAGAGGTAAGAAGAATAGCATAAAAGATTTGCTCTGTTCTGGGATGAATTTCTTCTCCTCAGGAGATTTTGAAAGTAAATATAGAATGCTTTGAGTAAATAGCTGGTTATGACTATAGTGTCAATCAATTAGGTTTCTTTTTCTTTCTTTTCTTTACTAAGAGTTAAGATATAAGAATGAAAGGCCCTTTATTAGGGAAGAAATGATTTTCATGTGGTATGAGAAGATTGTTTTGGGCCAAAGTCTTGACATTATGATTAATACGATTGTCTTTTGGGAAATGATAAGTAGAGAGAAAAGAGAAACTCAGATAAAACTATATAAAGGATACATTGGGGAAGATCAGAGATGAAACAGAAAGAATAATAGAGGAGGAATACTGCAATTCACAGAAGAAAATAAACACAAAGTTAGGAAATATTAATATTTATTGCCTCAGATATCATCCATAATACTTATGGACTCAGATTTTCTCTGTTGGGCTATTATAGACCTTCAGAATATGACCTTTTCCTACCTTTCCAATCATTTTACATTATAATCTCCTCAGGGTAATCTATGGTCTAGCAATGCTGGCCTAATTTTTATTCCTTGTCCAACATAATCCATCTCTAACTCCTGCCTCTATCACATCTGGAATTGTCTCCCTCCATAGCTTTGCCTCCTTGATTCCCTCAATTCTTCAAATTCTGCTTCACATAGTAAGATTTTCTCATCCCCTCTACCACTAATGCCTTTCCTCTAACATTATCTCCAATTTATCCTTTATATTGCTTGAATGTACATAGTAATTTGCATATTTTCTCCCACCATAGATCGTGAACTCCGTGAAAGCAGGATTGTTTTTCATTTCATTTTATCCCCATCATTTATCACACTGTCTTGCACATAGTAAGTGCTTAAAATGCTTCTTGTCTGTATTTTCTTTGTCTGCTTTGCAATGTATTGAGTATGGTTCAACAGCAAAGTTACCTAGAGACTTTAAAACAAACATATATATATATGCATACATATATATGTATATATATAATGTATGTATGTATGTATACAATTGCATGCTTGGAACTATGACTGCTGTGATGGTACTTTTATGGCCAGAATAAGTCAATGAGACCACATGCTTTGTATAAAATTGTGGGATATGATATAAGAGGTGGCAGAATTGTGTTTGTCACAATGCTAT
Organism: Phalanger gymnotis; assembly: GCA_028646595.1. Taxonomy (NCBI): domain Eukaryota; kingdom Metazoa; phylum Chordata; class Mammalia; order Diprotodontia; family Phalangeridae; genus Phalanger; species Phalanger gymnotis. The sequence goes on from CM053622.1 coordinate 182,284,146, forward strand.
GTACATTTGCGTGGAAATCTGTGGTTCTGAGGTGGGAAACCTAAGTCAGAAAATTTCAGTGAGAATAAAAGAAGAAAGAAACATAGGTAATATATTTTTGGAAGTTTTCTGAAGATAGATAGGGCAGGTGGATGATGATGATGATGATGATGATGATGATGATGATGAAGATGATGATGACGATGGAGATGATGGTGATGGTGATTGATGATAGGAACCATTTATATATTGCTACTGAGTTCCTTTAAGTTCACAACAATAACTCCAAAGCATCTATGGGAAAATACAAGGGACAAGAGTCCTGTTTTAGTTACTGATCTCATAAAAGAATGCATGTGTTTGGTAGCTTCAAGCACATTGTAATAGTTAAGTAAAGAAAGCAACTTTTCTGTTTATTTTGCAAAGGCATTTTCTTTGATGATAAAACTATTTAATTTGTCTTCCGTTGCTCCCTTATCTTATGTAGAATTTTTAGAGCCCATTTTCCCAAAGGAAGACAGAAAGAAGACACATTCTAGGTATCCACTAAATGTATTGGATCTCTAGGGAGCCATAGAATATCATTGGTGAGGCTTTGGCTCTCAGAATCTTGGCAGTAAGTCAGAAATTACTTCCCCCATCAGGGTCACAGATTAATCATTTTAGATAAAAGCTACTTGATAGCAGCCTGAGACACAAATAAATGAATACACAATTTGTTCATATAAGTATCCCTACCCCGTGAACATATATTGTAGTGCCAAAATGTTGAGGAAGGCTTTGGACATTATGTGAGTAAAAGGGAAATGTCTTTTATTAGAGGAAAAACATATCCACAAAACTCTTAAAATATAATAAAATTGACAAAATAGGTACCAGAGTAAAAAATATGAGGAACTGGAATGCGCACACACACATATATATGCACACACACACATATATATACACATAGATGCGCACATATGTACATATATACACATATGCATATACATATATGTACATGCACATATATGCACATAGACACATGCACATATATATATACACGTATGTATGTATTCTATTTAAAGAACTCTATAAATATTGCCATTGCCCAAACACAACAAAAATAGTCAAACTTCTTTACACATCAAGAAAATGCTGTATAATTCATGACTTCCAAAAAGCCTTTCAAACAATTTGTTTATTTAATTAGGTGTGCTCGATTAGTGTTTCCCAGGGAAAATCAGGGTTTATCCAACAGGTATAAGAGGGGAGAGGGTAAATTAATTTTTTTTTCACAAAGGTAGCCCACAGAAGGGCATAGAACTACAATTATTACACATCTCATTATCATCAGAAACAATCTAGGAAAAATGTGTACCAGGTGACCTATGAATTCTTTTACTACTATAAATTGAAATGTGAGTTAAGGTGGAATTGGAATGATAGAAGGGAGAAGTTTCTGAGTAAAGGCAGTTATTTATTGGAAGAAATTTACATTTTTAAATACATTTGAAGACTCCATCGATCAATTGACGAACAAACAATTTAGTGCTTATAATGTGCCAGGCATTGTACTAAGCACTGAGAATACAAAAAAAAAATCCCTCAAAGAAGTGTTTCTTTAAAGGAGGTCATGTCATGCAAGCAATTCTGTAGATACCAGATATATATATATATATATAGTGTAAATAGTAGGTAATCTCAGAGGGAAAGCACTGGGGGTGGGCAGACCCTGAGAAAGGCCTCTTGAAGTTTGTATTTGATCTTAGCCTTGAAGGAAGTCAGAGAATTCAAGAAGCAGAAGAGAGAAAGAAAAAAATGAGAATATTTCAAGAAGCACATTAGGGATGGGCAGAAGGGGAGGAACCCATATTTACACAGTAACCGTTATATAACAGTGGTACATCAATCCTGCATTTATGAAGTTGATTTTTTTCTTAATCAATGATACCCATTAACTCCGATTAAATTTCTCTTATCAAAGGACACTTTTTTTTTCAAAATCTTTATGGATTTAGACTCCATTTTCCAATACATCAGCAATGCTACACAGACGTGACCATTATTTTCGTTAATTATTTCTCTTATTACCATTTGAAAACATTGACATTCTGAAGTTGTTTCTTCCGCATTAGTGCTAAACATACAGCTCATTACAAATGTTCAGATAAATTTGTCTAACTGTTTCTCTGGACCCTTGTGCTTGTATTTCAAATTTCCCACCTAGATGTGGTCTTTAGAACCAGAAATGCTTAAAAGTCCATTAAAGATCCACATTTCTCCCCTCCCCCCACCTTAGATTCTACTAAGCTTTCTTAAGTTATGTTGGTTGTAAGTTTATTTCTTTTCTACAACTTCTCCCCATCTTTTGTCATCTCTGCCAATTTTGTAGATATAAGGTTAAATCATCTAGTTGGTTTCATTTAATTATTCTTATTATTAGTGATTTGGATCATTCCTACATATAATTGTTAATAATTTTCAATTTTTCTGTTGAAAAAAATTTGTTCATATACTTTCACCATATCTATTAAAGAATAACAATTGGTGACAAATATTCATATGAATACATGTGTATATATTGTCGACTTTGTTTAAAGGAGGTAAACAAGTAGGTGATATATAAATTCATATTGTTTATTCCCTTAAATCTACCAGCATACATACATATATGGAGCCAGATAAAATCTGACTCTCTGAACAAAAGAATGAGAAGGTTTAAATACATTTTAGAGCAGTCACAACTCAGCATGCCTGTGTTACTCAGTTTTATCATCTCCATGTATTTTTAACCATGACACAAGAAAAGGACTTTTCTAAATTGAATAGGTTATAAATACAATAAGATAAGAGTTGACAAAGTGTCCATTGAAATTACAATCTAGGATATCTGTGTTTAATTCACCATTAACATGCCATAACATAGTATATGTCCATAAAATATTAAGATAAGAAAAAGTCTCATTATTCAAGAGATAGTGTCTTATGTTAAGGGTCTCACCCTTAATAGTCATAGACAGAGGAAAGAATACTCTTAAGTCAGCCCCATCTAGCTTTGTTGACATAGGAAGAGGTATTCTCTCAGTAAACTCAGAGAACAAAGAGGCTTATGTCCAAGGTCTTCTTCTGGATGGTTATTAGTTCAGACTCTGGCCCTTATTGAAATTGCTAAATTGATATTAAATGATTATCAATATACATAAATAAAATTGATATATGCATGTGTGTAGTCTAAATATCTCAAATCTATCTTTTTAAAACTTTCTTCATTTTACTTACTTTCTTGATCAGTTATATTTTATAGTAGATATTTAAAATTTTCTTCTATTTATTCTGATTTTTCACTCTTGATTTTGGTTTAATATTTCTCACTGTCTTTTGGGGCTACTGATTTTTGCTTATTCTATTCTACTTTTCAGCGAGTTCATTTCTTAGATATGATTTGTGCTTTCTCTCCTAACCAATTTATTCTCTTCTTTCCTCCAGGCCCTTTAGTTCACTATTTACCTCTTGCTTCATTTCTTTTAGTTACTGATAATCATTTAATATCAATTTAGTAAGTTCAGTAAGGGCCAGAGCCTGAACTAATAATCATCCAGTAGAAGAGTCTGGAACTAACAGCCTCTTTGTTCTCTGAGTTTTCTCAGAGAATGCCTTTTCCTATATCAACAAGGCCAGAAGGGGCTGACTGAAGAGCATTCTTTCCTCTGTCTATGACTACTAAGGGTGAGACCCTTAACATAAGACACTATCTCTTGAATAATGGGACTTTTTCTTATTTAATATTTTATGGACATATACGTACTATGTTATGGTATGCTAATGATAAATTAAACACAAGAGATCCTGAGTTATAATTTCAATGGATACTTTGCCAACTCTTTTATCTTATTGTATTTACAACCTATTCAATTAAGTAAAGTCCTTTTCTTGTATCATGGTTACACATACATGGAGATCATAAAATTGAGTAGCAGACATGATGAGTTGTGACTGTTCTAAAAATGTATTTAAGTCTTCTCATTATTTTGTTCATAAAGTCAGATTTTATCTGGCTCCATACATGTATGTATACTGCTAGCTTTAAAGGAATAAACAATATGAATTTACATATTGCCTAGCCTGTTTGCCTCCTTTAACCAAACTTTCAGGTTGACAGTATCTTTAGTGGTCCATGTGGAAAATCTCTGCACCTAAGCACAACATTTATGGACTACACATGTATTTGTCCAATCTCTGGACTTGTTGAATGGCTACTCTGTGTTGGTGCTGACTCCTCTGTCAGTACCCTCTTTTATTGTTCTTGGGCTTATGGTTGACCTCTTGTCCAATTCTGGAGTAGAAGATAATAAAGGATCTCATTGGATTTCTTGTTAATTACTTATTATTTTGAGGACTTCAGGCTTCATTAGAATTGGAATCTAAGAGATGGGTGGTCTGCCAAACATTCACACAACTATCTTTGACAAAAGTCTGTCATTGCTTATTATAGGTAAGAAATCACCAAACTATAAAGAATTTATAATTTAAATAGCTTAATACAAATCTCACTACGTTAACTTAATCGCAAACTTTACCATCCTGTATGTACAACACAGGACTGGTTAGTAACTTTCCTTTTTTTGGAAAGCACAATATACGAATGAACAATTTTCTTCATATCATGCACACAGACAACTAACCTATCTAGTTATTGATGAATTGATGCTGTCTCTTAGTGGCCACCCCTGAATGCTTTCACATCATCCTTTTAAAACTAATTTTCTAGAATATTTAAGGCAATGAAGTTCACCAATTTGTGGATTTCAGAAGCCCATGCCTTTTACTTTTTGTTCTTAAATTGATGTATTATTTGCTTCTCTAGCCTGCCATTCTCTTTGATCTTTAATAATGGCTCCCATTTTTAAAAAAGCACTCTCCATACATTATCTCATTTTATCCTCACAGCAACCCTATTCATTAGCTACTATAATTCTCCTCACTTTACAGATAAGAGATCTAATTGAGAGATTAATTGGATTGCCCAGAGTCACATTGCTAATAAATATCTGGGGATGGATTTGAACCAAGCCCAGCATTCTGTTTCCCTTTGTACCTCTTCATTTATGGTCTTTAATAGATCACTAGCAGCGTAAACAGTCACATCTAGTCCCCTGACAATGTATTTTCTGTGATCCTAGTTGGGGAGAAGTTAATCTCCTTAGTTAACTGAGGTATTAAATCTCTTCTAACCATTTTTCTTCTTTCCTCCTTTTCTTCTTTCTTCAGTATCAGAATCATCTTTGAGATTGGGGGGAGGGGTGATAATTCTACCTACTATCTATCATCTGGTATTTTAAATCCTTTCCTTTCAAGCAGTAGTCTTAGCTTTTCACTGATTTTGCTCTCCTAACATCTTCAAAAGGCCCTCTTAGTGCTCCTGACACAATTCTTACATGATTCTTGCAGTCAATTAACTTTTCTTGCTTCCATTATGTTTATGAATCTTTCAGAAATCCAGATTGGTTGATGTTTGCTGTTTATCCCCATTGGTTTCTTTAGATAGTTCCCTCTTTTCTTAAAAATAATTTTGCAGATCATGTCATTGGAAATTCATTCTTCATAGCTTTCTGTCACTTTTGAATCAACCTCTCCTTCGACTTTTTTGCAAATATTTTTTCTCTGAACTCTGAAGTATGCTCTCTCAAACTACATTATTTGTAGGAATATGCTGAACTTAGCACTCTCCTTATTACAAAAACTAGGATAGACTAATCAATTAATCCAAGTTTCCTAGTCTTCTGTCATTTATACTTCAGTCACTCTTACTGCTTGTTCAGAATAACATCCAAAATGGCAACTCTCCTCATTACTTTTTCTACCATTAAAAAGATGAAAATTTCACCAATGTATGTTTGAAATTAATCAGATACTCTGTTGTTCTTGTTTTTATTTCCCTGAATAAGGCTAGAACCAGATTAAGATGTAACTGGGAAATATTTTTTAAAATAAAAACACGATAAAATATAGATAACATTAATATGTGATTTTCTCAGTTTATATATAACTCACAGAGATCATTATCTTTTTGTGATGCTTTTTCTCTGTCAGTTTGACACCATTGCATTAGACAAAAAGATCTAAAGACAATCTGGATAGGCTAGAAATTTATGTTGAATCTAAGATGAAATTAAAAGATCCTAACACTTAGACTACAAAATTACCTTTATAATGCTTGTTTGAAAATGATTTGGGATTTCTTCTGGATGGCAAAGCTCAATAGGGGTCAACTGTGTATTTTGGCATCCTAAAATGCCAGTGTGGGAATTTTATTTGTATTAAAATACCATAGTTTCCAGTAATATGGAAGTGATAGTCCTCTTGTACTTGGCCTGGGCAAAATTCCAACTACCACATGATATTTGGTTGTTCTCCACCCCCACCCCCATTTTTGAAGGTCAGTGATTAACTGGAGACTGTAGAGAGGATGACAAGAAGAACAATAAGGAGATTTTAATTTATTAAGTCTGAAAAAGGAAAAGATATGAACTTGCCATGATAAAACTCTTCAGGTAGCTAAGGGGCTGTCATGTGGAAGAGGAATTAACCTTGTTTTGCTTGTCCCCCAAAAGCTAACTATCATTTCATCCTGGTTTATGTTCATACTAAACATATGTTCAATAGTTCTATAGGATTCAAAAATACATCCATAATTACGCATGTATCTCTGCGTGAATACATACATATATGTGTATGTATGTACATGTGTATATGCACACACATACACACCCCCAAACAATTAGTTTCTTGACTGCATATCTTTGGATACTTAAGTTACACACAAATACTAGGGCAGGAGGTTTCTAACTCTTGGTTTTCTCTTTTCTTAGTAACCTGTTGCTAACCAAGTTAGGAAGACGTTGCAAAACCTTGCTACCTGAATCTATTATAATAGTGATTCTAAAATTTTTGGTCTCAGGAACCATTAAATTTCTTAAAGATTATTGAGGACTCCAAAGAGCTTGTGTTTATATGGATTAGATCTATCAATATTTATTGTATTAGAAATAAAAATATATACTTTTGAATATTAATTCAAAGAAACAATCAAACAATAGGTAAATACCATAAAGTAATTTGAGAAAAGCTATATTTTCCAAACTAAAATAATTGTTTGAAAAGTGGCATTGTCTTAAAATTTTTTGCTACTCTCTTTATTGTATGACTTCATAGAGTCATATCTATCGTTAGATTCTCCTTTATGCTTTTGCTTATAATCTGTCGAGATATGCTGTTTTGGCTGAAGTGTACAAGAAAATCCAGCCTTGCACAGACATATGTGGTAATAGAAATGGTATTTTAACCGGCAAATAATATTTTATAATTATTACAAAAATAGTTTTAAACTGAGCAGCCCCCTAAAAAGGTCTGAGAGATCCCCATGAATCCTTCTATCACTTTAAGAGTTATTGTGATGTAAATTTGTATTTACTATCAACTGCACCTTCAACACTGCAAAGTTAATAGGTTCACATAATTGCAGTCATGCTTGAGGATTCATATCTATCATTCCATATATGATTAGTTAACATTTCGTAAATTCTATCCACACAAGAGGTGTTGCAGCACCCCATTTCTTCCCACTCATATGACCACAACTATTAATCAATCCCCCTACCTCAATTCTATTCCTCTCTTCAAATGATCCTCTGCATAATTACTAAAGTGATTTTCCTAAACACAGTTCTGATCATGTCATTCTCCTGTTCTATAAATTCTAGCAGTTCTATGGTACCTCTGTAATCAAATCCAAAGTCACAACTGACGTTTTAATCCTTTCATTATCTGACTATATCCTATTCTTTCTGTCTTATGACACATTACTCTCCTTCATACACAAGTTCCTCTCACTTGGAACTCCGCGGTCCAATTGTATACTGAATATGCCCTCCATATCTGAAATACACTCCATAATAACTTCTTTTGAATGCTGCGATCCTATTAAAGATAAACTTAAACACAAATTTCTAGAAGAAACCTTTCCAGATTTCTTCAGTTTCTAGGTACTCCTTCAAAATGCCTTGTTTTTAATTTGCATGTGAGTGAGCATGTATATTATACATACATACATATATATACACACACATATATCCATGTCCTCTCCTCCTCCATAGCAAGTTCTTACAGGGCAAGGACTGTTGAAATTTGTATACTCTACACCCCCAGAGCTTAGCATGGTGCCTAATACGTAGCACATTAACTAATACTTGGGAATTGAATAAGTAATAGAGATTAATTTGTCCCTACTATGCAGAAATCCATACATGTAGTCTTCATCTCTTATTAACATTGCTAGGATTTTGTGACTATGTCATTTCATAGGAATAGGAGAGAGATTTGTTTCATTTTTTACTGGGAAAAAAATAATTCTCTTCTAGTAACTCTCTACTGCAGTTAATCCTGACTTTTGCTTTTAAAAATATGATTTTGGTCAAATTTTTAAAAATGTCCTTCTGGCTTCCAGGCCATGTGATCAAAAAATGGAAGGCTCAACACCGTATCTGATTCCCATGACCTCTCAAAGCTCTCTAAAACAGAAATTATGCATGAAAAAGTGAAACAAATTCAGTTATCTCCATGGTCTAGGACACTTAGAATTTAAAAGAAAGTAAAAACAAACAAAATTAAAAAAAAAACTATGAACTATGCTCCCCCTAGCTCACTCAATACCCTCTCCTACTACTCACTGACAACAAAGCTACTATAGCTAGGCTGTGCCAATATAATAAAAAAGACAATAATATCAAAGTTTTTCATTTTAATGCAATGCTAATCAGTTATGCAAAGGATACTTTTCAGAAAAAAAAAAACTAGACTATGAAGGGAATAATTAAAAGAAATAGTGATAAAAGATAAAATAACACTTTTAGACTTCAAACTACATTATAAAGCAGATAGATTGATGGAACAGACTAGACTAGGGAGAATCAGAAATAATGGAACCCAATATGCAGATGTTGATAAAGTAGAAAACACAAATTATCTAGGAAGAAAAACTCTGTATTAAAAAAAAAGTACTGCTGGGAAAACTGAAAAGGAGTGTGCCAGAAATTAGACTTAGACCATTATCTTATGCCAAATTTTAAATTAATATATAACCTTAATATTAAAAATCATTGGGGGAGCCAAGATGGCAGCTGTAAAGCAGGTACTTGCTTAAGCTCTCCCCCATGTCCCTCCAAATGCCTGTAAAAAATGGCTCTGAACAAATTCTAGTGCTGCAGAACCCCAAAAATAGCAGAGGGAAGCAGGGCTCCAGCCCAGGAAAGCCTGGATGGTCACTGGGAAGGGTCTATCACATGGAGCTAAGAGCAGAGCAGAGCACAGCCCAGAGCAGGCTGCACCAGGACCAACCAGACCTGGAGCTGGGCAGAACAGGTGGTAGGGCCCTGAATCATTGAGCTGTGGCAGTTACCAGACTTCTCAACCCACAAACACAAAAGAAAACAGAGAAGGTTACTGGGAAAAACTTCTGGATCAGAGTGAAAGAAGTATACAGTCAGCCTTAGCATGGGCATGGAAGTGTTGCAGCTCTGGGGCTGCTTTCAGAGCTCCAGCTGTGGTTGCTTCCAGCCCCAGGCCCACCCTGTGGGAAGAATTAAGCAGCAGATCAGAGTGGGAATGCAGAGCCTACTTGGATCTGGGTCACATTCTGGGTTGGTGGTTCTTGGAGAAGGAGGAATGCTGGTGTGGCAGAGTTTGGCATGTAGAAGTCGCTCTGAAAACAGCAGCACAGCTCCTTAAGCTTGGGACAAAATACTCTCTATTCTACAAGTAGTCATACACTGACAAAAAGCTGAAGGGTCAAGTAGTTGGCAGGGAACATGAACAGGCAGCGAAAATGGATTCCTATTCAGAGTCAGACTTTGGAACCTTTCTTTGGTGACAAAAACGATCAAAACATACAGTCAGAAGAAGTTAACAAAGTCAAAGAGCCTACGTCAAAAGCCTCCAAAAAAAAAAAAAAACATGAATTGGTCTCAGGCCATGGAAGAGCTCAAAAAAGATTTGGAAAAGCAAGTTAGAGAAGTAGAGGAAAAATTGGGAAGAGAAATGAGAGTGATGCAAGAAAATCATGAAAAAAAAAGTCAATGACTTGCTAAATACTGAAGGAAATAACACCTTAAAAAATAGACTAATTCAAATGGCGAAAGAGCTCCAAAAAGCTAATGAGGACAAGAATACCTTGAAAGGCAGAATTAGCCAATTGGAAAAGGAGGTCCAAAAGACCACTGAAGAAAATACTACCTTAAAAATTAGATTGGAGCAAGTGGAAGCTAGTGACTTTACGAGAAATCAAGAAATTATAAAACAGAACAAAAGGAATTTAAAAATGGATGACAATGTGAAATATCTCATTGGGAAAACCACTGACCTGGTAGCTGAAGGGAATATACACATACATATATATACATATACATATACATATATATATATATACACATATACATATACATATATATATAGACAGACGGCACAGGGTGAGTTGAATATGACAAGATGATATCTGAAAAATAAAATAAAATTAAGAGGTAGGAGAGGAATATATCGAGAGATGTAGAAAGGGAGAGATAGAATGGGGTAAATTATCTCACTTAAAAGTGGCAAGAAAAAGCAGTTCATTGGAAGGTAAGAGGGAGCAGGTGAGGGGGAATGAGTGAATCTTGTTCTCATCTAATTTGACTTGAGGAGGGAAGCATACACACTCAGTTGGGTATCTTAACCCACATGAAAGCAGGGGGAAGCAGAAAAGAAAGAGGGCATGATAGAAGGGAGGGCAGATAGGGGGAAGAAGTAATCAAAAGCAAACACTTTTAAAAAGGGACAGGGTCAAGGGAGAATACTAAATAAAGGGGGAAAGGATAGGATGGAGGGAAATTTAGTTAGTCTTTCACAACATGACTATTTATGGGAGTGCTTTGCATAATGATACATGTGTGGCCTATGTTGAATTGTTTGCCTTCTTAGGGAGAGTGAGTGGGGAGGGAAGAGGGGAGAGAATTTGGAATTCAAAATTTTAAAAGAAGATACTCAAAAAAAATTGGTTTTGCATGCAATTGGGAAACAAGATATATAGGGAATGGGGCATAGAAATCTATCTT
>CM053622.1:182295747-182320888 GCA_028646595.1 Phalanger gymnotis
ATTTTATGATTTTCTAACTATGTTCCTCCTATAACATATGGTCCAAATTTGGAGTTTTTATAGACTGGATTCAACCCCAGAGGGTGGGCCCCAAACCATATATTTTTGGTTTATTTTAAATGTACCCAAAGTTGACAAGTATTACTGCAAAGGGCTATACAATCTCCTACCCTTTGGCTACACTCAGAAGCTGGGTGATTTCCAATATTAGGCTTATTAAGCAGTCTATTCCCTTGTACACAATCATATTTGCCCAATCTACAGAATATTTCTATCCCACTTTTCCTCACCATTCCATTGTTCTCTGAGACCCTTTTTTTAACTAGTCTCCTTTCCCTCACAATATTCATCTTAGCAGAGTGCTTGGCACATAGTAGGTGCATAATAAAGGTTTATTGATTGAATGGTTATATTTTGGATTTACTTATGTGTCTTTTTGTTTTGTATCCCTATTTCTTACAATGTAACAGAGGCTATTTCATTTTGCTTTTGTACCCCTGGCTACTTAGCACAGTCCCTAGCATATAATGGGAGTTTTGCAAGTATTTCTTGACTTTAGGTGAATGTGTCTTGTATTAAAATTGTTATGATAATACCGTTTGGGGGATGAGGTCATACTACTCTTGGGTCTCAAGCCACTTCCAGAGCTTCTGGAGTCATCCTGGGCTTGCCCCAGAAATTCCTATCTCGCATGAAAAAGATCGAGAAAACCCACTCTGATTTGAGAGGTCTATTCTAAATCCAAGATCACTACCTAATCTCTCAGGTTTAGTTTAACAAATGAAAGGAAGGTTTTGTCACATTATACCTAAAAGAAGATTATGATCTTCCTTAACTTTTTACTGAAGTAAAGTAAGAGCCAAGCAAGAGTGTAGATTTGAGCCGAAGATTTGAAGATTAGGAAACACTCAGTTCACTTGAGGTCTAGAACTGGTCTTCGTTCATGAGAATTGTGCTATCTCTTTAATATTTTACTTTTCTCCCATGAACACAAAAGGGTTTGTGTGCGTGTGTGTGCGCACATGGATGTAATTTCTTTCTAGCAAAAACATTCTTCCCAGACACCTCCAAACATTTTCAACTCGCCAAACAAAAAGAGTCAAAACGATAGTCTGTATGTTTCATTTAAGAGGAAGTTTTTGTGTCACAATCTACTCCTTGCAAACTTTCCAATAAATAGGAATCAGACAAGTCATTGACTTGGAAAAAATGCAAAGGGGAATCCTTTTTTTTTAATTGGACTTTGAAGAGTCTGGAATGAATCATAAGGACTTTCAGAATAATCTAAACTTGTTTGAGAAGCAAGAGAAGATACTCTTTCTTTCTTTCCTGTGTTATTTGTGCCATAAAAGCTTACTTGTGAAAAGCACAGGTACCATGATGAATAAATGCATAAACACAAAGATAGAATCAAAATCAAGTACTGCTTGAGATTCTGAGAAGTTCAATATTGTATATTTTTCCATTTTCCTTTTCAGCTATCACAAGAAACAGCAACAGTGAAATATGACAAAGACTGCATTAGCAATATTTCTGGAATCTTAAGAAGACTCTGCTGCATTTGTTATGAGAAAAGTATTTTCTATGCACTACTCGGTCTGTCAATTTGGAATGTTTGAGCTAAACTCTAGAGAAACATCCTCATAATTCTACCCTTACATTAATTAATTTTATACTCCAAGACTGTTTTACTTGCATTCTTGTAAAACATCTATGATATGCTAATTTCAATATGGAATATTTGCAAACTATGACTTCTTTTCCTTCTTCATCCCCAAAGAAATTAGATTTCCAGGCTCTTACAGAAATCTATGTAGCATACCTGGTATGTGTGGGAGGGCAGGGGATGAGGGACCATAGATTTGTGCATGATGATAAATAGTAAGCTGGTCTGATCCTAGGGTGATATTGATTTACTTGGATTGGAGTCCTGCATTTCTTATTGATTGCCTGATTTTGCAGTGTGTGTGTGTATGTATGTGTGTCTGTGTGTGTATGTGCATGTGTGTATGTAGTTGTTTTGAGCTTCAAGTGTAATTATTTGCTTCACTGCCTGTATCCTTCTGACTTTCAAAACTGAAAGACATTCCCTTCTACCACTCAGCGCCCCACTCATAGACCTCCTCACTTGTGGGTTTGGCCTTATGCCAAACTGGGAGCGTTTTTTCCCCTTCAAATCAGAGAACTCCTAAATTCTGTTCTTGAATCATAGCATCATAGATTTTGAGCAGGAAAGGATTTTAGAACACAGTAAATGCCCTCCCATCCTTGGGGATGAAGAAGGAAAAGAAGTCATAGTTTGCAAAGATTCCATATTGAAATTAGCATATCATAGATGTTCTATAAGAATGCAAGTATATAAATTGCTTAATAAATGTTTGTTGATTGATTGATTGTCACCTAGTCCAATCTCTCATTTTATAGATGAGGAAACTGAGACTTAGAAGTGTAAAGTGACTTGTTTAAGGCCTTGAAGTGAGTTAGAGTGAAAAAGAAACACTTCAAATGGGAAAGCAATCTATCAACAAGCATTTATTACTGTTGGTGTTATTCAGTTGATTCAGTCATGTTTGCCTCTTCATTACCCCATTTGGAGTTTTCTTAAAAAGAAAGGAATCTGAAAATTGGAGTGAGAAAAGACAAAATTACTTGCCAGACATGGTATACAAAGTCAAGAGTAAAGACCGGAATGGTATGAGACGTAGCTGACCTGTGCTCCTTCCTTAAATGGAAAGTCTGAGAGGAGCTGCCCAGTCAAAGAGAGAGACTTCTGGTCTGGTAAATACTTTAGAGCTGTGAATTCCAGGGCTGGAGTGAGTTTCAGTATGAAGATCTGGGACATGGTAAAGGAAGTCTTGAATGCAACCTGGAAAGTAATAGAAAGAAAGAATGAGAACAGAGAATTCATCAACAAAGGGCAATTCTTTTCTTCATTTGATTCTTTCCAAATGATTCCAATGTTAGAAATTTGTTTAACAGGAGGAGAAGTGACTATAATGTGTTATGTAAACCTTAAAGTGCTATATGAATGTCAGTTATTGTTACTATTAGTGGGCAGAAAGTTAAGGAACATGACAGAAGTAACAATGTTCATTAAAAAAAATCCCCCTATAATTTGAGTGATAGATCTCCAAAGAATGTGTGGAACTGTCTAATATCTGTCCTATTATTTAGTTTCTTCCCTTTTAGGAGAAAATGGAAGTCAAGTGCCAGCAGAAAAGAGGGCTTATGGTTGCTCATAGAGCAGAGCACAGGCCAGAAGAGTAGTAAGCACACCCCTTCTTATGCCAAAACACCTCAGAAGAAGTAAAAAAATGTACAAACCACTAGAACTAGCTCTGAAAACATCCATGCAAAAAATTGAAGCCTATGACAATGCCCCCTACACCCTAGGAACAGAGACCAAATTAACATAAAACAAAAAGTCAGGAAATAGTAAAAGTGAGAAAACAGCAAAAAGAAAGAAAAAAAAAAAACAAGAATATGACTATAGAAATTTCCTGTGGTGACAGACAAGATCAAAACACAAACTCAGAAGAAGATGAGGAAAAAAAGGCTAGATTTAAGGCGTTAAAGAAAAATGTAAATGGCTCTCAGGCCTAGAAAGAATTTCTGAAATGCTCAGAAAGAATTTTAAAAATCAAATAAGAGAGGTAAAAGAAAATCTGTGAAAAGAAATGAGAATGATGTAAAACAATCATGAAAAAAGATTCAACAGCTTGGTAAAGGAGGTACCAAAATACTTAAAAAAAAACCCTTAAAAAATAGAATAGGCCAAATAATAAAAGAGGAACAAAAATCCAATGAAGAGAAGCACTCCTTAAAAAGCAGAATTGGATAAATGGAGAAGGAGGCACCAGAAGCTTAATGAAGAAAATAATTTCTCCAATATATTAATAACCAATTAATATTGAGGGATCTTGAGGTTGTTTTTTTTTTTTCCCCCTTCCTATTTTGTAGCTCTCTACAAGGTCAAATCAGCCTCTGAACAAGGTGGATAATGAGATTGGATTAATATTTTCCTCAGTCTTTTTCAAGACCCACCTTCTCCCTTGCACCAGGGAAAGCTTAGATCTGATTAAAGAGTGAGAAGAATCTAATCTAGGTAAATTCTGGCCCATTGTATTCCATTCAGGTGGAGGTAGATTCCTTTGTCTACATTGCCCAAGGCTGGTCTGAATAGGTCTAAGTAGAAAGGAGTAAGAGTGACACAATCAAAGTCACGTCCCCCAGCCCCTCATTAGAATATGCCCACTTCTCATTACAACAGTAACTCTCTCATTAATTGTTAATCAAGTAGAGTTGATTGCTGCCTGTCAGGAACAACCACTCTTCCAAGGACATTTAACCCTTGAGATGTCTCCATGATTTATCTTTGGTTTACAAGAGAAAGCCAAGCGGCTATCCTTTGATTAATTATTCACTAGCCATAATTAATAAAAATGATTATTAACCAGAAATTATGTCTGTCAGACTTTTCATATGTCACATTCCTTAAAAATTAAAATTGGGCAAGTGAAAGCTAAATACTCCATGAGACATCAAGAAGCAATCAAACAAAATTTAAAAAATGAAACAAAAAAGAAGAAAATGTGAAACATCTCATTGGATAAACAACTGATTTGGAAAACAGAGGATAGAAATTTAAATGAGTATTGGACTGAATAAAGTCAGGATTAAAAAAAAAAGTCTAGACATCATCTTTCAAGAAATTATCAAGGAATATTGTCCCCATATCTTAAAATCAGAGAGTAAAATAAAAAGTAAAAGAATATACTGACCAAGAGATCCCAAAATGAAAACTCCCAGGAAAATTATAACCAAATTCTAGAGGTTCCAGGCCAAGGAAAGAATACCACAAACAGTCATAAAGAAACAATTCAAGTATTATAAAGTCACAGCCAAGATAATACCAGATTTTTCAGCTTCTACATTAAAGGATGAGAGGGCTTATAATATGATATTTTGGAAGGCAAAGGAGCTAGGATTACAACCAAGAATCACCTATCCAGAAAAACTGAGTATAAACCTTAAGGGGAAAACAATTACATTTAATAAAATAGAGGATTTTCAAGCATTCTTGATAAAAACACCAGAGTTAAATAGAAAATTTGATTTTTTTTTTTAAATAAGACTCAAGAGAAGTACAAAAGGTAAGCAGGAAAGAGGAATCATAAGGGTGGCATCATAAGCAAATTAAAAGAGCAAAGAATAGTCTACCTCTCAGAGCTATGGGGAAGTAAAGAATTCATGAGCATTTTAATTCAGCAGTTTACATTTCTAGTACAGTAAATCTCAGTAAAACATAAACAATAGTTTTATGAGAGTCAAATAAGATATCACATCATAAATGTTTGTAAAACTTAAATTGATATATAAATGGTAGCTAGCAGTATTATTCTGGTGATTCTAGACCCCCCAGAGGCCTTTGTATAAACCTTATCACCCATACACAACTGGCTGTTCCCTTACTCTTTTTCCCCTCAACCCTACCAATACCTTCAATATCCCTTTTTAAAACCTATCTTTTTTTTTTCTGTTTTCTTAGGAATATCTTCTCCATAATGAACAAATTTGCTTCCATATTAAACTTTTTTTCTTTCTCACTCCTCCATCTTCTGTCACTCACTGAGATCTGGATTTCACTTGATAACTTTGCATGCCAGGTCTTCCAAGTCATGTTCGCTCACCTTTGGTTACCCCCAAGTCTCTGTCCCAAATATTTTCCTTTTTGCTTTTATACAAGGGGTTCTTAACATTTGACTTTAAGGAAAATTTATGCCCTTAAAAACTAACTGTGGATTCTTGAAAATTGTGTTACTGTGGGTCAAATATACTGAGATTTACTGTACTAGAAATGTAAACTGCTGAATTAAAAAAAATTCCCCCCCCCCCGATCACTGCCTTGTCGTGGTGGAGGGGCTTGCATAACTCAATGAAACCCTGAGTTATGTACTGCAGGGTTAGCCAAGACAGGTCACAGTGGAAAGTTCTGACAACAGATGATCCACTGGAGATGGAAGTAGCAAAAAACTCCAGTATCTTTGCCAAGAAAATCCCATGAAAAGTTCCAAAATGATAAAAGGAGATGAAATCTAAAGATAAGCCCCTCAGGTCAGAAGGGGTTCAATACGGTACTGGTGAAGAGTGGAGCACAACTATAAGTAGCTCCAGTACTAATAAAGTGTCTGGGACAAAGCCAAAAGTAAGTTCAGCTGGAGATGTGTCTGGGACAAAGACAAAAGTAAGTTCAGCTGGAGATGTGTCTGGTGACAAAAGGAAAGTCTGATGCGTAAAGACAGTTATGCATAGGAACCTGGAATGTAAGACCTATAAAGTAAGGAAAGCTGGATGTGGTCAAACAGGAGATGGAAAGATTAAACAATGACTTCTTGTGTTTCATTGAGTTTAAATGGATTTTAATGGGTAAATTTAAATCAGGTGATCATGACATATGCTACTGTGGGCAATGATCACTCAGAAAAAAATGGAGTACACTAATGGTCAATAAAAGGGTGAGAAAAGCAGTACTGGGATATAATCTCAAAAATGACCAAAAACGATATCTGTTTAAATCCAAGACAAACTATTACTCATCACAGTAATACAAGTCTATACTCCAGCCACTGATGCCAAAGATGCCAAAGTTGATCAATTGTATGAAGACCTACAACATTTTCTAGAAATAATATACCAAAAAAGTCACATCCATCACAGGAGATTAGAATGTTAAAGTAGGAAATCAAAAGACAACTGGAATAACTAGCAAGTTTGTCCTTGGAGTATAAAGTTTTTTCAAGATAATTAATTGGTCATAACAAACATTTTCAACAATCCAAAAGCTGACATCACACATGGGTATCACCAGATGGTCAGTATAGAAATCAGACTGATTATATACTTTGCAACCTGCAAAAGTAGAGAAGCACTACACAATCAATTAAAATAAGACTTAAAGCTGAATGTGGCTCAGACTAAGAGCTTCTTGTTGCAAAATTCAGACTTAAAACAAAGTAGGGGAAGCCATCAGACCATATAGGTATGACCTAAATAACATCCTTTATGTATATGTGATGTGATGGACAGATTTGAGGGATTATATCTGATAAATAGAATGCTTGAAGAACTATGGACAAAGGTTTGCAATATTGTACAGGAGACAGCAACAAACAAAATCTGAAGAAAAAGAAGAGCAAGGAAGCAAGATGGTGGTCTGATGATGATTTAAAAACAGTTAAACAAAGAAGGAAATTAAAAGGCAAAGGGAAAGGGGAAAGATACATCCAATTGAATTCCTAATTCCAGAGAAAAGAAAGGAGAGATAAGAAAGTTTTGTTAAAAGAAATAGAAGGGAACAATAGAAGAGGAGAAACAACAAATCTCTTAAAGACCATTAGAAATACCTGGGGAAAGATTCATATAAAAAATAGGCACGATAAAATTTTAAAAAAATGACAGAAGCCAAAGAGATTAAGAAGCGGCAAGAATATACAAAAGAGCTATACAAGAAAGATATTAATCTCACTGATAACTATGATGGTACAGTTTCTGATCTAAAGCCAGACATACTGGAGAATGAAATCAAGTGGGTGTTAGGAGGTATTATTAACAATAAGGGTAATGGAGGTGATGGAATTCCAGCTGGGCTATTTAAAATCCTAAAAGTGATGCTCTTAAAGTGATACATTCAATATGCCAGCAAATTTGGAAAACACAACAGTGACTACTGGATTAAAAAAGATCATTTTATGTACCAACCCTAAAGAATGCCAAGGACGAGGAATGGTTAAGTTACCAAACAATTGTGTTCGTTTCACATGCCAACAAGTTTATGCTTAAGAATCTGCAAGAGGCTTTAGGAATATGTGAATATTTTTTGTCTTTTTTATTACTGAAATTTAAATACACAATAAGAAAAGAAAAATAAACATTATAAACTTAAATACATAATAAGAGAAAAGGCTTGTCATGTGTATAGCAAAATGTAAGGGAAGATTAAAAATATTTAACAATAAATTTCTGCTTCAAGAAAGCCTATGTAATAGTACTATGCATTGTGTTGAGAGCTGTCCATCTTTTCTTTGCTTCCCTGTTAGTTTTCTGTTCTCTGTTGTGCACTTTTTACTTTGTTCTTCCTCCCTGCCCCACCAAAGGCTATAATTAAGTGTGGATGTATTTATATATAGATATATATATGCCCATGTACTTATATACACATATATACATATGTAGACATATACTTCCCCTAACGAATTTTATTTCTCATCTTTGTTTTTGTTTGTGCACATCTCTTATTCTCTATCCCTCCTAACTCCTCTATTGTACTTCTACCCTCTACCTTGCCCTTTTATAACTTATCCTAGCCCCCCTACAAGGATCCCTCCCTTGTCCTCCCATTCCAATTAATCTATACATCCTTCTACACTCCCTTTTAACCTATTCTGTCACCCCACCCCTAGAGATCTCTCTCTTATATTCTCCCTTCTCCCTATCCTCTTAGTATTTTAATTATTTCTGGATTTAGAAGACTTCATAGTCTTCTAGATATAGATGTATTGTTCCCTCTTGAATGAATCCCTAATGAAAGTAGATTTTAAGCACTAATAGCCCTCCTCCCCCATCTAATTTCTCTGTGTTGGTTCTTCCTTTTGTACTTCACTTGTGTAAAATAATCACTCTTTTTAGCTGTCTCTAAATGTTTTAATTTTTAAAGACATATCATATTCAAGCCTACCCCAATCTTTCTTACAAAAAACATAATTACTAATAACAGTCTTAGACATGTGTTTTACATTTTACAAACACAAAAGATAAACACTCTGTCCTCATTGAATCCCTTGTAATTAGTCTTTGGTATGTACCTTATATTTCTCTTGGTTCTTGTACATCAAATCTTCTATTTAGTTTACTTTGGTCTTTTTGTTTTTACAAAGTCCTAAAAGTCTAACAGTTAATTAAATGTCCATTTTTTTTTATTTGGGAATATGTTAGCTTTTCTGGGTATGATATTTTAGGCCAGAACCCCAGTTCTTTTGTTCTTTGTATGTAGTGTTCTAAGATCTGTGTTTTTTTAGTGTCATTTGTGCTAGGTCTTGTGTGATTCTAATTTCAGCACTGCCATATTTAAATTATTTTTTCTTGTTTCTCATATTTTCTTCTTGAACTGGGGGTTTCAAAATTTGACTATAATGTCTCTATAGCTTTTCCTTATAGGATTTCCCTCCAGTGGTAATCGGTGGATGTTTTTTCTTTCTATTTCTGTTTTCCCTTCTGGTTCTCATACTTCTAGACAATTTTTATTAATTGTTTCTTGTATTATTGTATCAAGATTCTTTTGCTGATCATAGCTTTCAGGTAGTATGATTACTTTTATGTTTTCTCTTCTCAATCTGTTCTCCAGATCAGCTGTTTTTTTTAAGTTAATGTATTTTTTTTTTAATTTTCAACATTCAATTCCATAAGTTTTAGATTTTCTCCCCCTTCTTTTCCTCCTCCCTCCCCAAGACAGCATGTAATCTAATATAGGCTCTACACATACATTCCTATTAAACATATTTTCACGTTAGTCATGTTGTATAGAAGAATTAGAATGAATGGGAGGAACCATGAGAAAGAAAAAAAAAGAACAAGAAATAAAAGGAAAATAGTCTGCCTTAATATGCATTCAGACTCCATAGCTATTTCTCTGGATGTGAATGGCATTTTCTATCATGAGTCCTTTGGAATTGTTTTAGTATCTTGTACTGTCGAGAAGGGCTAGGTCTATCAAAGTCAGTCATCACATACTGTGGTTGTTACTGTGTACAATGTTCTCCTGGGTCTGCTCACTTCACTCAGCATCAGTTCATATGGGTCTTTCCAGGTTTTTCTGAAGTCCACCTGTTCATCATTTCTTATAGCACAATAGTTTACCATTACCTTCATATAGCACAACTTGTTCAGTCACATCCCAATTGATGGGCATCCCCTCAGTTTCCAGTTCTTGGTCACCAGAGAGAGAGATGCTATAAATATTTTTGTACATGTGCGTATTTTTCCCATTTTTGTGATCTCTTTGTGATATAGCCCTAGAAGTGGTATTGCTAGGTCAAATACCTTGACCTTTGGGCATAGTTCCAAATTGTTCTCCAGAATGGCTGGATCAGCTCAGAATTCCACCAACAATGAATTAGTGTTCCAATATTCCCACATCTTCAACATTTACCATTTTCCTGTTTTGTTATGCTAGCTGATCTGATAGGTATGATTTGGTACCTCAGAGTTGTTTTGATTTGTGTCTCTCTAATCAATAGTGATGTGGAGCATTTTTATATAACTATACATAGTTTTAATTTCTTACTCTGAAAATTGCCTGTTCATATCCTTGGACCATTTATCAATCGGGGAATAACTTGTATTCTTGTGAATTGACCCAGTTCTCTACATATTTTAGAAATGAGGCCTTTATCAGAGACACTAGTTATAAGAATTCTTTCCCAGTTTTCTGTTTCCCTCCTAATCTTGGTTTCATTGGTTTTGTTTGTGCAAAACCTTTTCAATTTAATGTAATAAAAATTATCTATTTTGCATTTCATGATGTTCTCTATCTCATTGGTTCATAAATTCCTCCATTCTCCATAAATCTGACAGATAAACTATTCCTTGCTCCCCTATTTTTTTGTACTGTCAGCCTTTATATCTAAATCATGTACCCATTTGGACTTTATTTTGGTATACAGTGTAAGATGTTGGTCTATGCCCAGTTTCTGCCATACTATTTTCCAGTTTTCCCAGCAGTTTTTGTCAAATAGTGCGTTCTTATCCCAGAAGCTGGGGTCTTTGTGTTTATCAAACAATAGATTGCTATGGTAATTGACTACTGTGTCTTGTGTACCTACCCTATTATACAGATCTAGCCTCTATTTCTCGACCAGTACCAAGTGGTTTTGATGACTGCTGCTTTAAACGATTAAGATCTGGTATGACTAGACCACCTTCCCTAGCATTTGTTTTCATTAATTCCCTTGATATTGTGGAACTTTTTTCTTCCAGATGAATTTTGATATTATTTTTTCTAGCTCTACAAAATACTTTCGGTAGTTTTATTGGTATGGCACTGAATAAGTAAATTAATTTAGGTAGACTTATCATTTTTATTATATTAGCTAAGCCTATCCATGAACAATTGATGTTTTTCCAATTATTTATATCTGACTTTATTTGTGTGAAATGTGTTTTGAAATTGTGTTCATACAGTTTCTGGGTTTGTTTGGGTAGGTAGACTCCCAAATGTTTTCTTAGGTGTACAGTGATTTTAAATGAAATTTCTCTATCTCTTACTATTGGGCTTTGTTAGTAATATGTAGAAATGCCAGGGGATTTATGTGGATTTATTTTATAACCTACACCTTTGCTAAAGTTGTTTATTTCAAGTAGTTGTTTTTCTTATGAGATATTTTACATTCTCTTCTATTTTTTTCATTCTTTACATTTTGTTTTATTATTTCTTGATCTCTTTTTTGCTTTAATTTTGTCTTTATTAGTAGTGAATTCACTCTTTTTATTTGTGGTACAAAAAATAGTTTTTTCTTTTTTTGATTTATTTAATATATTTAGTTTTCAGCATTGATTTTCACAAGAGTTTGAATTATGAATTTTCTACCCATTTCTACCCTCCCACCTACTCCAAGATGGCATATATTCTGATTGTCCCATTCCCCAGTCAGCCCTCCCTTCTGTCACCCCACTCCCCTCCCATCTCCTTTTCCCTTCCTTTCCTGTAGGGCAAGATGAATTTCTGCACCCCATTGCCTGCGTATCTTATTCCCTAGTTGCATGCAAAAACTTTTTTTTTGTTTTTGAACATCTGTTTTTAAAACTTTGAGCTCCAAATTTTGTCCCCTCTTCCCTTCCCACCCACCCTCCCTAAGAACACAAGCAATTCAACATAGGCCACATGCTAATCATTATATAAAACTGTTCCACAATACTCATGTTGTGAAAGACTAACTATATTTTGTTCCTTCCTAACCTATCCCTTTTTACTCAATTTTCTTCCTTGACCCTGTCCCTTTTCAAAAGTGTTGACTTTTGATTACCTCCTCCCCCTATGTGCCCTCCCGTCTGTCGTCCCCCTTTTTTTATCTTCTTTCTCCTTCTTTCTTGTGGGGTAAGATACCCAATTGAGTGTGTATGGTATTCCCTCCTCAGGTCAAATCTGATGAGAGCAAGATTCACTCATTCCCCCTTATCTGCCCCCTCTTCCCTTCCTGCACAATTGCTTTTTCTTGCCACTTTTATGTGAGATAATTTATCTCATTTTATCTCTCCCTTTCTTCCCCTCTCAATATATTCCCCTCTCATGCCCTAATTTGATTTCATTTTTTTTTAGATATAGATATCATCCCTTCATATTCAACTCACCCTGTGCCCTCTCTCTCTCTCTCTCTCTCTCTCTCTCTCTCTCTCTCTCTCTCTCTCTCTGTATATATATATATATATATATATACACACACATATATATATACACACATACATACATACACACACATATACATACATATATATACACACATACATACACACACACACACATATATATATACATATATATATGCATATTCCCTTCAGCTATCCTAATACTAAGGTCTCATGAATCATATACATCATCTTTCCACATAGGAATGTAAACAAAACAGTTCAACTTTAGTAAGTCCTTTGAGATTTCTCTTTCTTGTTTACCTTTACTTGCTTCTCTTGATTCTTGTGTTTAAAGTCAAATTTTCTTTGCAGCTCTGGTCTTTTCACTGAGAAAGCTTGAAAGTCCTCTATTTTACTGAAAATCAATATTTTGCCTTGGAGCATGATACTCAGTTTTGCTGGATGGGGGTTCTTGGTTTGAATCCTAGCTCCATTGGTCTCCAGAATATCATAGTCCAAGCCCTCTGATCCCTTAATGAAGAAGCTGCTAGATCTTGTGTTATTCTGATTGTTTCCACAATACTCACATTGTTTCTTTCTGGCTGCTTGCAATATTTTCTCCTGGATCTAGGAGCTCTGGAATTTGGCAACAATATTCTTAGGAGTTTTCTTTTTGGGATCTTTTTCAAGAGGCAATCAATGGATTCTTTCAATTTCTATTTTGCCCTGTGGCTCTAAAATATCAGGGCAGTTCTCCATGATAATTTCTTGAAAGATGATATCTAGGCTCTTTTTTTGATCATGGCTTTCAGGAAGTCCAATAATTTTTAAATTATCTCTCCTGGATCTATTTTCCAGGTCAGTGGTTTTTCCAATGAGATCGTTCACATTGTCTTTCACTTTTTCATTCCTTTGGCTCTGTTTTATAATATCTTGAATTCTCATAAAGTCACTAGCTTCCACTTTCTCCAATCTAATTTTTAAGGTAGTATTTTCTTCAGTGGTCTTTTGGACCTCCTTTTCCATTTGGCTAATTCTGCTTTTCAAGGCATTCTTTTCCTCATTGGATTTTTGGAGCTCTTTTGCCTTTTGGGTTAGTCTATTTTTTAAGGTGTTGTTTTCTTCAATTTTTTTTCAGTATTTTTTTGGGTCTCCTTTGGCTAGTCATTGACTTGTTTTTCATGGTTTTCTCACATCCTTCTCATTTCTTTTCCCAATTCTTCCTCTGCTTCTCTAACTTGCTTTTCCAAATCCTTTTTGAGCTCTTCCATGGCCTGAGTCCAGTTCATGTTTTTCTTGGAGGCTTTTGATGTAGGATCTTTGACTTTGTTGACTTCTTCTGGCTGTATGTTTTGGTCTTCTTTGTCACCAAAGAAAGATTCTGAAGTCTGAGACTGAATCTGAGACTGTTTTCCCTGCCTGGCCATGTTCCCAGCCAACTTACTTGAGCCTTGAGTTTTTCATCGAGGTATGAATTCTTGTAGAGTAAAGAGTACTTTGTTCCAAACTTGAGGGGATGTGCCATTGTTTTTAGAGCTATTTCTACACAGCAAGCCCTGCCACACTAGCAGTCCTCCTTCCCCAAGAACCACCAACATAGACCTGACTCAGATCTTAAGCAGGCTCTGCACTCCTCCTCAGATCTGCCACTTAATTCCTCCCACCAGGTGGACCTGGTGCCAGAAGCAACTGCAGCTGTAGTTCTGTAGCTGCACCACCCCCCCTGCCCCTGGGAAGTGGCTGAAGCCTGAACTCCTTTAACTCTGTTCCAGCAGCTTTTCCCACTAACCTTCTCTGTTGCCTTTGGTGCTTGTGAGTTGAGAAGTCTGGTAACTGCCACAGCTCATTGATTCAGGGCACTAGGGCCTGTTTCACCGGTTCTTGGTCTGGTTGGTCCTGCTGCTGCCCATGCTGGGCTCTGCTTCCCTCCATTCCCAGCTCTGTGCTTGATAGACCTCAACCAGTGACCATCCAGGCTGTCCTGGGCTGGATCCCTGCTTCCCTCTGCTATTGCTTGGATTCTGCAGTCCTAGAATTTGTTCAGATCCATTTTTTTTATAGGTTTTTGGAGGGACCTGGCAGGGAGCTCATGCAAGTCTCTGCTTTCCAGCCACCATCTTGGCACTGCCATATTTCTTGATCTCTTATAACTTCAGCATCTTTCCTGGCCCAATCCTAATTTTCAAGGAGTCATGTTATTTCTTATGATTCTGGATCTCCTATTCTAATTGGCTGAGTTTTCATAATCTTCTTGCTTTTTCTCATATTGTTCTTTTTTTTTTTTAGTGTTTCCTCAGTCTCTCTCATTTGATTTTAAAGTCTTTTTTTAGTTTTTCTATGAATTCTACTTGAGCAGTCACCTTTTGATGTTACTTTTTGGGATGGAAGAGGATTTCTTTTCTTCAGTATTCTCCTCTGAAGATGAGCCTTGTTCTTCTCTATTCCCATAGTAATTCTCTATGCTTGAATTTTTTCCCCTTTGCCTAAGTTTTTTTTTTTTTCCACCATAGTAGCTCAGTTTTTATAATCACCTCTAGTCCTGGGTATGGGGAATGGTGCCTCTGTCCTCAGATCATTCTTCACATCTCTCCTCTGACTTGGAACTGGAGCCAAGATCTCTAGCTTCCTGTAAATGCTCATGGCCAGTGGCATCCCCACTCCATTACTTCTGAATTCACTAGGTGTGTGCTGGTTCTTTCTCACTCCCCAAATCCATCTCCACAACACAGTTTGGTCTGGCATTCCTTGTCAGCAGAGGTTTACTTCATCTTCCCTGGCTCAGATGCCCAACACCCAACACCTCACTGTCCTGGAGGTAAAAGTTCCTGGGGCTGGGGCTGGGGCAGCTTCCCAACTCAGATAACTCTATGGTTTGCCACTTTAAGCAGAACTAGGATCTCAGCTGGAGGTATTTACTCTTCACATGGACCGAATCTGATCCTGGGACTTTTCTTTAGATCTGCAATTGTCCCAGTAGGACCTCTGTTCTGCCCCTACTCTTATTTATTTTTACTGTTCCATATTCATCCTGAGGAACTATTTCATCTCTTTTGTTGGGTGATTTCTTGAAACCTCTGAATTTTCTGACCTACTCCGTGATCTTCCCTGAATCCTTCCAATATGTGAATATATAAAGAAAAAGATGTTTCAAAAGGGAATGCTTTTTCTTCAGTATCAGTAACATGAGGGAGCTGGTCCCATCCATCACTTCATGGCAAATAGTGGGAGAAAAAATAGAAGCCATGTCAGATTTTATATTCTTGGGCTCAAAGACCACTGCATACTGTGATTGCAACCATTAAATTAAAAGATATTTTTTTCCTTGGAAGGAAAGCTATAGGAAATCTTGACAGTATACTAAAATGTAGAGACATCACTTTGCCAACAAACATCCACATAACAATCGTTTGTCCAGTGGTATTGTATAGCCATAGGAGTTGGACTATAAGGAAAGCTGAGTCCACAGGCTTTTGCACAGAGGTGCTGGAGAAGACTTGAAATTCCTTTGGAATACAAAGAGATCAAATCAGTCCATACTTTAAGAAATTGATTCAGGCTGTTCACTGGAGGGTCAAATACTGAAGCTGAAGCCTAAATATTTTGGCCACATGATGATAAGATGGGTCTCATTGGAAAAAGACCCTATTGTTGGCAAAGATTGAATGCTAAGAGAAAAGGACATAGCAGAGAATGAAACAGATGCAGAGAATCATGGAAACAATGAACTTGAAATTGGACAGACTTCAAGAGAGTGGAGAGAAGAAAGGCCTGGCATGGTATGGTCTGTGGGGCCATAAAGAGTTAGACATGACTGAGTGACTAAACAATAAAAAATTTAAAAAACATTAATATTCTTAAATAACAATAATAAACTTGTGAATTAATGTAAGATATGTTTATGAAAAATGCCAAATTTTCAAAAAATGGAATGGTATTGTGTTATGTTTTTGAAAATCTCTTTAATGTCTGACTTAATGGAAGAGAGTTGAATTATCTTATCTGTATATTCCTGAGAGAATGAGAATGAAAAAGGCAAATAACATTTTAGGATTGTTTTTTTAAATCATTTTCACCAGACCCACTCAAAGATTCTCAGGCAGGGGTGCACTGGAGCCAGCTTGTTGTTGTTCGTGTTGTTGCTCTGTTTGTCCTTCATTTTCAAAGAAGACCATGACATCAGGGAAATGATGACATGACTTGCATTAACGTGGGAAAGCAGATCTTTTAATTTTTAGAGTGCACATTTACACCTTGGAAATTGGCAAAGACTATAAATCAGGGCTTGATTAGTTTCGAAGTTGATTGTCTAAACTTAAGAAAGTTATGGGGAAAAATATCAGTTGCTGAACATTTAGCAGCACACCATTGCTCAGGAATTCCTCAGGGGCATGCAGACTACATTTTGAAAACTACTGCTCTATACTATCTTGTTTCATGATCTAATCAACTTCCTTGAATTCAAACCTCATTTCTATGAAAAGTATTCCAAAATTCCCTAATCTCTCTCCTGAGCTCTAATCTCAAATTGCCAATTTCCTATTTAACAAATTGGACTTCATATGTTATAGCCATCTTGAACTCAATATGTCAAAATAGACTCATTGTCTTTGCCCCAAAACCTTCCTCTCTTCACACATTTATTTTGTTGTAGGGTACCACCATCCTAGCAGTCACTTAGGCTTGAAACATCTATAACATTCCAGATTCCTCAATTACCTAATCTATTCTCAAGGCTTGTAATTTTAATGTATCTCCACTATGCATTTTTGCTTAAATTTTTACAACTTCTACCCTCATAGAAGCCTTTCTTACTTCATGCCTAGACTATTGAAATAGCCTTCTGTTTGACCTTCATGTCAGACAGCTAGGTGGCGCAGTGTCCCGAGTGTTGGGCCTGGAGTCAGGAAGACTAATTTTTCAGTTCAATTTTGGCCTTAGAGACTTACTAGCTAGTGACCCTGGCCAGGTCATTTTGCCCTGTATACCTCAGTTTCTCATTTGTAAAATGAGCTAGAGAAGGAAACGGCAAACCACTCCAGTAACTGTTAAGAAAACCCCAAATGGGGTAGAAAGGGTTGGACATAACTGCAGTTTTTCAACAACGATAACTTTTCTGTCATAGATTTCTCCCCTTTCCAGTCCATCTTCAGTTTAGCTTACAGTGATTTTTCTGATGTGTAGCTCTTACCATATTACCTTTCTTCTTAATACCCCCAAGTAGTTCTATATTATCTACAGGACAAGTTTAAAATATTCTGCACCATATTTAAACTCCTTCCAAACCTGTTCCTTTCTTCTATTTACATTCTTCTCACAATTGCTTCCATCCAAATACTCTTTTGTCCAGATACATTGGCCTACTTTCTGTTCCTTCAACAAGCCTTCCCATTCCTGGCTCACTTTCTTTTTATTGACGTCAACAATACCTGAAAGCATTTCCCTATTAACCACCTTCCCCTAGTGTTTCTGGCTTCCATTAAGATTCAGTTCAAATTCTATATTTTGCTAGAGACTTTTCCTGCTCCTTTCCTCTACCAGGTGCCTTCACTTTGAGATTACCTACCATTTATACTGTGTATATCTTGCATATACCTACTACTCTGAGTGTTGTCTCTTCTCATTTGAATCTGAGCTACTTGAGGGCAAGGACCATACTATTTATTGTTTGTCAGGCATTTTTTTTCTTTTCCTTTTATCCACATCACTTAACATAGTGTCTGTCATAGACTTAAGTACTTGATAAATGGTTTTGACTGACTGGATGTTGATTTTTTTAATTTATTTTTCTTGGGCATTTCATAGAATCACTCCTACCCATAGCTCAAATCATTTGATGATAAGCTTATAGATTTAGAGCACGAAGGGAATTTTAATTTCATCTAGTCCAAATCCTCTTATTTTATAGATGAGGAAAATGAAGCCAAAAAGATGTTAAGGGAATTGTACATGCTCAAATAATTTATAAATGCCAGGTTTTGACTACAAGACTTAAGACTCCAAATACTGTACTCTTTCCACTGCAACACCCAGTGGTTTCCTCTATATCCTTGAGTAGCAAGTGAGCCTCCACTTGAAGATGGTCAGTGTTAAGTATCTCAGATCCCTGGAGAAGCCAATTCCTTCTGGGGAAAGTCTATTTGTTTGATGGATAGATAGATAGATAGATAGATAGATAGATAGATAGATAGATAGATAGATAGATAGATAGATAGACATAGTTGTAGATATACAGATTGAGTGATAGTGATACATATAATCTTGTATTGAGTTGAAGTTTACTTTGCTACAAATTCTTTTCTGAAAATATTGCCTTTCACATTAAAAGATTAAAAATATTTAAAAACAGCAGCCCCATCTACTTTGTCTTTTTTGTCTACATTATGTCTATTTCCTTTAAATGACCCTAGTATGACATGATTTCTAATTAGCAAATTATTTGTTTCCTCTTTCCTTTACATCAGAGGTTCATAACATTTATGTGTGTGTATGTGTGTGAGTATGCATGATAAACCTCTTCAGCAGTTTATGAAAGCCTATGGACCTCTTCTCTGAATAAAATTTCAAATGTATAAAATATAATACATAACAAAATAAACCAATATTATTCAAATGTAGTTACCTATCTATATGTATATATGTCTCTGTATATATTCATGTGTGTATGCATTATTTAAAGGTCAGGTAACCTAATTTAAGAATCCTACCCTATGGCACGACCATTAGTTTTAGACTAGAGAAGGCAAACATTAGTATTCCACATTCATGCAGACCTACTTCTAATCATTCCTTTCAGTTCTAAACTTATGCTATTTTATTGCTCATCTTTCTTTCCCTTAATATCTCTTTGCAGTCAAATCTCATTTTATCTCCCCATTACAACTATATTCCCAGCTGTTACTTAACCATCCGAATTGACTATACCATATTGTTAAGATTTTCAGTATTGTTGGCATGGCCTTCCACCAGGGCTGTCTCCAAAGGAAAAACTAGAAATAACAGATGATACTGTACAATTCAGTCAAGAGTAGATAAGAAATATAGTAGTTCAATAATACCATCAATTCTATAACTCTTAATAAGTTGCCCAATGAGCATTTTAATATTCTATAAGGGAGAGACAGGTAAGTACCACTGGACCTGGTGTCAGAAAACCCCGAGTTCAAATTCTGATTCAAAATACCCACTTTATTTAAGCTCTGTTTGGTTCATTTTCCTCAGCAGTAAGGTGGGGACAATAACAGCACCTACCTATTTGCGGATCAAATTAAATAACATTTGTAAAACACTTCACACAGTGCCTGGAACATAGTAGGTGCTATATATTTATTCTCTCCCCCCTTCCCATGAAAAGCACTGACTAGTACCACTGTGTGTTATGCTCAGCCTAGTTTATCTTTCTTGGAAGGTGTGTGAAGGGTCATGTTAGTATATTCACACACATATATGCAAATAGATAAGAATAACTCCATGCTGTAGGGCTATATTTATGGAAAAATAGTGAGTATAAAAGAAGGGGTCCAGGGAGTATTGCCAAGTGATACGCTTAACAAACATTTTGTCCTGTATTGCTATAGAGTGCTATTGCACAGAAAATCTAAAAAAAAAAAAAGTACTTCCTGGTTGAAAACAGCTCTTATGTCCTTCTTATGTATTCTCTCAACTAAGGGTGGTCATTCAATTTTTCTTTAATTTATTCCTTCATTCAACTAATCCTTATATGAGATTCTTTTAAGCCCTCTCACTGTCTTTATCACCTTGCTCCCAATTTGTTCCAGTCCTGTTCAAGCCCCAATTCATATCTCCTTGAATTACCATATATTATTAAACCTAAAGTCAGACATTCAATATTGTTTTCTTCCCTCCACCCAAGTAGGTCATTATGTCTTATCATTTCTCTTGTTCAGAGGGTCAAATAAATGATTACTCATGTACCTATTCTTTTGATGAATTTCAGAGGAAATACACTTTAGCCTGACTTTTTTTTTTTAATTAGGGGCCTAGAAAATTCTTTATTTATTACTTTAGTAGGTCAGGACACAGCTCTACATGATATGGAAGTTAAATTGGTACTTAAATTACTTCTGTAAATAAGTCTCATTAACCTTTCTGACCTTAGAACACATCCAATTTAAGATGCTGCCCAAAGAAAGGAGAGTCCGTATGTTAATTTGGCTGCTGTTAGGTATTGAGCCTTTCTTGATTCCCTACACAACAGCAGGTAAATTCAAGGACCCACTTCGCTTCCAGTGAAGCAAAAAGAAAAAAAATATATATATATATACATATATATATGTATATATATATATATATATATAAACATTATATTCCTCTTCCACTTCTACTTTACTTTTTTTACCCCACATTGAACTGCTACTAATGAAAGTCATAAAATTGAGATAATTTACATAATAACAAAATAAGAATGTTCCTTCAAGATTAAAGAATTTCAGGATTAAGATTTGTTTTATCTACCAGCTGAAGAAAAGAGATATACTTTGTCTTGAATTTTTTTAGACACTGTAGTGACACGGACACATGGTATCTAGAAAGAATTCTGGAAGATATTTAGCTAAAATCTTTCAGGAGGAAGGCAGTGATGGGCCATGAAAAGACTGCTGACTCTACAGTCAAAAGATTTTAGTTCTAAAACAACTTTTGATACTCAGTACATGTAGGACTTTGAACAAGTCACCTACAGAAGGATAGAAGCCTCATTCCAGAAATAAATATTTATTAAATGCCTACTAAGTTACAGTTACTGTGCTGGTGCTTTAGAGCAAGTCTGGTATATAGATGCTATTCTTATTCTCATTTTATAGTTGAGGAAACTAAGGAAGATAGAATTAAAATTATTAGCTCAAGGTTATATAGGCAATAAATATCTGAGATGCAGTATGACCTAAGGTCTTCCTGACATCAGGTCTAGCTCTCTACCATTTGAACACCTAGCCACCTTCCTGGGCCTCAGTTTCCTCACATAAGGTAGAATAGATGACTTATGAAGTATCTTCCAATTTGAAGTCTATGAACCTATGACCTATTTGAATTCTGGCTCTAATATTGCCTGGAAGACATTGGTTAAGTCAATTAACCTTGCAGTTTTAAATTTCTTTATCTGAAAACTTAGGGGTTGGAATAGATGACTTTTAAGAGCTCTGCCAACTCTAGATATATGATTGTATAAAGAAATGTCAGATTCCAGAATATTTATAAAATTAACATAATGCAAAATCTGAGAAAAAATAAAGATGAGTGCTTTTGTTACTCATTTATAACTTTAATAATATCTTATTTAATTTATTTTTAAATATTCAATTAAATATTGATTTTTAATTATATTCAATTTAATGGTGTACCATGAACATTCCCAATGTAAAATAGGTACGTTAATAATAAGTTAATATCATAAATATCCTGTTAGAAATAAAGAACGGCATTTGGTCTTTCTAAAACTATTCATGTAAAAGGCCGTGTGGCATGGTGTAGGCCAGGGAGTACTAGTCTTGGAGTTAAGAAGTTCTCAGTTCAAATCCTGTCACAGATATTTCCCAGATGTGTGAATTTCAACAAATAGCATAGTCTCTCTGAATCTATTTCCTCAGCTATACAATGTGGGTATTAGTCTTATCTACCTCAGATGGTTGTTGTAAGGATCAAATGAGATGAGAAATAGGTAGATTGTTTTGAAAATTTAGAAGAGACCTAAGAATATTAGCTAATATTCTTATTATATCTATTGATTAAAAATAAATTATATTCATACACAAGATTCTAAGAATTGATAACTTAGGTATTTGGTTTTAATGGCTGTCATAACTGAAAAAAGTACATTTTAAAGCTACATCATTCCACATTTAAATAGGTATTTGGCTGAACTTCATGAATCACAATATTCATTTTTTAATATAATGTCCTAATTATGCAAAAGTTTTTTTGTTGAAAATTGAATTGTAAATTTCCATACGCCCTGTCAGTTTTTCTTGAAAATTGATCTAAAGGAATTACATTTTATATACTTTAATTAATGAGTTTAAAATCCACTGCAATTCTTCATTTAAAATATATGTGTGTGTGCATATATATGTATATATATGTGTGTGTTTAGAAATTATTTTCTATAATTTTTCAACTATACAGATAGGATAGTTTTACATTGGTTGTTTTGGGAATTTTTTTACATTTTTTTTTTGTTGGCAAAATCACATAGTGATGGAAATATTTCTAACCATCCATTTTCAAAATTCTCACTCCACAGAATGAGTTTCTTTCAAAAAGAAGTTACTTTCTCACTCATTAAAATGTCATCTTTTCTGATAACTGACATACATAGGGAACTAACAGATCTATCTAACACCAAAATCTATTCCACAAAGGCTATGTAGTCAAAAGATATGTTCCTTTAAGAACTGACCACCCCTTAATCACTCCCTAATCCCATTCCAAAACACCTAATTGACATGTTTCACCCCCAAATCTCTTATAAAAGTTTTTCCTGAACCCATGTAAGGTTGCAGGTTCCCTGAGAACTCTTGCCTGCTGTAAAACATAATAAATCTTTGGCACCTTGACTTAAAGAATGCTTGAGATTGTGAATTCATTCCAGATGGCCCCAACCCTCTCCAGGACTCGGGTCCTTGAGGAACACTCCCCCTCAACCTGGAACACCAGTCCTGGGACCTTTAGTTTTGGGATTCCTGAATCCCTGGCTTTTCCCCCTCAACAGTAAGCCAGTAACACAAAAAATGCATACACATTTTGATCCAGATGCCCTACAATAAGCAAGAATATACTCCAGGGGGGCAAAGGTGCAATATACACCAAAATATGCTTGTGTGTATGTGCATGTTATATTGCATAATAACATAAATATGCTTTTTGTCATAGCAACATACTGGAAAGAATGTAGATGTCCATGGATTGTGAATGGCTAATCCAGTTGCCTTGCAGTGAAATGGTAGAATATTAATGGACCTTATAACAACCAAAAAAGAAGACAAGAGAGAGCTTAGGAAGACTTGTATCAATCCTTGCAAGATTAAGTAAATACAAGCAGAAAAATAATACCTGCAACGTTGTATCTGTAAGGCAATATTCATTACCTGTAGGATGACCATGAACACGTCTGTGTGGTTCAGAATCGCAAAGTATGAAAAACTCTCTAGGTAGAAGGCAGAGGAAGTATAATGATTAGACACCAGAAGATCAAATCCCAAGACCAATAGCTCCAATTTGATATAGTTGTAACTATATTCCAAAACCAGTAAGCCCACCTCAATGTAGCAACAAGGACATTATAACACAGTATTACAGCAAGGAACCAAGTCATCCTATAACCTTCCTCCCTGCTTGGTCCTCCCTTTAAACACTCACAAATCCTAACTGTGTGCTTGCCTATGTTCTCCCCCCATCTCAGTTTTCTGGTCTCTGAAGCTCCTTGGCTTCCATTCCACTCTCCATTCCCCACTCTCTGCAGCTCTGTTGTCTCAAAGTTCTTATTTCTCCTCCTTTCACTGGATTCTGAACTCTTGCTTCTGACTTCTGATTTCTGAATTCTCAGTTCTCAATAGCTACCTTCTGGGAATATATACTCTTTTTAGGGACCAAGGGCTTCATGCCTAGTCAGCAAAAGGGTGTGGGCCTCAGTCTTAGTGCCTAGTAAGTAAAAGGAATAGGTCTGCCTGCAAACAAACCTCTAATTAAGCTTCCCTTAATTGGACCCACCTGAGATATTTTGAGTGGGTGGGAAAGGTCTTTAATCCCTGATTGGCATCACAAAGGTGTGGGCCTGCCTTCAATCAAACCTTCCTTTGTTGGCCCCACCTGAGGCCTATTGAATGGGTAGGGAAAGATCTTTAATCACTAATTGGCATCATAAATGTCTACAACATCAAAATTAAAATGAAATTTGTTTCCTTAGGGGATATATGAGGATATAAATCTGTTTAATCAAGGTTGTTCAACTTTTATGACACTGAAGGAAGCATAGGATTATAGCACTATCTTTTATTTTATTTAACTTTGATGTCCTAAGAAAAATGTACAAGATTAATATAATGAATTATTTCTGTCACTGACATAATTTTTCCCATAGGAACCTTTATCAGAATCCTGATAATTGTTCAGATTTTCTCTGATGCCTGAACCTATGCTTGAGTATAATAATAAAATCTAAGTTTTTCATAATTCTGCATTGTGGTAGAAGTTACCTACCATATGAACTCTGAGAGATCTTTTAATATGAGAAAGTTAATATTATAGGATGGAGAGTTTGTATTTTATGTGAAAACCTGTATGATTTAGATGCTTTTGCTGATCTCACATGCTCCAAGTCCACTCCTGGGCAGGTATATGGCTGAAGCCTCCAGGACACTGGCATATATATCATCATTCCTTCTGGAAATATGGAAAAATATTTATTTAGTGTCTTTAAATCAGGTTATTCAGTCTACTCAGCATCTACTTTCCCTCATATCTTTAGGCCAATGCTCTTTCTGCTTTTCCTCTTTTATTCAGAACCAACAGCCTAGGGGGTGGGAGGGTAGGGAAGGGAAGGAAGAAAGAAAAAAAGAAAAACAATTCTGCCTCAATATCTCTTTCATTGATAATTTCTTGAAAGATGATATCTAGGCTTTTTTTTTGATCATGGCTTTCAGGTAGTCCAATAATTTTTAAATTCTCTCTCCTGGATCTATTTTCCAGGTCAGTGGTTTTTCCAATGAGATATTTCACATTGTCCTCCATT
>CM053622.1:182321388-182341134 GCA_028646595.1 Phalanger gymnotis
CCATCTTGGCTCCGCCTCTAATATTTCTAATGTGGTCTCTACCACAACAGCTAATACATTGGCCTCACATATGAGAAAGAGAGGCGGGGAGGGAGGGAGAGAGAGAGAGAAAGGGAGAGAGGGAGGAAGGGAGAATGGGGAAGAGAGATGGGGGAGAAGGAAGACTGGAAGGAAAAAAGGAAGAAAAATAAAAAAATTAAAGAACTGATATTATGGGAAAGATTGAAGGCTTTTCAAACAGCTTTTACTGAATTTCCTCATTTACCAGTACTTTGGGGTCACCACTTAAGATTTTTTATTTTGATGTCTGGACTGAGGCAACTATTGACTAACCTGTGGAAAAGTTTATATTACCTGAGTTTAAACCAAAGTAATTCATCTAAATTAATTTAATGCCTATGTGTGCACCCACTCAAGGACACCCACTCAAAATGATTGAATTACTAGATCTCTTTCAAACATCAGAGAAATGTGTTTTTTTTCCAAACACCCCTGAGCTTGCTCAGCAACTTTACTGTACAAAAACATGATTACCTCTTATTGAGCTATGATTTCTGTTCATATGCTAAAATATCAGTTTTAATTCTACCTTCTGAGGAAGCATATCTTTGCCCTGAACAACGTGCCCTATTTTCTTCTTTAGTATTCTGTATCCAATGCCAAAAGTAAGCATAGAAACTTATTCTGGGAATGAAACAAAAAAAATCACATAAACGTTATATTATGATGGAGATTTTAGATAGATAGAGATATATGTATGTGTGTATATATATATATATATACATATATATATATATATAATTTATATGTGTATGTGTATGTCTGTATATAAGTATATATATATGTGTGTATATATGTATATGGTTACATATATTCATATATGTGTGCATGGGATTCATTTAAAACAATCATTTTCAATCATTTGTGAATATTGTAGGCTATGAATTACTTTACCTTCAGTGTTTCTGCTAAAGGAGATGTACCTCTATATAAGGCATAGTAACAGAACTACCCTATTCTAATACACACACACACACACACACACACACACACACACACACATCTTTGAAAAGGGGAAAAAAAATTTAGAGACAATTCCCGAGGTTTTATTTCTGTATAGCTTTTCACTGCCAATATCATTGCCCCACTATCCAAGCCCTAAATGTCCTCTGGGAAAAAATTGTCATATTCTCTGAGATCAGAAACCCCTCTTCTTTTATTGCAAACTATCAACAAACACAAAAAACATTTCGATAAAAAAGGTTAAGAAAGAAGCTTATCTAAGAAACTCTGAACTTCCATTATGTAATAGCAGACTTGTGTTTTTCATTTTCCACAGATCCTTGAAATTGCATGAAGCAATGAGAAGGTTCACAGCCACACATAGGCAATCACCTATCTGAACCAGTAGAATACCTGTGAAACTGAATCAAGATCCTTCATGTGGATATAAATTTAAGTTAAGTCATGGCCCAAGTTACTGCAGGCTGTTTCTAATTCATTAAGCTTTTCAGTTCTTCTCCCTATAAGACTGAGATAATTGATAATACTTGGCATCTACTTCTAAAGGATTTGTAAAGAATGATTTGCTAATATGTGTAAAGTGCCTCGGTATCCTCAGAGAAAACAACACTGCATAAATACTAAGTCTTTTCATAGAATTCTCAACAAAATCCTATGGACTGGAAGGCTTCCTGAATTCTGTCATGAGCTCATTAAAAGAGGAAGGGAGCACAAATATAGGAATGAAACATCCTTTCAATAAAATTATTTTCTAATCTAAAGTTCTGGTTTTACCTCTAAATTATTGCTAGCCAACCTGCTTTCTGAGCTGTCAACATTTCACTAAACATTCTGTTTGAACTCTTACATTCCTCCTGAAATTTATGAGCTAAAACCTATTTGTACTATAATGTTTTGCATTATAAACTGAGTTGGATGTCTCTTGATAAAACATCACAAAAATTAGAATTAGGTTGGGCATTTTCACTGTTCATTTATGATTAATGATGCTTTAAAGTGTTCTACCACAAAGGGCAACACACATTTTTGGCTAGCTTATTCCACTATAGTTTATTGAGTGACTATGCTTTGAATTTATTAGAAAGCAGTTTTTCCTTCTAAGCATAGTGAAACTCTCTATGTGCTTTAGATTACTTATGATGCTGAGTGCTGGCATAATTTCCTAAATTTCACATCAGACTCACATCTCTGGCATTTTCCAGGTCCAGCTTTCTCCTTGTCACTGATTATTGACAGAAAGTCAATTCACAGAATGGTGTTAATAGTATGAATGATTTATAAACAACATAAACTTGAGAAAACAAAAACTATTACTAGCGGTTCAGACCTGGCTGTAGGCAAAGTTCTCAGGGTAAATTTCTCAGAGGATTCCTACCCTACCCATTCTAATACCTCTCCTGTTTCCCCTCCTCAGTCACTCTCAGTTACTTGGTCCTTCTCTACTACCGTTCACCTATTAGAATCTGCTGAGGTCCTTCATTATCTCTAAGGGGAAACTATGAAATCATTTATTCTTAGAGTTTAAATGGGAACTAGGAATCATCTACTGATGGAATGCTATCATCTATATAATGTCTTTCTTGACCCCATTTTATTATACTAAATTTCCTCTGATGATGATTACCTATTTGTCCTTTATATAGCTTATTTGTACATAGTTGTTTACCTTTTCTCTCCTCCATTACTTCGTGAGTTTCTTGAGGCTAGGGATTGTCTTTTGTGTATCATTGGTATTTAGCACAGGGGCAGAAACAAAGCAGGTGACTAAAAAAGGTTTATTTACTGACGGACTAAATGTTTAACAACAGACTGTCCAACACAGTGTTAACTTTAATCTTCATTGTTAACACCTTCTTAAGTCTTGGCAATCAACAAAACAATAAATTAGGGTTTCATGTATAGCATTTGTTCTTTTTTGAAGTGAAAATCCTCTCACTGATAATTTAACAGTCAATGGCAAATCAGTCAAAGCTCTCTCTAACAGACCAATAATTGCCCCACTCATAATAATACCCTCTGCTACAATACCTCCAATGAGGAGGGTAAAGTGACTCATAAGTTATCACATTATATTTGAGGATAGTTCTACCTATTAAGAAATTTTGGGGAAGGCAGAAGAGTCAAGGTGGTGGGGTAAGGCAGGAACTCAGCTAACCTCTCCCAATTTCACCTTCCCAAAACTATAAAATGAGCCCTAAAAATGAATTCTGGAGAGACAAAACCAGCAGAAGAACAGGATGAAATAATTTTGAAGCTCAAGATAACTTAGAAGGTCAGCAAGAAAAGTCTATTTTAAAAAAGTAACATAGTACAGCACAGGCGGTGTCCAGGCAAGCCAGCAGGTAAGCAGCAAAACCCTGAGGCCCACTGTAGGCAAGCAGGAAGACCCCACACCTCAACCACAACCAGCAGCAAGTCACTGCAGCCCTAGCACAGACATGTCAATGGAAAGGACTCATACTTCAGACACAAGATGTTTGGTATAAACAATGCTCCTTCTACCCCAGGAGGAGAACTCAACTTTAACATAAATTCAAAATTCATGAAACAGCTGAGAAAATGAGAAAATTTTTAAAAATGAAGAAGCTAGCCATAAACAAATTACTTTGGTGAGAGGAAAGATCAAAACACAAACTCAGAAGGGGACAGCAATGTCAAAATGGCAACATGCAAACCCTCAGGAAAAATGTCAATCGGTTTTAGGCCTAAAAAGAACTCATGGAAAAGCTCAAAGAACATTTGAGAAATCAAATAAGAAAGGTAGAGGAAAAATTAGGAAAATAAATGAGAGTGATGTAAGAGAATCATAAAAGAGGAATTAACAGCTTGGTAAAGGAAGCACAAAAATGGGGGGAAAGATGTACAAAAATTTCACTGAAGAAAATAACTCCTTAAAACTAGACTTGGACAAATGGAAGCTAATGACTCCCTGAGATTATCAAGAAACAATCAAAGAAAACCAAAAGAATAAAAATAGAAGAAAATGTGAAACATCTTATTGAGGAAAAGACTGATTCAGAAAATAGATCCAGGAGAAATAATTTAAGAATTATTGGACTACCAGAGAGTCGTGATGAAGAGAAGAGCCTGGAAATCATATTTCAAGAAATTATCAAGGAAAATTGTAATGAAATCCTAGGACCAGAGGGTAAAAGAGAAATTAAAAGAATCCATCGATCAGCTCATAAACACATCCCCAAATGAAAACTCCCAGGATTATTATAGTAAAATTCCAGAGTCCTCAGGTCAAGCAGAAAATATTGCAAGTAGCCAGAAAGAAACAATCAAGATATCATAGAGCCACAGTCAAGATTATACAGAATTTAGCAGCTTCTTCATTAAAGGAGTGGAAGACTTGGAATACATTAATCCAAAAGGCAAAGGAATAAGCATTACAACTAACAATCACCTATGCAGCAAAACTGATTATAATCCTTTTGGGGGAAAATGGACATTCAGTGAAATAGAGGACTTTTAAGCATTCCTGATGAAAAGACCGGAGCTGAACAGAAAATACAATTTTCAAATACAAGACTCAAGAGAAACATAAAAAGGTAAACAGTAAAGAGAAAACATAAGAGATTTAATAAGGTTAAACTGTTAACATTCCTACATGGGAAAATTATACTTGTAACTGCTAAGAACTTTATCATTACTAAAATTCGTATGGAAGAATAAAAGGTCAAGAATATCAATTGAATTGAATCAATGAAAAAAAGTCAAGGAACGTAGCTCAACAGTTCTTGATTTAAAACTGCATGACAAAGTAGTAGTCATCAAAACAATCTGATACTGGCTAAGAAATAGAGTGCTGGACCAGTGGAACAGATTAGGTATGCAAGGTACAGTAATAAATGACTGTAGTGATCTAGTTTGATATATCCAAAGATAACAGCTTTGGGGACAAAAGTTTACTTTGAAAAAAACTGTTGTGAAAATGAGAAAATGGTATGGCAGAAACTAGGTATAGGCCAACATCTCACACTGTATACCAGCATAAGGTCAAAATGAATACATGATTTAGACATATTAACAAATTGATAAACAAGTTGGTAATTAATAAACAAATTAATTGAACTGTCAGATCTATGGAGAAAGGAAGAATTTAAGACCAAACAGGAGATAGAAAATATTACAAGATGTGAAATTTTGCTTATATTAACTTAAGAAGATTTTGCTAATGTTATCCTCATTTTACTGATGAGGAAACTGTGACACTCTGAGTTTAAATGACTTGCCCAAGGTCACATAGCTAATAAGTGTCTGAGGCTGGATTTTAATTCAGATCTTCCTAATTCCAGACTCAATTCCCTATCCACCATTCCATCTAACTATCTCAAAAAGTAGTGGATAGAGAGTGGGACTCAAAGCCAAGGAGGTCTTGATTCCAGTTCTGCCTCTAATTCACACTATTTATGTGGCCTTGTGCAATTTACTTAACTTCTCGGTATTATAAGCAATAAATCTAGAAGTTGTTCACCTACACTGTTAAAGGGAGTTTTGTCACAAGAGAGTTCCCTCTACCAAAGAAATCACAGATCTCACCCCTCTTCTATAAACATAAAATAAATTAAAGACTTGTTTAAAAAGAAAATTTTTAAAAAGACACACTTTTGTGACCCTCTCTATACATTATTTGGTTGTGAACTCTTCTACATCCATAGATATGAAAGATACTTTGTCTCTTGAGTAAATTTTCTGTTAATCAGTTTGACTGTGCTCATATCCTTTGTTCCTTTCTCTTTTTGTCTTTATTTGATCTTTGCTTCTTCAGTGAGTAGAGGTGGAAGAAAAAATAAACATAATAACACCAAAATAAAGATACTTCAAGTCATCAAATACTTGAAGTTAGAAGATGGAGTGTGTAAATATATTATGTAAATTATACAGGTGTATATATGTTTGTATATATACATATGTAAAACCTAAATACATATATGTATGCATGTGTGTGGATAAATAGATAGATAAACAAATTAGAACCTTCACAGAATCTCTAAAAACATTCTTCATTGGTGGTGACCTACTCTGCCTATGCATTAAGTTGACTAAACTCCTCAGTTTAGTTTTTAGAGACCTTCACAGTTGAACTCCAGAGTAATTTCATATTAATTTCATCATGTACACTATATTCCCACAAAACCCAATTATTTATTTTTTCTTGAATCCCTATCTTCCACCTTCTCCCTCCCCCCATTTATACAGTTACATACTTGAAATATATACTTTCCTCAGCTCTGTATTTGGGAACTTGTATCTTCCACAAATATTAGTTCAGTTGTCATCTTCTATGGGAAGAGTTAAGATATCTACTGCTTTACTAGAATTCTCTCCCTCTTCATATTATCTGCATTTATACATATCTTAAAATATTGAATCCTCTCATTATAATATAAACTCCCTTATGGCAGGGAATTTTTTTTTCATATTACCTCT
This sequence comes from Phalanger gymnotis, assembly GCA_028646595.1. Lineage (NCBI taxonomy): Eukaryota > Metazoa > Chordata > Mammalia > Diprotodontia > Phalangeridae > Phalanger > Phalanger gymnotis. Next base: position 182,327,848 of record CM053622.1, read on the forward strand.
ATATTCCATGTGCCTTGCATAGTGCCTTATATATGGAAAATGGTTAGTGATGTTTCTTGTGTGAATGGATGATTTACACCTATAATTTATATGCTATTCTGAGAGAAAAATACAATCTGACAAATTACAAGAACCAAACAAATTTGGAATTTACATTTCAACAAAACTATTAAAATGGGGGAACTTTATAGAAATAGTCCAACTCCTCACTGAAAATGAATCTTCATTACTGTATGTCCAAATAGAGTTCATCTGGCCTATGGTTAATGAATTACAAAAAAGAAGAACCCACTACCTCCTGAAACAGGCCATTGGATTGCTACATAGCTGTAATTGTTGGAATATTTTTTTCCTGCTGTAAAACCTAAAATTTTTTTCCATGAATTCTCTACTCATTGCTTTATTTTCTGCCCTTTGGAATCAAATAGATTAATTAAATCCTCCTTCCACAAGAAATTACTTCAAATACTTTGAAGATAAATGTCTCTATCATTTCTGCTTCTCTAGACTAGGCTTTCCTGATTCCTTCGATTTATCCTTATATGACACGGAATATAGGGTTTGTGTTCTCATGTGGTATAAAATTTATAAGCTGAAGGAACTAGGAATACTTTGCCTGGAAGAAAAGGAAAAAAAAGGCTCAGGAATGACATGATTGTTGTCTTCAAAGTACTTAAGTATTGTCACATGGATAAGGGATTAGACTTACTCTGTTTGGTCCCAAAGGGCAATGTTCTTCCTAAATTATGGTGACCATGACTGAACATATTTCTTCCTAATGTTCTTCCTAATTTATGGTGAACATGACTGAACGTATTACTCTAGATATAGTTTCATCATGGCAGACTACAACCAAGGAAGATGACCTTTTTCTTGGATGTTCTCCTTCTCTTAATGTAGTACAAGAATGCATTAGCTTTTTTTGGCTGCCCCCTCACTCTGTTGACTCATATCAAGCTTGCCATCAACAAACCCCCAAGATCTGAATTTATTAATCTGTGGCATGCCTAGGACTGTGCTAAGCACAGGGCATACAAAGAAAAGAAAAATATTATCTTTCTTCAAGGAGTTTATAGTCTAAGGGGGTTGGAAAACAGGAAACAGAACATATAAATTCAGAACAGATAGACCACCTTAAAGAAGACTCTTAACAGTCAGGGGTAATAAAAATCGGCCTCCAGAAGAGGTGGCACTTGAGCTGAGCCTGTTTTAAAACCTGCTTAGAGATGATGGAGAGCATTTTATGCAGTGGTACAGAGAAGTATGGGGGTGTAGGTTTTGTGAATAACAAGTAGCATGTATGGCTAGATCACAGAGTAGTACATGGAGGGGATTTTGGTGTTAAAAAGGCAAGTAGGAAGGAGCCAGGTTGTGCAAAATTTTGAATATCAAACAAAAGACCTTTAATGTAATCTTTCAGGGAGTCACTGGAGTTTGTTGGGTAGGGGAATAGCATTTTCAGAACTATTCTTCAGTAAAAATCACTTTAGCAGGCATGTGAAAGATGGATTTGGGTGGAAAGACACAAGGTAGGGAGACTAATTAGAATACAATTATAAGGACCCGTGTGAGAGGCAATGAAGGCTTGAACTGAAAGGTGACTTTATAGAAAGGAGGATAAGTACATATAAGAGATATCATAGGAATGATAACCCTTGGCAAGTAATTAAATAAGACAATTGAGAGTGAGCAATAAATGATGACACTAAGATTTCAAATTTGATTTACCAGATGTTGCCTTTGACAATGACAGAAGGAATTCATTTTGGGAGTAAAATTATAATTTCTGTTTTGTCTATGTTGAATTTTAAATACCTATAGGACATCCAGTTCAAAAAAATCTAATAGGTGATCTCACTTGGGATACTAGGGATTATATGTAGATTTGAGAATTATGAGAATCAAGATAATAGAACCCATGGGAAATAATAAATCACTAAGTAAGATAGTTGTAATAACCTTTGGCCCACTTATTCCTGGAGGTTCTTCACATTGATCAGAACAGCCCATTCCATTGCTATCAGAATCCTTTCCTCCTACCACCTTGGGATTGCCTAATTAGCATATTGGTGCTCAAGTCTATTGAACCTTTTTTGTTCTCCTGCTTTAACCAACTGTATTCTCTCTAATTGAAAAAAAAAAACATTCCTACCTTGGAATAAGGGGCTAACTCTGTATCAGACCCAGCAGTATATAATCCCTTGATTAAAGGTCAGGGAAAATAGGGGACTACTCTGACTGTTTCAGCCCCTATATATTTTTCCTTGCATGGCCAAATCTCTGGCATCACTCTGTATTCTAGAGTGACTCACCCTCACTGCTCGGTATCACTTTTCTTGACTGAGCTCTTCCTGGTCATGACTATGTTCTGAATGAGCCTGCTTATCTTACTTAGATGTTAACTCAGTGGACATGGTAGCACTGATTCCAGATTTACTACCTAAGATCCCCACAGGAATTCCCCTAGAATTACTGGACCTCTTGGATGTCAGATGACCCTATTTGCCAAAAGCTGCCTCTACTTAGCATAGTAAGCAGCACAGAATAACATCTTAATAAATGTTTAGTGACTTGTTTATTTAACCAACTCCCAAGATTCACCTTAAAGATCTCAGAAAGCGAGGGCTTGTAGCATAAACCTCACACCCCTTGCAGAAAGAGTCCTTATTTTTCTGATATCTTGACTGAAAAGAGATATTTGTCCTGAACTACATATCCTTTGGTTCCCTTCTCCTCTGACCTCTTAGGTAGAGAAAGTAGGAGCAGTTAAATAATGCAGAAAAAAGGAGAAGAAAGCCCAGGAAAACCTGGGAAAATGATCACAGTGAGCATGACACAGAAGAAGAATCAGCAATGAGAAAGAGAAGATAGACAAGTAGGAGGAGAATTAAGAAAGAGGGATGTTACCTCCTCTCCTACCACCAAAAAGAAATAAAGTAAAAGAACCAGAGAGATGAGAATATGTAGGAGAAGGAAATAACTATTAGGGTCAAATTCTGAAGAGGACTCAAGAAAGATGAGATTGAGAAAAGACCATTAGATTTGATAATGCATCTTATGCTACTGTAAATCACTGGTAATTGAAAGACAACAATTTTAGCTAAATGATGAGGTAAGAAGCAAAGCTGCTAAAGGTAAAGAAGATAGTGAGAAGAGAGGGAATACAGGAGATTGTTTTCAGACAACCTGCCATCCAGCCACATCTAACCAAAATGTACATGTGAAATTGACTTTTGGAAGCTCTGGATAAAACTTTTCAGGTGTCCCTATTGGATTTCATTTTTTTTTACTCAAACCAGGGCTATAACAAAAATGATATCCAGTATGTTAGCTCTATCCCATTCCCAAGTTGAGGTGATGGGGTTATGGGACCTGGACCCCTAAAAGAAAAATATCCATATCTTTGAAAGCAACCCAGGCCCTGAATTTTGCCATTTGTTTCAGCATCCCAGATCACTGGCCTCTGCCCAAGGCAACTCGCCCAACCCAGCCCACCTAGATCACTTAATTAGTTTACTTGACAGTCCTTTCACTGCCTCTTTTGGCCCACTTCAGACTACCTGACACTCCTTAACCCCACCTAATCATGAGAGTTTAAGGGAAATTATGTCAAAATTTGGTTCCCCAGAGAAGTTCATCAGCATTGTACATCAATTTCATGATGGCATGCTTGGCTGGGTTCTAAACAATGGACAATGCTCTCCTGACTTTCCAGTCACCAATGGAGTGAAACAAGACTGTGTGCTTGCTCTATGCTTTTTCACATCAAATTTTCAGACAATGAAGATGAAAATAGCATCAAGGTTAGTTACTGCACTGATGGTAAATTCTTCAACTTGAAAAGTATACAAGCCAAGAGCAAAGTAGAGTGAGTGCTGGTGCATGATTTGCTGTTTCCAGATGATTGTGCACTCAATGCAGCCTCTGAAGCCAAGATGCAACAAAGTATGGATTGATTCTCCACTGCTTGTGCTAATTTTGGCCTAATGATTAACACCAAGAAAACACAGGTGCTCCATCAGCCACTACCCCACCATCCAAACATGGAACCATCAATTACAGCAAATGGAGAAGTTTTGAATGCTGTGGATAAGTTCACTTACCTTGGTAGTACATTTTCCAGGGATGTACACATTGAAAGTAAGGTTGACATACTCATTGCCAGAACTAGTTCAGTGTTTTGGAGGCTCCAAAGGAAAGCATGAGAGAGTAGAGGTATTCGACTGATTACCAAACTGAAGGTCTACACGGCCATTGTGCTGCTGTCATTGTTGTATGCTTATGAAAAGTGGACAGTATACCAGCACCATGACAGGAAACTTCCATTTGAATTGTCTTAGGAAGATTCAGAAGATAACCTGGCAGAATAAGGTACTAGACACTGAGGTCCTTCCTCAGCTAAACTGTGAAGCATTCAAACTCTGCTTCAGAGAGTGCAACTCTGATGGGTCGACCATGTTGTTCAAATGCAAAACATATGCTATCCTAAAAGACTATTTTATGGAGAACTTGTGCAGGGCAAGTGTTCACATAATGGTCAGAAGAAGCAACACAAAGACACTCTCAAGGTCTCTCTCAAGAACTTTGGAATTTATTATGTAACATGGGAGACATTGGCACAGGACCATTCAGCATAGTGTGCCCACATCAGAGAAGACGCTATGCAATATGAACAAAGCAGAATTGAAACAACTCAAAGGAAATGCAGGATGAGGAATTTTAGAGAATCCACCCCAAATATTCACATGGACTATTTGTTCCCAACCTGTAGTAGAGCATTCAGAGCTTGTATTGGTCTGATCAGCCACAGTCAGACACATAGAAACTTGATTCTAGAGTAGTGATGTCATTTTGGTGCTTCAAGAATGAAGGATAACGATCAACCAATCCTTTCACTATCTTTTTATATAAGTGTAAGTACCATCCTCATCAAATTGCTGATTCACTAGGAATCTAACCTGCTTCTATAGGTGTTACAATAAACTTTGTCATTTGACTGAAAGGAGGTTTGAATGTTTAAATTCTTTCCAGGCTGACTTGCCCTGTATCCTGAAATTTTCGGGTTCCCAGCAACCTCAAACCACATCAGAGGCATCTGTGTGTTTTATAATCATCCTTTTATAAACTTTATATGTCATTTATAGGACTGGTAAACTGAACAAGACAAGGCACAGATTTCTGGAGCACTATACTAGAAACCTCCTAAAAAAAAAAACTGGCATCAGTTAATTTATAAAGGCTATTCTTTCAGTTTAATCATTAAACTAGCTCTATATCCATATAATTTAAGTAAACTCTAACCCACAATATTCCATAAGAGTAATGTGAGATATTTTCTCAACAAACTAGTAAGTAATCAATCATCAATTTAGATTTGGAAGAGTCCTTAGAGGTCAGTCAAATATTAAAAAGTGTTCTTAGACACTGTCAACCTGAAATAAAGAATACTACCAAGGTAGTAAAAGAATAGGAATTTTAATAAAGGTAAAGATACCACAATTCATGCATTCATGCATTACCATGCAGCAGCAGAATACAAGAGTGCCCAAGATGGGAAGGGGGGAGGGGTCAAGTTTAAATACATTTCTCATAGGAAAGTCCATAGAGAAGGCCTGGGAAGGCTTGGATGTGGCATTAACAGGAAAAGTCAAGCAAAGTTTCTTTTACAAAATAGAATTTGGTGGGGGAGGTTTTCTTTCTTTTTTCAATTGGTTTTGAGAGCCTTCATTTCAACTAGTTGTTGCTCTCAAGTAATTCACAGCTCTGGGATTGGGCAAGGTCAGTACATAGTCGGCTACATGCAACAACACCAATAGTCTTTATGATCAATGATTTCAACAAACTCCATATAATAAGCATACATTAAGCACCTGTTGTATGCAAGACATTGCAATGAGCACTGGGGATTCAAAGCTTAATAATAACAACAATAGCTAGTATCTATGTAGTACTTTACATTTTGCGAAGCACTTTACAAATGTCATCACATTTTACCCTCAAAACAACCCTGGGCAGTAGGTGCCCATTACCATCACTTTACAGATGAGGAAACTGAAGATAAATTAATTGCTCAGGGTCACCGGGCTAAGAAGTGTTTGAGGCCATTTGAACTCAGGTCTTCTTGACTCCAGGTACAGTTCTTAATCCACTGAACTACTTTAATGGACCTGAAGTCAAGAAGTCACCTACTTCTCAGTATTGCTGTGAGGTTAAAATGAAAAAAAAAAAATTTGTTAAGTGCTTTGCAAACTTTAAAATCCTAGCCGGATAATAGGTATTCCTACTACTACAACAACAATAACTACTACTATTAAAAACTGTAAAATTGAAAAAATTGATTTTAATTCTACTTTGCTTAGACTTAATCAAACTAGATTTAATATTCCCTTTCTTGATTCCCTTGCCTTGTAAACTTCACCCACCATTCACATTCTGGAGAAATTTGCCTAAAGGTCCAGTTTTTTTTTTCTTATAATTACTTTCACCTTTGTAACCCTGCCCATCACCCATTTTCCAGAGAAACTTGTTTAATATAAAAGTCCAAATCTCATCAATTTAAACCACTGTAGCAACTCCTATGCTGCCTGCAGAATAATTTCCATCACCTGAGAACCTTTGTCTTATGACTAGAATCAAATGTCTTGTCTGCCTTAAGGGAGTTTCAGTAGGGGATATCTAAATGTTGTAATTTCAATAACATGTCATTAGCCAATCAGAAGAAGATATACCTATATTGCTGGGGATTTTGCTGTATCATCTTGCTCATTACTTTAAAAGTCCTCATCAACCTTCGCTCAAGGTCTTTGATCATCAAGAGAGGCCATTGACACCATTTGTTGGTAATTGCTAGTCTTACTATTAAATGAATTGTACATATAACTTTGTTTCTCAGAATTTCTCTCAAGACAGATTAGTCTGTGCCCTCAGATGACTTACATTGTACTGAGTATATACAAAATGCACCCAAGATAAGTAATAAAATGTAATTTCAGGAGAAAAAGAGCAAACAACTAGAGCAACCAGAAATGGTTTTACAGAACCAATTGAACCTGAGGAAATTGTTGGTAAAATACAAAGTTTTGTAAGTCAGATGTTTAAAGGAAGTCCATTCCAGATATTGTAGATGGCCTGTACTAATACTAGAGGTAAACAATAGAAAGTTGGTTTGGGGGATAAACTTGTGCTCCAGTTTGACTAGGATGTACAGTTTATGGAAAAGAAGTTGTGCCAAACAAGGATACAGTGGTAAGAAAGAACTTGATTATAGAGAACTTTGAATTACAGGCTCTGAAGTAGTCAGCCAGTAAATAAGCACTTATTTAGGTCCTACTATGTGCCAGGTGCTGAACCAAGTACCTATATAATCCTAGAAGCAGTAGGGAGCTGCTGGAGGGTTTCTAGCAGGGACACAAAATGAATAGTCCCATGAATTAGCAATATTATTTCAAAACCTACATGAAAAAAAATAAGAGAGGGAGAAAAGACTTGAAGCAGAGAAGCTGCTTTTAGCAGTCTAAATGAGAGATAATAGAAGTCTGAAATGGTGTGATGGGTGAATAGATAGAAGGGAATGGTTATGTGAAATACTGTGGAGGCAGAAGCAATAAGATTTAGGAACAGATTTGATGTAGGAGGTGAGGGAGAGGGAAGGAAGTTTTTGAGGTTACAAGTTTGGACATGATGAATTTGAGGTGCTGACAGTATTCCTGGAGGGAATGTCCAACAAGCAACTGGTAATATGGGAAAAGATTTCTGGGGAATACTAGAGATGCAGATTTAGAATTCTATGTACAAATGATTACTAAAGTCATAAAAACTGGTGAGAACAAGACAGGAAGAGTAACAAAAGAAGGCAAGAAGGATGAAGAGAAAGCCCAGGGGAACACCTTTGCTAAGGTTTTAGGAAATGAATAATTATACAGCAAAAGACAATAAGAAGGGTCAGTCAAGGTGATAGAAGGGCAAGCAAAAGAGAATAGTGCCAGGACAGTAAAGAAAGGAGAGGAAACTCAGAAGGAGGGCATTATAGAGAAGTAAAAGAAGAGGACTGGAAAAAGGCCATTGGAGTTGGCAATTAGAAAATTTTATTGGTAACCTTTAAAAGAGTACTTTTAGTCAAGTAGTGGGTTAGAAACCAGATTGTAAGAAGATGGGAAATGAATGGGAAGTGAAGAAGTAAAGGTGGTGAGTATTGATAATTCTTCCTAAGACTTTGACAGTAAATTTTAGAACAGTAGCTCAATGGTCAAATATCTCTCACACAAAAAAAAATCTAATCCTATTGTCCAACAAAAACAAATGCAATTTTAGTAGTAGCAATGCAATTCTAGAGTTTTTATGTGAGTTCTCAATAAGGACCACAGAAAATGATAGAACCCTTCAAGGGCTGACCACTGCCATCTAAACTGCCCATGCATTCCTTGGACTCCTGGGCTTACCATTTGTCCTTCCACTGAAGCCTTAGGATTTCTGCACCTTACCATCCATCCTCTATTACTTCCTCACTTAAAGTGTGAGCTCCTTCAGGGAAGGGAATGCTTTAATATTTCCATTTCTATCCTTAACACTAAGGATAGTGGTTGGTACATAGTGTTAAGTAAGTTTTTATACATTCATTCAAAGAAAGAATTGGTAATAAGATTTGAAACTTCATTAAACCTGTCTTGATGATCATTTGTGTATCCCTTTTGAGAAAAAAAAAACCAGAGAAAGAATCCAAAAGTAAATGTCTTTTGCCCACTATGTTAAAAAGAAACAGGTCTGTTATGACACACTTCAGTTGAGAAAAATAACTTATTCGCTATGAAAAATTATGTATTATTTTAACAAAATTTCACATTTCCATTTTCTTTAGGACATAGTTAATGATCCTTTAGTTAAAATTTTTCAAAATTCATCCTGGATTTTTGTGTATTTTTAATGTTTCAATTTGGCTTGGAGATGGCTGTGTCTATGTGAAATATATTGAAGAAATCCGTGAATTTCCTCCATAAGTCTCTTTTAAAACTAGGTAGCTCTTTCTCTGCATCGGGGAACACTCAAATTCCCTCTAAAATACATTTTCTCTTGGTCATCAGGTACCTAATCACACATGCCCTAGTGGTCATCCATAAAATATACATATGTCATCCTAAAAAACTAAATATGAACCAGGAGGGAGAGTTCTAGTAAAATCCCTAAAGAGGAACTATATGGAAGGATTAAGAAAGACTTTTCAATTAGATCTCTGCCTAGATGTATTTCTCCATCTTCTCACCCCATCACCAGTTTATCTAGAAGAGAATAATGCAAACCTTGAAAGTAAAGCTACGTGGCATCCTTGATAGATAGAGAGACTTGAAGCCAAGAAGACCCGTGTTCAAATTCTGACTTACTGACACTTAGGAACTGTGTACCCTGAGCAAGTCACTTACACTGTCTTAGCTTCAATTAGTTGATCTGTAAAACAGGTATTTTAGTAGCACTTACCTGAAGAAATTGTCATGAGGATCAAATGAATTAAAATACATGATGCACTTTGCAAAGGTTAAAGCCACATATACATGATAACCAGTAAATTTAGCAATGTGTCTTAGCATCTTCCCTCTAGACTAGCAGGTTCTAGTGCCAATGTTAGCATTGGGAGCCGAGACCTGGATTAATTTGATGAAAGAAAGGGAGAGTTTTGGCTTCATAATTAAAGAAAACTCTGTCAGACGTTATGGGGAACTTCTTAAGCAACACACAAAAGGGAGAAAAGGACTTCCAGCTTCCAGGAACTGTGTTAACCATTAGTTACATGTGATCTCTGAACTTGAACCCACTTCCCCCTGGGTTCTAAATGTACTTGAGGGAAGAATGTGTCACAGATATTTCAGAAGGGAAGGGATATTTTGAATGAAATGTTCTCACTATACCACTTTAATAAATACTCCTTTCTGAAAACTAATTGACACTAACTACATTTTCATTTGAGCATAGATAGAAGCAGACTGTGGGTGGTTCATGAGATATGATATGAAAAAAAATTCGACTTCATGCCCTACATGCCTACCACTAGAGCCCTGAGAGGATGTAGCTAGCAACACTCTAGTCAACTTGACTGGTCACCTCATATAATGTGATTCAAGAGAATATTGCAGCTTATAAATTTTGTTGTATAAATTCTTATTCCCTACAAAGAGAGTTGTGACACTAGTTGTTCCTAAAATGGATAGTTGGAAAAAAGTATGATTGGGGGGGGGGGGAATCACAAAAATAACATGTTTAAAACAGATGTGTGCAAAATTAGATGAATAGTTTCACAATATATATTTATATACCCATGAACACAATAAATTCTCTTCCAGTTTTTATATATTAATGTGTATATACATATGTGTGTGTATTCCTATATACATGATATACATATGCATTCACACACATGAGATACTCAACAAATATCTGTTGGGTTGAGTTGTCTTATACTGAATTGGACTGGACTGTATTGGATTACAAAAATCTAGCAATGAGTTACTTTTTTTTTCTCTATGTGTGACTCTCTCTGTCTGTCAGTCTTTCTCTCTCTCCCTCTTTTTTTCTCCCTCTCTCTCAAAGCTGGTCCATGGGATAAAAGATTCCACCGGGTTGGAACTTGGAATTCCCCCAATATTCTCAATGTATATAAACAACATTGAGGCATCATAGTAGAACTCCTCAATCAGGAGGAAAATTTTGGTGTTTTGAATTAAAGGGTCATTTCATTAACTATGTCACAAAAATGTGGATTATTAAAAATTCTTTTTGTCATTTGTTCAGGGGCACCAAGAGAAATTTATATGAAACATGAATATTGCCTAGTTAAAAAAAATAGTCAATAAAAAGAACCTTTGTTTAACACTTCCACTAAAATGAATAGTTTAAGGGGAGGATTCTGGGAGCAAGGCAGAATAGGTCAGAAAATTTCAAGGTCTCAAGATTTTTCTCCACAAAGGAGATAAAACAGTGTGTCAGGGTGAACATGGAGGGGTGAAAATAAATAAGTTTAGGGGCAGAATTAGGGTCCTCCTAGGACATTCAGACAAGATCTGAAGAAAAATCCAATGATGAGGCTCCATCCCAGTGAAGAGTAAACACCTCCAGGATAGAGACCAGTTAAAAAACAAGCAGTGAGCCCTGGGGTTAGCTGGGCTCCTGGAACAGTGAGATGAGTTGGGCCTCTAAGCTTGGGAAGATCTAGGGAAACTATGCTGATAAGGAATGTAGGATCCAGCTGTGCTGCAGAGATGTGATGGGTACGAGAAGGATCCAGGACATGCCAGGTGAGTGCAGAAGCAGTGGGGCAGAGGCCCCTGGCTGTGGACACTTACAGGAGTCTGGAGGTCTTTTTTTTAAAAAATTATTATTTATTTATTTATTTGACATTTTTAGTTTTCAGCATTGATTTTCATAACAGTTTGAATTACAAATTTTCTCCCCATTCCAACACTCCCCCACCCCACTCCAAGATGGCATATTTTCTGATTGCCCCATTCCCCAATCAGCCCTCCCTTCTGTCACCCCACTCCCCCCTGACCTTTTCCCTTACTTTCCTGTATGGCAAGACAGATTTCTATGCCCCATTGCCTATATATCTTATTTCCTTGTTGCATGCAAAAATGTTTTTCTGAACATCTTCTTTTAGAACTTTGAGGTCCAAATTCTCTCCCCTCTTCTCTCTCCACCCATCCCTCCAAGAACATAAGTAATTCAACATAGATCACATGTGTATCATTATGTAACACCTTTCCACAATACTCATGTTGTGAAAGACTAACTATATTTTGCTCCTTCCTATCCTATCCCCCTTTATTCAAATTTCTCCCTTGACACTGTCCCTTTTCGAAAGTGGTTGCTTTTGATTGCTTCCTCCCTCTATCTTCCCTCCGTTTGATCATCGCACCTTTTTTATATCCTTCCTCCTTCTTTCCTGTCGGGTAAGATACACAAATGAGTATGTATGTTATTCCCTCCTCAGGCCAAATCCAATGAGAGCAAGATTCACTCATTCCCTCTCACCTGTACCCTCTTCTCTTCCTACAGAGCTGCTATTTCTTGCCACTTTGATGCAAGACAATTTACCCCATTCTATTTGTCCCTTTCTCTCTCTCTCAATATATTTCTCTCTCATCCTTTAATTTGATTTTGTTTTTTAAGATATCATCCCTTCATATTCAACTCACCCTGTGCCCTGTCTATATATATAAATATGTGTGTGTGTGTGTATATGTATATGTATATGTATAAATATATATATATATATATATATTCCCTTCAGCTACCCTAATACTGATACTGAGGTCTCATGAACTATACACATCATCTTTCCATGTACGAATGTAAACAAAATAGTTCAACTTCAGTAAGTCCTTTATGATTTCTCTTTTTTGTTTACCTTTTCATGCTTCTCTTGATTCTTGTGTTTGAAAGGCGAATTTTCTATTCAGCTCTGGTCTTTTCACTGAGAAAGCTTGAAAGTCTTCTATTTTGTTGAAGTCCATATTTTGCCTTGGAGCATGATACTCAGTTTTTTTTGGATAGGTGATTCTTGGTTTCAATCCTAGCTCCATTGACCTCCCCAATATCATATTCCAAGCCTTTCAATCCCTTAATATAGAAGCTGCTAGATCTTTTGTTATTCTGATTGTGTTTCCACAACACTCAAATTGTTTCTTTCTGGCTGCTTGCAGTATTTTCTCCTTGATCTGGGAGCTCTGAAATTTGGCAACAATAATCCTAGGAGTTTTCTTTTGGGGATCTTTTTCAGGAGGCAATTGGTGAATTCTTTCAATTTCTATTTTACCTTCTGGCTCTAAAATATCAGGGCAGTTCTCCTTGATAATTTCTTGAAAGATGATATCTAGGCTCTTTTTTTGATCATGACTTTCAGGTAGTCCAGTGATGTTTAAATTATCTCTCCTGGATCTATTTTCTGGGTCAGTGGCTTTTCCAATGAGATATTTCACATTATTTTCCATTTTTAAAAATTCTTTCAGTTCCGTTTTATAATATATTGATTTCTCATAGAGTCACTAGCTTCTACTTGCTCCAACCTAATTTTTGTGTTAGTATTTTGTTCAGTGGTCTTTTGGATCTCCTTTTCCATTTGGCCAATTCTGCCTTTCAAGGCATTCTTCTCCTCATTGGCTTTTTGGAGCTCTTTTGCCATTTGAGTTAGTCTACTTTTAAGATGTTATTTTCTTCAGTATTTTTTGGATCTCCTTTAGCCAGTCATTGACTTGTTTTTCATGGTTTTCTCACATCCCTCTCATTTCTCTTCCCAAATTTTCC
>CM053622.1:182348745-182367138 GCA_028646595.1 Phalanger gymnotis
TTTTTTTAATTCTGTTTAAGTAACTTTTTTGTGATCTGTCAGATTGCAGTCCAGGTGGCCTCTAGATACTTGTCCTTTTGGGAAAATGAACATAATGATTGATGTCCTCACTTTCAAAGAAAGGGGGTAAAGATATTGACATTTATTAATGCTAACTAGGATTTTACAATTACAATTTTTAAGAATTACAAGTATCATCTTCTCATGTAGGGATGTAAACAGTTTAGCTCCACTGAATCCCTTATGTTTTCTTTTCCCTTTCTACCTCTTTATGTTTTCTTGGGTCTTGATGTCATAAGTCAAATTTTTGGTTTAGTTCTGGTCTTCTCCTTATGAAAGCTTGAAATCCATCTATGTAATCGAAGGATCATTTTTCCCCTTGAAGTATTATGCTTGATTTCACCCAGTAAGGGATTCTTGGTTGTAGTCCTGGCTCATTTGCCTTCTGAAACATCAAGTCCCATGACCTCTAAGTCTTTAAGGTAAAAGTTGTGTCATCCTGATGGGGGCTCCACTATACTTGATTTGATTCTTTCTTGATGCTTGCAAAAATGTTTCTGGTTTATAGAACGTGAACAGGGATTTGACAGGGAACACCAGCTAATAATAACATTATTATAAATAATAATTAGTTAATAAGAGCAATTATTTAACAATGAGTAATCAATGAGTTGATGATCATTCAACCAGCTGGGTATCATTCATCTATATGATCAGTTTGACTAGCTTTTCTGAATCTCTATCAGACATGCCATTATAAACTCAGAGGTTTACTAATCTGACTTTTTTAAAGCTTGTGAAATGGTAAACTTGATTAATTCCATCTCAGAATAATAGCCAGTCACCTAAAATCCAAAAAGCATAAAAACAAAATATTTTTTAAAAAAACCTCAGATAAAAACTAACAAAAATACCAGAAGTGTCAAATATTGACACCTAGATTGAGGCCAGGTGGGAGATAAGATAACCCTACCTACCCACTCTACCCCATCTCCATCTTCAACCAGAGACAGACACTCAACAGTTCTTTTTCCTCATGTAAAATCAATCTGGAGAAAGAATGAGCAGTCAATTGTTTACACATGTATACTCAGTTCTGACTCCATAGCCAATCAAAGGTTTTTCATCACCAGGCAATAAGATGATAGGAAGGAGAGGATACCTGCATATGCTATGAAATGGGATGAAACCCTCCACTAAATAAACCCTTCTGATAGGAACATTTCTAGAATGATGCTATCACAGAGCCCATAGCCCAGTTTAATCACATAGCACAAACTGCTTCCATTTTGGACACCATTTTAGAGAGAAGAAAGCCTTTCAGTCACAGATTTTTTTTTTCATTTTCATATTCTCATAATTTTGGATAAGGTGAGCTATTCAATTTTTTAATGCTTGTGTTTTAAAATGAAAGTCCATACAATATGAAATGACCTATCTTATAGACAATTCTATTTTTTTGTAACTGAGGAACACTTAAAATTAACATTCCAGAAATCAATTAGTATGCCCTTTCACAGCTGAGAAATCTTACAAATAAGATCCTCATTAGAATAAAAACACAATGAGGTAATCTAATGATTGGAGAATCATTGCATTCCATATCTGCCTCTCATTTTAGTGGAATGTTGGGATTTTATTAGACTAGAAGCATAATTTTTGTACAGATTCTACTTAGAAAGAGAAAGTGAAACAGAGACAGATAGAGAAGAGTTGCTTTTGTCAGGTGAGAGGAATTAACAAGCCTTGTAGAGAGTCAGTTTCTTTGGAGAAAGATTGTTTTATACTCATAAGGGAATTAAAAGATAATCTGGACAGTATAATGTGTCTGAAGGGTAAAATAACTTTTTCCTCCAGGGAATTTTTGAAGTAAATTGAGCTTTCTCTTGTTATGTATCATAAATGATGTTCAGTTGCAGAGTGTTCATTGTTTGTAGAGTTGCTTGTAGAGTATTTTTGTTTGTCAATTGTTTTGTAGCTTTAACCAACAGAATTTCAAAATCCAACTAGAGAATAGTTGGATGACCTAGTAATTCTTTCCAAAGGAGAGAAAGTTTAGCTAAGCAAAAATGTTCTAGAATTCAGGGGCAAGTGTTAGTGGAGGAATTCCAGGGGGTAGGGACTACTCTAGTGT
The DNA here is from genome assembly GCA_028646595.1 of Phalanger gymnotis. Lineage (NCBI taxonomy): Eukaryota > Metazoa > Chordata > Mammalia > Diprotodontia > Phalangeridae > Phalanger > Phalanger gymnotis. The sequence goes on from CM053622.1 coordinate 182,350,880, forward strand.
CAGGGAATATTGTTATCTTGGAGAACCACAGAGGGTTAGAATGAACTTGATCAAGGAGCAGGAAAAGGTAACAAGTCAATAAGTATTTATTAAGCATGATGAATCAGACATCATGTTAAATTCTAGGAATACAAAGAAAGGCAAAACCAATTACTACCAGAAAGGAGCAGATAATCTAATGAGAAAGTATCACAGGATAATGGGGACCAAGAACATGTCCAGATTGCCTGACTTGGAGCTTTCCTGTTATGTAGGTGAGAGTCATTTCCTTGGATTTGCTGCATAGCTGGCATAGGCTGAATCTATAAAAACTGCCAGGCTGGGACAATTTCTGTTCCATGCATTTTTTTCCCTGATATATTCAGAGGGTGAAGATTACACAGAGTTCACCTACAGTGCAGTCACCATGAACTGAATGCAGAAACACTGATACCTCCCCCTTCCTTCTCTTTTCTTGTGACACCAAGAAATGGACATATGATGTTTCTTTTCTGCTTTATTTGTCCTCTATTTCTGGATACAGCCAGTAATGCCTATTGAATAAGTAGTTTAAGTCATGGCAACCCTGGAACCAGAATTCTGGGGATGATATTGCATTGAACCAGACCTCCAGGGAAAGCTGGAGAAGCTAGGGTGCCTGAGACTTGAGCCAAAGTTGGGCTTTGGACTTGGAAACCTGGGACTGTACTCTGTAGACACTCAACTAAATTATGAACCTAGTCCCCTTCTTCTCTCCAGAGATTGCTATGATATAGAGGAGGGATTAAGCCCCAAGTGGTAGAGAGTAAGTTTGTTCATTTGGCATAATATCTTTGAAGTAAATATTGCTTTGTAAAAGCTAGTCTGATTGTTAGTAGTTAAATGGTGCTGGGATACAGGAGACTCATTCCCTACATTTGAGGATGCAACATTGCTGAGATCTAGAGTCAACAGCAACGAGCCTAGGAACACCTTATTTCCTTATCCATACTGAAGAATACTGAAAGGGTGAACTGTAATAAACCTGGTTATTAGGAAATAATGGCAAGGGTAGTAAATGTTATAACAGGAGCCAGGTATATTGGAGTGTGGATAAAGATCTCTGGAATAGGAGAACCATAACTATTTTGGGTGGTAGTGGTGATGATGACTAAGAAAGAAATAACATAGCTATCATTTCCAAAATATTTTAAGAATATTATTCGTAAAAATAAACACAAATAGCTATCTGACTAGTATGTCTTTCATAATTCTTTTCTTGTTCCAATCCACTGATCTATCAAGAGGATCTTCATAAAGCACAGGTCAGATCATTTCATGCCCTTTCTCAGTAAACTTTAGTGGCTCCTTATCACCTTCTGCTCCTGACCACTCTAACCTTGATTCCATGTCCCACTGAGCAATCACAAGGCTCAACGACTCTAACAACTTGAAGAATGTTTACATGAGACCCAAGAATGTCTGTGTTGTGGTCAAGCCATTTGTGGTTTTCAGACTTGAAAACTCTGCCACTGCAGTAGCAGGTGAACCCCCCTTCTTAGAAAGGATGACTTTTCTTGCAAACTATTTCCTTCACCTTCTCATCTCTCCCTTCTGGATTCCCTGGCTTCCTTCAAGTCTAAACTAAAATCTTAGCTTATACAGGAAGACTTTTCCAATCCCTCTTAATTCCAGTGTCTTCTCTCTATTGACTTTTTCCCCCATTCTAAACCACCCCCATATAACTCGTTTCTACGCAGTTGTTTGCAAGTTGTCTCCCCATTAGACTAAAAGGCCCTTAAGAGCAGGGATTATCTTTTGCCTCTTTTTGTCTTCCAAGCATTAAGTAGAATTCCTGCCCTTTAATAGTACTTTATAAATGCTTATTGACTTGACTGTCAAGACCTTGTCAATTTTCTTTATGATCCAAACTTTTGTCTTCAATATTCTCTTTATATTTTTGTTGTCATATGAATTACTCTCCTGATTCTGCTCACTTTACTCTGCATCAGTTTCTACTTTCCAAGATTCTTTGAAATTACCTCTTTTGTCATTTCTTACAGCAACCATAATATTGTATTACAATCATATGGCATAATTTATTTAGCCATTAACAGACTGATATATACCCCTGTCATTACCAGTTCTTTTCTTCTCTTTATAGTTTATATTTCAGAATCAGGAAGATTGTTTTTCTTGAGAGTATTTCCCTTCTATTTTGATTCAAACTCTTAACCACATAACTTATCCTCACTCGTTTCCCTTTTGAGTTTAGTATATTTCTATACTAAACTCTGTGTATAAATGCATGTTCCCCTTCATTTGTTTATTTCAGATAAAAGTGATGTTTTCCTGATGTTTATTCTCCCCAAATCATGCCTCCATGTTTTTATAATCTTGTATACCCCAATTATGACAAATACTATTCTCCCCCAATATAATGTTAATTATTAAATATGGTACTATCACCTTCTAATCGCTAAAATAAGTTTAACTTTTCAGTTTTCTTTTAATTTGTATTAGCATTTCAAAGTTTCATCTCAACTCTAGTCTTTTCATCTTGAATATGTGAAATACCTCTATTCCATGAAAGGTACATTTTCTTTTCTACAGGATTGTATTTAGTTTTTCAAGGTAATTTATTCTTGGTTTAAGTCTATTTTATTTCAAGATATCCTCTGGCATGTAACAGAATCTTCTAGCTCTTACAAGATTCTGACTCTGATTCATTGATATTTGAACTCTTTCTATCTGGTGGCTTGAAATATTTTGTCTCTGATATGGATGATGTAGCTTTTGGCTACGCTATTACTGAGACTTTTGGTTTATATATTTCTTTCAGAAGGTGATTAGGAGATTCTTTTTCTCACTTTGATCTCTGGTACTAAAGATCTAGAGAGTTTCCACTTATCATTTTGTGAAATATTATTTAGAGGGTTTTTTTTTGTTTTTTTTTGTTTTTTTTTTTGTTTTTTAGTGGTGATGGTAGTAGTTTTCAAGCCATCTTATTTGTTTGTTTCTTCTTATTTGTTTCAGTTGTGACCAACTCTTTGTGACTCCATTTGGAGCTTCCTTGGCAAAGATACTGAAGTGGTTTGTAATTTATTTCACCAATGGATCCAGTGGGTCTCTTTTGTCAGGAAATCAGAGGTGAAGTGACTTTCCCACTGTCACACAGCTAGGACATGCCTCATGCTGTATTTGAACTCAGGTCTTCCTGACTCCAGGCCCAGTACTCTATCCATTGAGCTACCAGCTGCCTCTTTCAAGGAGTCCAGTCACTCTTAAATTATTTTTCCTTGACTGGTTATCTAAATGAATTGTTTTTATAGTGGACATCTAACATTTTCTTCTATTAAAATACTTTTCATTTTGTTTTACTATATCTTGCTTTCTTATGGAGTTATTGTTTTTCATTTGGTCTGTTCTAATTTTCATGGAATATTATTTAGGCCAGACTGTGGTGCTGGAGAAATCAGTTATTGCTAAGGAGAACCCTGCCCCCACCCTCTAACTAAAAACCCCAGTTTGCATAAGAAAAACAGACTTAGTTCCTGTCATTTGGCATTCAGCGGGTGTCCTTGGACCCCGTAACTGTTCTGGGGAGCATGGACTGGTTGTCCAGGGGAGGGGTATATGCTAGCAATCTCTTTCTGTTTCCTGAGCTAGCTGAGAGATGTCTCTATCTTGTGTCAACAAACTCAGCTGGAGCATCCCTTGGTCTGCTTATGGCCTTGAAGGATGAAGGTGTCAGTCCCAGACATTCTCTTGAATTATGTGACTGTTCCTTATTCTTATCTTATGAGTCATAATGTGGGATATGCTGTATTTACAATCTATTCAGGAGGTTCCTCTTCAAGTATCATGATCATAAAAGTGAAATAACAAAGGCTTGCCAAGGCTGCTAAAAATAACATATGTAAGTTTTAAGAGATAATTAACCACTGTACCTAGATTTTTCTTTATAAATACTACTTCTTCACCCCAACTCAGGGCTGTTTTGATTTGGTCTTTTAATTGTCCCTGAATGGACATCAGCTAATAAATTCTCCATTTAAAACTTATACTCTGTGGCGTGTCTCACTCACTCTTGGTATAACAAGACTTACCACTTTTTCTTCCAAGCTACTTTTTCTCCTTCCAAATCTTTCTTCTAGCAAGTTAGGTGGCACTGTGGATAAAGTACTGAGCCTAAAATCAAGAAGATCAAAGCTCAAATCTGGCCTCGGACACTTATTTCTCAGAGAAATACAGAGAGATTCCATCAGAGGACACAGTCAAGGAAGGGGATTGGGGGTTGGGGGGGTAGGGAGGAACTCTTTCTTCAGCCTTCATGAACCATGGCACCTTACAGTTGAATGACTTGTACAATAAATGACACCTCAAAGTGACACAATAAGGAACCAAGGCAGATACGCAGACACAGTGTCAGGAGTAAAAGCAGGTTTAAGGAGAATAGTATCTGGCAACAGAGAAGAAAGACTGGGGAGGCTGAGCCAAATGGCAGAGTAAATGCAGGGACTCTCCTGAGATGTCCCCCAAATCCCTCCAAATATCTTCAAAAACGAGTCTAAACAAATTCTAGAGCAGCATAACCCACAAAAAGGCAAAGTGAAACAAATTTCCAGCCCAAGATAACTTGGAAGGTCAGCAAGGTCTATTGCACCAGGGTGACAGAGGAGAGTCCAGCATAAGTTATGCCAGCACAGACTGTGTCCCAGCAAACCTGAAGCAGGCCTTGGAATTACTGAATCAGTAGCCTCAGTGATGACTTCCAGACCTCTTAGCCCACATACACCACAGACAACTTAGAAAGTCAGCAGGAAAGGTCTGTCACAGCTGGATGAGAGTGGCACCCACTCCAGTGCAGGTCATGTCAGCACAGCCCTGGCTCCAGCAAACCAGGAACAGGTCATGGGAATGATTAAATTAGCAGTGGCAGTGGCAGCAGCTGCTTCCAGAGCCCTCAGACTACAGATGGTAAGTAGGTGAAATAACTGGTTAGAAGGAAATTACAGTGGTCTTTTTGCCAGCACTGAGGCAGGACTCTGTTTCTTTGACCATATTTGGATCTGGCCCAGTCCTGAGTGACAGTCCCAGAGTGAGGAGGAGCAATACCATAGCAGAGCTTGCAGCCACAGTGGAATAGTGACTCTCCTCACAGTTCCAGGGCAGAAAAGAGTACTTGTGGTCACTCACACACCAGAATATAGGCCAGGAGAGGAGTAAAGATCTCTCCTTAGATCACACCACCTTAGAAGAACTGAGAATTTACAGATCCCTAGAAGTATCTCTAAAAAAAAGCTGTACAAAACCCCTGAAGTTTGGGACAGTGTGCCCTGCATCCTGGAGGCAGAGACCTACTTTAACAAAAACTTAAAATCAAGTAATAGGCTGGAAAAAAAGAGCAAACAACAGGAAAAAAAATTAACCTCTGACTATAGAAAGTAATTGTTGTGACAAGGAAGATCAAAACAAGGAAGAAGACAAAAAAGTCAAAGATCCTACATCCAAAGCCTCCAAAAAAAATATGAATTGGTTTCAGGCTGTGGAAGAACTCAAAAAGGATTTTAAAAATCAAGTAAGTGATGTAGAGGAAAAATTGGGAAGAGAAATGGGAGTACAAAAAAAAATGAAAAAACAAGTCAACAGCTTGGTAAAGGACACACACACAAACACACACACATACACACACACACACACACACACACACACACACACACGGTGAAGAAAATAACACTTTAAAAAACAGAGTAGGCCAAATAGTAAAAGATATCCAAAAAGAAACAATAAAACAAACCAAAAGAATGGGAAAAAATGGAAGGCAATGTGAAATAGTTCATTGGAAAAACAACTGACCTGGAAAATAGATCCAGGAGAGATAATTTCAAAATTATTGGACTATCTGGAAGCCATGATCCAGAAGAAGAAGAAGAAGAAGAAGAAGAAGAAGAAGAAGAAGAAGAAGAAGAAGAAGAAGAAGAAGAAGAGAAGGAGGGAGGGGGAGGGGAGGGGGAGAGGAAAGAGAAGGGGAAGGGGAGGAGAAGGAGGAGAAGAAGAAGGAGAAAGAGAAGAAGAAAAAGAAGCCTAGAATCATCTTTCAAGAAATTATGAAGAAAAACAACCATGATGCTCTAGAACCAGAGGGTAAAATAGAAATTGAAAGAACCTACCAATCACTGCACAAAAGAGATCCCAAAATGAAAATTGCTAGGAATATTATAGCCAAATTCCAGAGTTCCCAGGTCAAGGAGGAAATATTGCAAGCATCCAGAAAGAAACAATTCAAGTATTGTGGAAATACAATCAGGATAACACAAGATTTAGCAGCTTCTACATTAAAGGATAAGAGGGCTTGGAATATGATATTCCAAAGGGCAAAGGAGCTATGATTGAAACCAAGAATCACCTACCCAGCAAAACTGAGTATAATACTTAAGGGGCAAAAATAGACATTCAATGAAATAGTGGACTTTCAAGTATTCTTGATGAAAAGACCAAAGCTGACTAGAAAATCTAACATTCAAATATAAGGATCAAGAGAAACATGAAAAGTTAAATAGGAAAGGGAAATTGTAAGGGACTTAATAAGCCTACACTGTTTACATTCCTACGTGGGAAGATGATATTTGTAACTCCTAAGACTTTTCTCATTATTAGGCTAGTTAAAAGGATTATATATAGATAGAGGGCACAGGTGCGAGTTGAATATGAAGGGATGATATCTAAAAAAATTAATAGGTGAGAGAGAAGTATACTAAGAGAAAGATAAAGGGAGAGGTAGAATGGGGTAAATTGTATCACATCAAAGAGGCAAGAAAATGCTTTTACAAAGGAGGGGAAGAAGGCAGAGGTGAGGGGAAGTGAGGGAACCTCACTCTCATAAGCATTGGCTCAAAGACAGAATAACCTACACACTCAATTGGATGTGGAAATCTATCTTATACTACAGGAAAGTAGAAGAGGAAGGGGATAACAAAAGGAGGATTGATAAAAGGAAGGGCAGATTGGGGGAGTGGGTAGTCAGAAGCAAAACACTTTTGAGGAGGGACAGGGTGAAAAAAGAGAGAGAATAGAATAAATGGGGGATAGGATGGAGGGAAATACAGTTAGTAGCCATAACTGTGAAAAAATTCTGAAGCAAGTTTCTCTGATATAAGCTCTCATTTTTCAAACATATAGAGAACTGAGTCATATTTATTAAAAAAAAATAAGAGCCATTCTCCAATTGATAAATGATCAAAAGATATGATCAGTTTTTGGATGAAGTAATCACAGTATAACCATACGAAAAAAATTCTCTAACTCTCTATTGATTGGAGAAGTGCAAAGCAAAACAATTCTGAGATACTACCTCACATGTATTGCTTTGGGCAATATGACAGAAAAGGTAAACAACAAATGTTGGAGGGGATATGGGGGAAAAAATGAGATGATGCATTGTTGATGGAGTTGTGAACTGATTTAATCAGTCTATAGAACAATTTGGAACTATGCCCAAAGAGCTATAAAACCATGCATACCCTTTGACCAAGCAATACCACTACTAGGTCTGTATCTCAAAAGAGATAAAAAAAAAAAGTAAAAGGACCTACACATATAAAAATATTTATAGAAACTCTTTTCTGGTGGCAAAAAAAAAAAAATGGAAATTGATTAGAAGCCCATCAATTGGAGAATGGCTGAACAAATTGTGGTATGTGATTATGATGGAATACTATTATACTGTAGGAAATGATGAGCAAGATGTTCTCAGAAAAACCTGGAAAGACTTACATGAGCTGATGTGAAATCAAATGCACTGTTTAAAAAGTAATAGCAATATTAGAAGATGATAGGCTGTGAATGACTTAGCTATTCTTAACAATGCAATGATCCAAGACAGCTCTGAAAAATTCTATTCATCCCCAGAAAAAGAACTGATAGTGTCTAAATACAGATCGAAGCATACTTTTTTTTTTCATTTTTTTTATTTTTCTTTAGGCTTTTTTTTTTTGTCCGTTTCCTTTCACAACATGACTATTGTGGGTATGTTACCAAAAAAAAGATTATGAATTCAAGAGAGAACTCATCCAGGCAGTCAAGATTATAGTATTGAAGGAGATTGATGAAAGAACAGATGCAGAAAGCCCAGACTAGATGTTGGATGTAAGGGCAAACAATGTGCAATATCAAGATGAAAAAACAGAGTAGGGCCTTAGGGTAAGAAAGGTCTGAGTAGCTTTGGTTACACATTCTCTGTTATCATATCACTGTAGATGCTCTCTTAAGTTTGTGCTTCTTAAAAACATTATATGTATATTTGGCAGAAAGTTTCATAGGTTAATGAATAAGAAGTGTTTTATAGCTACTATTCTAACTAAACCTTGTTATCTGTTAATTGGGTCTAAGGCTAACTGTTAAAGGTAATCTCGTTAATGAAAGCTTACTTGCTTTTTTTGTTTTTAATATCTATTTACTTTTATCTTTTTATACCCAAAGAGTTTAGTAATTTATATATGGTTAATGCATAAGAAATGTTTGTTGACTAGAATTGAACCACAATAGCAAACCTGTCCATTTAAGAGTGATGTTACACAGAAGACTATCTTCCCAGCTTTCTTTAATTGGCATATTTGAAGGCCTGTCATGTTGGAGGAGGATTCACATGGTTATGATTGGTTCTGGGAACAATGGGCAGAAATTGAAATGAAATAAATTTAGACTTTATATCAGAAAAAAAAAAAAACTTCAAAGCAATTAGAGCTACCAAGAATTATGGTGGACTATTTCATTGGTTTTCAAACACTATTTGTTGAATATACTTTAATAGTGATCCCAGCTCAAGAATACATTGGACTAGATGGACACTGATCTACCTTCAAACAACAAAATTCTATTATTCTGTGATTCTTAGAAATTATTTCTAGGTTCCTTCATGTTGTAGGATCTGCCATTTCTTGAAGCAACAAGAGGTGACGCTGATTGCCATACGTGAAAAGTTTTATAAAGTTTGCAGATATTTTCTCTGATAAGATAAGAGAACTCTTTAAGGTCTTGCCTATTCGGGAACCTATGAGCCATCCTTTCATTCAACTTCAATTTCCTATTGTCTTCTGATTTTATTTTTAATATTTATTTGATTTTATTTATAATTTGACTACAGAATTTGAACCATTTAATAATTCTGCTCATTTGTCTTTGGATAAGGACTTCCTGATTATATTATCATTAACTTAATTAATATTTATATATAGTCTAAAATATGATTTTTAGTACTTTCCATTCTATGTACTGTGATTATATTATTATCACTGCAGAAATGGAAGGAGGCAAGTCTATACAGGGTGTATTTTTGTATGTTATGTGTGTATTGCATGTATGTATGTATACATATATATACATATATACACAGACATGTATACCTATATATAAATATATCTACACACATATATACATATATATATACATATATATATATGTATATATATATATATATATATATATATACATATATATATTCCCCCAGGTTGCTATAACAAAAGATTTCATTATCAAGTGGCCAGACTACACATGATGAGCTTCACAAATATTAAGCTAGACTGGTCCTTGGAAAGCAGATTGGTCTTTTTCCAGGACCATACTGGAAGCTTTTCTTAGCATGGTAGAACTGTTTAGAGCTTTGGTTCCCCTGACATCATGATCACTTTTAATACTATAATGACATAGAAAATTATGGAATATATTAACCTATGTGAATCAATGGTCATAACAAGGGGATCGAACCAGTTTAATAAATAAATTTGTTTGTACCATCTTAAGGAAAAAATGGCAGATGGGCATGAGCTGAATCATTTCATATCCTATGGGATGGTGTGGTTAAAAACATTTTTAAAATGTGTTGTGGGACAGCCAATTGGGCATCCCAACCTCATTTAAGGCTGAAATAGGGAAGAGATAAACACATTACAAAATTTTAGAAATTTTGTAACATTTTTGTAATAAACTTTATTTTTTTTTTTAGTTTGCAAAGATAGCTGAGCCAACACATCTAAATGTTAGCATTACAATCTTGGAAGTTCTATATGAGGAGGTAGAAGTGACACCGAAGAAAGCAAAGATGGGGTGGAGAAAAGCTAGATTAGATCAAGTATAACCATAGGATGTCTGTGGATACTATCTTAAAGGACTTGACAAACTAATTTTCAAGGCATCTTAAAGAAAAGACAATAAGAAAACCATAGGGAAAAATATTTTACCTTATTATTACCAAAAATGGTAACTGAGATTATCAGTAACTACAAAGCAACTGTCTTCTTCTCCTTGTCTATAAATTGTGAAGATAACACTCTATGGATGAAGGTATGAAAAAAGGTGAGATTCTTTTAAATTATTTTCTGTGGTGGGCCATATTATGATTGCATATGATTGACTGAAAGTTGTAGAAATACAAGTTCTCACATGTGTATATGTATCTGTGATTATATTATAGAAATGGAATGTGTAGTGAGTTTACTAGTCACCTAGATTTGGTTGAGCTCCCTTATTATGAGAGAAGATGAAATAAACTGGGAATCAAAATCAGCCAATCAGGGGGTGGATTGAGTGTCGCTCAAGTTTGACATACCAGTGATCCTTTGTGGTTTCTACTGGGCTAACCCGGAGCACCTCTGCTGTGGCAGCAACCACAGAGCTAGCTCAAACTGGTTCCTACTGGCCCCAAGTGGACAGAGCTTGCACAAACATTCTGATTCAGGGTGTCTGTATTCCTCCTATTCTCCCGTCTCCCTTTGTTGTGAAACCACATAAAGCACTTTCTAAGCCCGCAGTCTTTAGAGCAGCTGACAATGCTCTGCTGTTCTTTGTGCATGTGTTTGTGCAGCACTCTTCAATAAATATTTCTGGGTTTTGCACTTGAACTGTGCCTCCATTGCAGAAGAGGTTGTATCCCAATTAATCAAACTGCCAATTAATCACTATGGATATAAATACTTGGTTCAAGGGAACAAAATATCACATGAAGTACTCTACTCCATCAATGTGATGAGGTTTGGGGTTGAGGGTGCTCAAGATCCCAAAATAATGACACACCGGTCCTGCCAAAAGAATTCAACCCAAGCCCTCTCAGTCAAGGACAAGGACAAAGTTTATTAAGGGTTTTCCATAATGGGTTGTCTTAAGAAATCCCATCCTTTGTGATGCTTGTTTTCACAAGTGAGCCAGATTCAATCTGAGCTGATCTAGATTGCATCTGAGCACCTTCATGGAGGCAAGATGAGACTTATATACACAAAGATTGTAGGAGGGATCTAGGGTGATCCTGGGGTTTTGGAAGGAAGGGTTTAGGGAGGGTCTTGAGGAGGGGTCTAAGGAGATTGATGGGACTGGCATGAGGTTAGACTCCAGAAACTAAGAGAATGGGATTAAGGGTGGAAAGTATCTGAAGGCTACCAGTACATAACAGACAATGTAGGGCTAGGCTAGTTTAAGGGTAACAGATTTGGTCATAAACACTTTGACAAGATCAAGGATGGAAACTAGCCAGACAATGGAAGGCTAGGCTAGGCTACTTGGGTATGAAAAGCCAGATCAAGTGGAAAGATTCAGGGTGGGGTTCAAGGGGTCTCCCACAGTCTAAATCACATCAAGTATACATCCCACACAAATATTAAGCTCTGACATAACACTTGTTGCCACAGTCTTCCATTATGTTGACCTTCATTTCTATAAATAATGGGAGTGGGAAGGCAGGGTTGTTGGGGAGTGATGGTGAAACTCTCAGGATTATAGGAAAATAAAGCAGAAGAGTTTATCTCTACATAATAATAAAAGAGATTTGTAGATAGTAAAGGTAGTGTATCTTTTTTCCCCCAGAAATAAAATCATTGCCACTAGATTTAGAAAACAAAAGCTAATTAGGGAAAAGGTCTGAAACATATAAAGAATTACCTCAAATATATAAAACCAGTATGCATTCTTTTACATGTCATTAATCAAATGATTATATGAAAAGTTTTCAAAAGAAAGATAAACACGAAGACAAAATATTGCTCCAAATTAGAGAAACAAAGTTAACATAGGTTGGAACTTTTACCTCACATCTAATAAATTCCCAAATGTGATAAATGAAATAGTCAAATGTTTCCATATTGGAGGAGTTGAAGAAAAACAAGAAAAATAATACACTGTTGTTAATGGCATAAATTGTTGCAACCAATCTGGAAAACAATTTGAAATTATTATAGTATGATAGAAACAGTAACTAAATTGTCCATACTTTTGACACTGAGATCCAATATAAAGGTGTATGAGTGTGTATATGCATGTGATTATGTATGTATGCATACATATACATATATATGCATATATACCTATACAATAAGCATATCAAAAGCAAAAATAAAATTCTGATATATACCAAATATTTATAGCAGTACTGTTTTTCTTATAGTACAAAAATTTTGTTACATGGATGAAAAGAAATGTATTTCTACTTTGCAGTCTAAGAAATGTCATATGTAAAGAATTTGAGAAATATGTGAAAAATTCTGTGAACTGATTCAAAATGAAGCAAAACAAATAAAAATAATATAGACAATGGCTATTATAATGTAAATGAGAAGTGCAATAAAATGAAACTGACTACCAACTAACTATTGTGACCTATTATGGACCCTGGAGAAGAAATTAAGAAATATCCTGCTCTCTTGTTGAAAAATTAAGAGAATATGGATATAGTATGGTGTGTGTGTGTGTGTGCGTGCGCACGTGCATGGTATCAGCATACACATATATACAAACATAGACACATATACAATATGTAGATTGTAGATATAACCATCAAATCTGATCATCCATGGTGATTGATTTTCCATAACTGTTTTTCTTTCTATGCCAGGAAGATTCAATAAGGGTGAGGTGGGATTATACTTAGAAATTGCTTTTATAAAAAAGGGCAATTTCTCTTGCTTTCTGAAAAATTTTATAATTGCTTTTATAAAAGGCATCTATGAAATGCGTATATATACATGTATATGTTATATATATACATACACAATACACGTATACACACATACCATGCATGTATACATGTATGCATACATATACACAGATATATACAATATATTTGTATATACACCCAGATGTGTATGAATATATATGTGTATATATATATACATATATATATATATACACACCCAAATATGGTAGCATAGTATGCACACACACATATACATACATATGTATGTGTGTACACACATATATACATATACAGGATATACATACACTATAATGTGTGTTTATATACATAGTAGCATAATATACTCAATATGCTCAATAGTGACTCAATTAGCATATATTTAGTTCCTACTATGTGACATATACTGTACCAACTGCTAACAATAAAAAAAAAAAGCAGAAAACAGTCCTTATTCTCGAGGAACTCAGTTTAATGGCAGAGACAATACAAAAACAATGATGTATACAAAAGATGGATATCAGATATATGTGAAATAATCAACAGAGAGATCACACTAGTATTGTAACAACAATTTTGCTAGCAGTTATTGTGGCTGTTTAAGATGAACAACAACCAGCATACAGAGGGCTGCCAACACAGTTTCTTTTGATCTGCTTTACTAAGGAAAGTAACTTTAAGGGGTTAACAATCTCAATTTAAGCACATATACAAATATAACTCAGTTCAGGAGGAAAATCCAGCACCCTGTACTTCAGAACAAACACAAATAGAAATTACAAACATCAACAGACAAACCTTGTCTGATTCTTACCAGAGAAGAACCAATTGGTCTGAGTTAGCAAAGCCTGGGGGCAGTTACAGCTTGCCCCAAGTCTCAACACTCCTTCCATGAAAGTGCCCCCAAAAGTCAAACACCAAGCTCCCCTCAATTATATCCTGTTCAGAGCCCTGAGAGCTCTGACCTCACCCAGGCTGGGTGTGTAAAAGTTCCCTATCCCCAGTATCACATCACATACAAGGCAATGACTCCTGATTGTCTTAATGAGGAGAAACACTCCAAGGCTAAAGATCCCACAGTACCTGCTCCATTCAAACAAAGAACAGTAAGAAGCCCCATTTTGCTTACCATTACATTCAAAAGGCAAGAATCATTAAAGGAACTTAAGAGAAGAACAGCAAAAAGCACCACCCTGATTACCCATTGAAAGTAGTAAGTTCAGTAGTAAGTTCAGGAAAGGTTTCTTATTGATGGCAGAATTTTAGCTGGGACTTGAAGGAAGTCAGGAAACTCAAGAGGAAGAGATGACAAGAGTTTCAACAATCCAGCTAGCAGCTGCTGTGAGGGGTATAAAATCAACAACAACCAGCCCACAGAATGCTGCAAAAGCCCAAGTTCTTTTGATCTGCTTTACTAAGGAAAGAAACATTAAGGGGTTAACAAGCTTACTTTAATTCAGCATACAAATACCATTCACTTAGTTCAGGGGAAAAAGCCAGCACCCTAAACTTCAGAGCAAATACAAACAAATTACAAACATCGACAGACAGACCAAATACAATTCATGGTTACCAACATCTAAGTTCAGCCTGGGAGCTCATAACAAGGGCTGGCCCAGAGTCACGTGTGCCACTACAGCTGTGGGTCAGAGCTCTGAAAAAGAGAAAGCCAACCCCTAATTTTATATCTTTTTCAGGGTCAAGGGTGAATCACACATGAGACTCACCCATGTGACCTAAAATTGTTACAAAGATGCGACTTAAACCCACATGGTCTAAAATCCTCTGATGTCACAAACATGTCACTCAAACCCATGTAAACCAGGCTTTCCCTTGAGGCAAGAAGGTCATCAAGGACTCCTAATTTGATCAAGGAAATAAAGGCCAAACTCTTCAAGGGCACTTGGTTGAACTAAGTGCTAAGAGCCCATTTTGATTGCCAACACAACAAGGGAGAGCATTTCATGTATAGCAGACAGCCAGTGAAAACATATTGAGTCAGGAAATTAATTGTGTTGTTCAAAGAACAGCAAGGAAATCAGGGTTGTGGGATTATAATGCACTTGAGTATGAGAAAGATTTATTAAGACTGGAAAGAAAAAAGGGTCAGCTTGCAAAGGATTTTAAGCATCAAACAGAGGATTTTACATTTGATCATGGAGGTGTCAATAAGTGACTGATGTTTTGTTTGTTTTTTAATGGGAGGGGCAGGGTGACCTGGTAAGACTATACTTTAGGAAAATGAATTTGAGAGCTAAGTGGAGGAGGAATTGGAGTGGAGAGAGATACAAGGCAAAGAAACCAATCAGAAAGTTATTGAAATAGTCAAGGCATATGGTAATGAGTTTCTGAACTCTAGTGATGATACTATCAGAGAAGGGGGCATATGAAAGAAATGTTATGAAGAAAATGAACAGGACTTGTCAGTATATTGAGTATGCGGGGTTATGAGAAAGTGAGAAATTGAGGATAATATCTGGGTTGCTAACAGTAATGAATGGGAAGATACTGATGACCTTGAATAAAATAAGCAAATTCAGAAAGAGAGAATATAATTGAGTTTTGGATATATTGAGTTTAAGATAGCCATGGAACATCTAGCATGAAGTGTCTAATAGGAAGTTGGAGAAGCAGGTCTGTAGATTAGGATAAAGGTTATAGCTAGATAAGTAGATCTGAGTATCAATAGCACAGAAATGACAATTTAATCCATTGGGACCTAATGTGATCAGTGAAAGAAAATAGAGAAAAGAAGAAGGCCCAGGGCCCTGCAGTATACTCCAAAGTTAGTGGCCATTACCAGGATTAAAATCAGCACAGGAAACTAAGAAATAGTAATAGCTGGAAGGAGAATGAGAAGGGATGACAGAAACCTGAGAGATTAAGGCATCAAGAGATTATGGTATCAAGAAGAGAGTGGCTTATACTATCAAAAGTTTCAGAGTTTGAGGAGGATGGGAATGGAAAAATGGTATTAGCTTTGGCAATTAAGCAATCATTGGTAACTTTGGAGATAGCAATTTAGGTTTAATGGTGAGGTCAGAAGCCAGACTGCAGACAGAATGAGAGGAAAGAAAGTAGAGGCATCAATTATACAGAGATTCCTCAAAGAGTTTACTTTCAAAATGAAGAATAAATATGTCCTGAGAGCTAGGGGGAATGGGAGGATAAAGTGAGAGTTTTGGGTTTTTTTGGTTTTGTTTTCTTAAGAATGGGGGAAACATGAGCACATATGTAGCAGTAGGAAAGCAGCCATTATGTAAGGAGATATTAAAAGATAAGTGAGACGTTAGGAAGAATGGAAGGTCAATATACTGGAGAAGATAAGATTGAATGGTTCCACCTG
>CM053622.1:182367638-182398600 GCA_028646595.1 Phalanger gymnotis
TGTACCTCCTTTACTAAGCTATTGGCTTTTTTCTCATTATTTTCTTGTATCACTCTCATTTCTCTTCCCAAATTTTATTTTATCTCTCATATTTGATTTTTAAATTCTGTTTTGAGCTTTTCTATGGCCTGAGACAAGTTCATATTTTTCTTTGAGGCTTTTGATGTAACAGTTTTGACTTTGTTGTCTTCTTCCGAGTTTGTATTTTGATCTGCCCTTTCACTATATTAATTTTCTTCAGTCAGTACCTTTTTCTGCAATTTGATAACTTTCCAGTCTATTTCTTGATTTTTAACTCTATGCTAAAATGTGGCTCTACTTCTTGAGCAAAGGGGTCACTGTCTCAACCTTCAGGTGTTTGTGTAGTTCTTTTCAGGAATAATTCTGGGAACCTCTAAGTTTTCAGTTCTTACAAGCTGGTATGATCTAGGGAGAGGCATGTTTGCCACTCTCCTAGCCTATGCTCTCTGGTCTACGAGCAGCCGACAGTACTCTTTTCTGCCCTGGAATTGTGACCAGAGTCTCAGCTTCCCCGCATCTACAAGGTCTGGTGTATTGCTGCTCCTCCTTGGTCTGGGACTGAGACCCAGGATTGTGGCTCAGTTCCAAGTACAGGCAATGCAAGAGAATCCTGCCCCTGGTGCCAGCAAAGGGACCCTTGTAATCTCCTTCTGACCAATTTTCTGACCTGCTTACATTACCATCTGTGGGATCAGAGGTCCAGAAACTTCCACCACTACCACTGATTCAATTGTCCCCAAGGCCTACTGTGTTTTTGCTGGAGCACGGCCTGTGCTGGACCATACTACACTCTCGCCCACTTGCAACAGACCTTTCTTGTCTATCTTCTAAGTTGTCAGGTTGGAAAGTGGTTTCATCCCATCCTTTTGCGGGTTCTGCCACTCCAGACTTTGTTTTGAAGCATTATTTAAAGTTGTTTAGAGGGTTTGGGGAGAAGAGTTCAGGTGAGTTCCTGCCTTTTACCTCCAATCTTGGCTCTGCCTCAACTCACTTCTTTTGAGAGACCTACTCCCCCATCCTCCCAAAACCCTCATTTGGTCCATCCATCCTCACCACTTACATATGTCTACTGTCTTTTGTGTCTAAATTCTTTGACAAAGCATTCTAGAAAACAGTTTTTCTACTTCATTTCCTTTTATTCTTTTTTAACTCTCTATAGTCTTATTTCTGTTTTTGTTTTTTTTGGGGGGGGGGCAGGGAAATTGGGGTTAAGTGACTTGCCCAAGGTCACACAGCTAGTACATGTGTCAAGTGTCTGAGGCCGAATTTGAACTCAGGTCCTCCTGACTCCAGGGCCAGTGCTCTACTCACTGTGCCACCTAGCTTCCCCTATAGTCTTATTTCTGATCCCAGCATTCACATAAAACTGTTTTCTCCCTGATCCTTATTCATTCAATAGACAAGTATATATATTTGGTACTTCCAATGTGCTAGGCACTGTAGTAAGCACTAGGAATACAAAGAAAGGCAAAAAAAAAAATGGTGTGATGTGAGAGACAAATGCAAACTACATACAAACAAGGTGTGCACAAGAAAACTGGAAGTAATTTCAAAGGTAAGGCACTAACATCAAGAGAGATTGGGGAATATAACTAGCAGAAGGTAAGTTTCCAGCAAAAATTTGAAGGAAACTTGGGAAGCTAGAAGAGAGAGATAGAGATTGAATTCTAGGCATGGTGAACAGTCAGCGAAAATCCACAGTGTCAGGAGATAAAGTATCTTGTTAGAGGAAGAGCAAAAAGGCTAGTGTCAATGGATTGAAGAGTTTGAGAAAGGGAATAAAATCTAAAAATGAAAATGTAGGAACAGGCAAAGTTATAAAGAGCTTTAAAAAAAATCAAACAGAAAAATTTTTATTTGAGCCTGGAGATAGAAAGGGGCCAATGGAATTTATTGAGTAGGGAGGTGATGTGGTCAATTTAGGAAGATCACATTTACTGTTAAATGAAGGACAGACTAGAGTGGGGATGATGAAGTTAAAGAAAAATGATGATGGCAGGGAACCATAGGTTTCTAGGGGTGCTCAAGACCCCAAAACACTGACATGCCAGGTCCTGCCAAATGAATTTGACTCAAGTCTTCTCAGCCAAGGAAAAAGACAATGTTTATTAAGGATTCACCATATTATATTGGGTTGTCTTAAGAAATCTCACCTTTTTGTGACATTTGTTTTCACAAGCGGGCCAGATTCAATCTGAGTGCCTTCATGGAGGCAAGATGGATCTTATATACAGAAAGATTGTAGGAGGGATTGAGGGATGGTCCAGTGGTCTGGGTTGACTAAAGGAGGGATTTAGGGAGGGACCTGAGGAGAAGTCTAAGGAGGATCCAGATGGGACTGGAGTGACCAGAGGTCAAGACTCCAGGAAATGGGATTAAGGGTGGGAAATAGCTAAGGGCATGGATATTGATAGTATCAGTGGGGAGAAGCAGCTGGACAATAAAGGGCAAAGTTAGGTAGAGATTTGGGCCTAGTGATAATGTGAGGTTATAGCCTCGCCAAGGCTGGATCAAGTGGAATGATTCAAGGAGAGTTCAAGGGGGTTCCCAGAGACTGTACCCTCATCAGCAAGATCTTTGAAGCAGGAAGGTGAAACAGTTTATTTCAATGTTCTAGGATTCCAACAATGAGGACATACACCAGGGGGTAGAAATGTTGGAGAAGAAAAGGGAATAATCTTAGATTATTCAAATGCAAAAAGAATGGGCTAGATCCAGATCATTATCTCTGCTCCTATGGGAACATATCGGTGGGGAACAAACGGTTCACATTTTCCTCTCCCCCAAGTGATAATGAAAACATGCTAGTTTTCAAAACTAGGAAAATATTGGTTTATCTTTTAAAAATTAGTCAGAGAAAAAGGATGTTGACATGATGGACAATAGCATATTAAAAGCACATCAGGTCACTCAGTTCTTTGTTACCAAACATACTTTGCATCATGGAAGCAGCAGAACTAAATTTTAGATCAAAACTTTTTTGATTTAACACAGTTCTATTAAAAGTCAAAATTTGGAAAATGTAAAAAACCTTTAATGTTCTTACTGATGAACTCAAATAGGGGTTAAGGAAGTAGTTGACATCCATTCAAAATTATATGATTCAACCCTCACTATCTGTCAGTGTGCACAAAGGGCTATTAAGAGTTTTGTGGCAGAATTGTTTTCATTGAATAATAGGCTGTTCTTTGAGCAGCCACTGATTCTTTTCCTTTTCAATTCAGTACAAATGTCTGCTTGATTTGGTACAACTTTTTTACTCATTGCATAATCACCTTTAGGATTAAAAGGGAGCTAGACATGACCTGGCCAAAAGAAAAAAAATAATTAAAAACCTTTTCATTTCACAAATGTGGAAACTGAGACTCAGAATCTATTTTACTCTTGTTTTCTCTAAGGAGTAATCTATTCTGTCAACCCAATTCATTCTCTTTTTAGGATTTACCCTGAGTATGTACAATCCTTTTTTGTCACTCACTTAAAGGTTGCCATAAAGCATTTCTAGTTGCTCTCTTTTTCAGTGCTGTCTTCAGTATACTCTATATTTGGCCTACCTAGCAATGAAGCTACATTAACTTATCACAGCATTATTATTTCTGTAATCTTGTCATTTTTCCCCTTTTTTCTTAGACAAACCAATTTCCCTTGGTCATGTCTTCTCTTTGATTTTTTTTTTCTGATAAATTAGGAAATTTATCTAACTCTAAAACAAAATCTTCACTTGATGACTGATATTTCATTTTTAAATGACTTGGTAATAGCACTTAAATGTCACTATGGGGGGGGGGTACCACGACCTTACACTGGAAATGTTGGTAGGGAGAAGCAATATGTTTCTATACTATGTGACCACTGACCCCCTAGAAAGACAAGGTCAAGAGAATGACTATCCAAAAGATCCTCTCCTGGAACAAAGATAAGTATCTATTAAATCTAGTTTTGCTACTAGAAGCAAGTTCATGGTCCTCATTCTCCATAGGAAGAAACAGAAGTGGAATTCTTTGTTTTGGGGCTACCTGGTACAACCCTGCTATATAATCGTGGAAGTAGACTTCAAGTTTAATTTTAATTAGTTATGTCCCTTGGAGAGCAATTTGATGCCTGCAGAAAATAGAATGAGAATTCAGTTGGGTGGTTCTACTTATCATTCCTCCCCAGAGGGTGTTTACAATAGGACCACAGGAACCAGAGACTCAAGAGCAACCTTAAGTGTTCTAGTTCCCTCCCTCTTTCAATCAGTAGTCAACGTCTTGATGTAGGAAGAACATTTGTGTTAGTTGCAGACATGGATGAGACCACAATGTGATTTAAGCTACTAGTTTGGACAGAGAATATCAGGAATGTGAGCTGATGGTTCTTTCTCTAGTTCTTTTATTGACAGGGTTTATCCATGTAGGGAACAAATTGGTTGCCAAATTAATATTTGGCTGATTTGACAGGTTTGAAATATGTATAGTAACTAACTAGCACACCGTTCAGAGAGAGAGAGAGAGAAAGAGAGAGAGAGAGAGAGATCATAGTTTTAGAGATAGAAGGAATCTTGAAGGCTATCTAGTCCAAACCTTTTGAAGAGATCTGGGGTTGAGGGGTGCTCAACACCCCAAAGTACTGACATGCCAGGTCCTGCCAAAAGAATTCGACTCAAGCCTTCTCAGCCAAGGGAAAAGACAAAGTTTATTAAGGATTTGACATAATGGGTTGTCTTAAGAAATCCCACCCTTTGTGAGGCCTGTTTTCACAAGTGGGCAGATTCAATCTACTGAGCTAGATTGAATCTGAGGGCCTTCATGGAGGCAAGATGAAGATTATATACTCGAAGATCGTGGGAGGGACTGAGGGGTGGTCTGGGGTGACTAGAGAAAGGGTTTAGGGATGGACTTGAGGAGGACTCTAAGGAGGAGCTTGATGGGACTGAGATGAGGTCAGACTCCAGGGTGGGATGTAGCTGAAGGCTACATGGAGATGACAGACAATAGAGGGCTAGGGTAACAGAGCTAGGGTATAGATATTTTGATCAGGATTAAGTGTGGGAAACAGCCAGACAATGAAGAGCTAGGCTAGGCAGAGACTGCGCCCAATGACAATTCTAGGCACATGGCCTTAGGGGAAGGCTAGATCCAGTTGGAAGACTCAAGGAGAGTTCAAGGAGGCTCCCAGAGACTGTACTCCAGGTTTCTAGAGACTGTGCCCTCATCATTTTAATTTCAAAAATAAGAAACTAAGGCCCAGAAAGATAAAGAGACTTATATACAGTCACATAGGTAGTAAAGGGCAGACCTAGAGATTGAACCTACATCCTTTGACTAAACCCAGAACAATGTTTATTTTATCTTACTGCCTCCATAATGTCTTATACATTACCTTGGTCCCTGTCTGAGAACCAGAAGTTCAATTGCTTTCCTCAAGAACTGTTGAGTTTCTCTACATCTGAAAACTCAAAGCAGAGATTAGACAATGTCTCATCATGTATGTAATAGAGGTGATTCTTTAGAGCATTGGTTGAACAAAGTCTTCTCCAGCACTTCTGAAGTCATCTCCAGCACTAAAAATTCTTTGATTCTATACCATAGACAAAGCTGGCCCCAGACCAGGTGGTGAAGGCCTTTCTTCTAGGTACCCAGGGTTGAAAGTCACTGCTCTACTTCTTCAGGCCTCACAGAGGGATAACCCTCTAAGCTTGTGCTCCTGAAAGTGTCTTATTCTTGAAATGTAGATTGTCTCTCTTCTCCCACATTTATACCTTTACCTCACTCAGCTGTCAGTTGGAAAGTCCCCTCATAAACTAATTCACAGGGAAGTGCTAATATCTTTAAAAAAAAAGTTGAGAGGTGTTTTAATATCATCCCAATATATGGGTTAGATATTTGACAGCTGTAACCTTCCTTTTATTACTCATATTCTGCCCCAAAACAGAGCTATAACTGATAGTTCTGTCATGGGGTGGGGGCATATATAGTTTGGGTGTTGAATGAGGGGAAGTCTAACATTCGATTACTCCAGTGCATTTTTGAGGTGAATAACAGACAGAGACTGTGGAATTTGAGGGTGTTAAAGAACTGGGATGTGTAAATCAAATCCCTAGGTCAGGCACCAGCTTGGGTTGGTTCATCAATACCCCTCCCCTCAGAAGCACCAACAAGGGGAGGGCGAAGACAGCTATGAGATTCCAGTAAATGGAAGTTCAGCAATGGAGTACAGGAGTAAGACTGATTCAGGAGTGGTAGAGGAAAAGGAAGGAAACCTTTCCTGCCTCATCTGCAGCCAGTCTCCATATTTTAGTTTCAACTCTGCCAAAAAAAAAAAAAAAGTGCACATGTCACACACAATACACATACACATATATATAACATAATACATACAAAATCATCTGATCTATTGGTGTATGTATCTAAGTGGTGAATAATAATGTATACAAATAGAATTTATAATTTTGAGTTAAACTTAGAATCTATATATCCTTGTCCTTCCTCTCTCTACCACTTAGAGCAAATATCCAGACAGTGGATTGCAAGATCAACTGTGAAGAGCATCTCCTCCAGGCATTGAAGGAAGGCAGAGCAGGGAGGGCATTGGTGGGTAGGTCTTTTCTTCTTCATACCCATTAGCATGTGTCTGGTGTTTAATTCCAAAACCAAAAATAAATGATTTGGGGATTATCTTTTCCTGCATCAAAATTTTCAAGTCTTCCACCTTCATTAGCAGAGAAAATTGAGAGCAGATTCTACATGCACAAATGATTCTTATGGTGTTCCCAAACTGCAAAGTTTAGCAGCAGCTATCTTCAATTACTATTAATCTGCATAGTATGACTGAAGAATAAATTACCTATTAAATACTATTGTTCTAGAAGAAGTGAAAATAATATGCTAATGACTAACTTGATTACTGTCATTTGACACAGTGTGAATAATCTGTTTGATGCAAATGTCTCCTCTCTTCAGGGAGAGTGTTACAACTTCAAGACCAGGACAAAAACAAAAGTGAAAATTTCATGTCAAACTAAGCCAATACATTAATACTTTTCTTTTTCTACTTTTAAAAATATTTTCTTTTTGTTATGAACTTCACAGAATAAGCAAATAAGAACATTTTAATATACAAAGAACAGAAAAGAGGGCGGTATAGGAGGTGTGAACTTCTAATACAATTTGTTTCTTTAAAGTGTATAAGTCTAATACAATAGGCATGAAATTGCCCTGCTTGTTTGTCTTCTAAGCTTCCTTCTACTTCTTCTAAGCATTTTAATGTTTCATTAACTCTTCTCCTTTTCTTTCTTTTTGCATCATTACACTACACACATCCTAACCACCCCCCCACAATTATCTACTCTCTCTTCCCATCTGAAGAGCCTTCCACTTTCTTCCATATCTTTTACACATTCCATTGTCACTGTTTTCTTTCTTTTATTATTTTTTGAAGAACAATTACAGTCCCTCAACACTCCCACCCATTAAACAAAAGCCCTAACTTGTAACAGAACAGTTAAATGAAATAAATCAACAAATTAGCTTGTTCTGAAAATATATCACATTTGAAACTCTAGTCTATCACCTTTCTGCATTGATTAACAAGAACAAAAACAAAAGAACTGACAGTGTATCTCCTTTTCTTTGCAAAGGGGTGATTCTATCTTTATTGACTATTGTATAAACTGTTAGACATAGCCAATGTCTTGGTTAGTCTTGCTAAACAGCTCTCTCTCTCTCTCTCTCTTCTCTCTCCTTTTTAGTCTTTGGCATAAGGGTGGATTGATCAGCTTTCAGAAGACGGGAATAAAAACATAAAAGTATATGATATAAAAATGTACCAAATGTTTTTAACAAAATAAAATTATATGAATATTTTTATAATGGAAAATGACTGTAGTTGACATATATATATTCACGTCAGTTGCTTATATGTTTTCAATATCAAAATATCATCAGACACTCAAAACCATCTATGGATCTGTGAGCTTATCTGTTTAGAAGTTTTCTCCAATGGGGCAGATCAAAACTTCTAAATGTCTACTCATGATATGTGACTTTCGTCCATGTGATCTCATAGGTTTCTACCAGGGCCCCAACCAATATGTTTAAAGCATTCAGGCCTTCCTCACTTTGTCCTAATATCAAGAGAGGTTTATTTGAGCACTTAAGCTGCCCATCTGTTATGCCTATATGGGCATGTAAAAAGCCCATATACTCTCATATATTTCCTTGATGATATTTTACTATTGTGATTTAAAATTCTTCATTGGTTTTGTGTGGTAGCCTGTAAACCAATGTTCCTCCCCATTGCTATCTATTATTCATTTTAATTCTTTACTCATTTTTTGTATCCTATTTCTTAATTTAATATAAAGACATTGATGGAAAATTTGTTTGCTTGTTTGAATAGATCTTTGTTTCTATATGAACCCTGGGATCATTAAAAGAGCCAAGCAGTTACCTGAGGACAATCCAGCTTTCTCTCCTCCTCCTGCTCAATTCTGTGTTTAATTTGTTTTCCAACATATTCTGTCTATACCAGATATGCATACAGAGGAACAAGCTATTCATACAAATGCATGTTTCTGTGATCCTTTCTGTATCAAAGCAAACTAATTTTGAGTTATTACAGAGTTCTTCAAGGAGATTCTGCAATGTAACAAGACTTAAAGCAACCGGCAAAATGCGTCCCATCTTGAATTTGGACTCTACTCTTCATTTCCTACATCAGAGTGGTTAACACGTTAGGCAAATATGTCTCCAGACTTACAACTTTTTTGATGATTGAAAAATAACTTGACAGTTATTTTGTAACATCTTTCTGTTGATCTTGAATGGTTTCGATATTTGGATGGGTGAAACCTAGTTGAAAATCAGTTTTCAAGGCCTCATTTTTTTCTCTACCAACTCAAATCATTTTTCATAATCAAGAAACAAAAAGCACATTGTTTTTATATTTTTATAGCTTGTGCAAATGCAAATGCAAATTAAAACAACTCTAAGGTACCATATTATATATATCAAATTTAGTCTTTGGTGAAATTGTATATGTGTATATGTATATATATTTATGTATATCTGGGAATACATATATTGTGTATACATATATATGTATATACTTCATTGTTGAATATCACTTGCATAAAACTGTTCTCTACTAATTAACCTCATTTTTGTTGTAGTTGGTTATGATAAAAATTTTGTATAACTGTAAAATTAGGAGTAGAAGTTGGGAGAGGTTGATGTATTCTCAGCTACATCCTGACCCCAGTTTTTCTTTTAATATTATAAGGTGTGAGATAAAGTTGTGATTCTATAAGCAAAATAGGAGAGCAAAGAATAGTTTATCTATCAGATCTATGGAGACAAGAAGAATTTAAGACCAAACAAGAGATAGAGAACATTATGAAATGCAAAATGGATAATTTTGATTATGTTAAATTAAAAAGTTTTTGCACAAATCCAATGCGACTAAGATTAGAAGGGAAACAAAGCTGGGAAACAATTTTTACAGCCAGGATCTCTGATAAAGGCCTCTCTTCTAAAATATATAGAGAACTGAGTCAAATTTATAAGAATACAAGTCATTCCCCAATTGATAAATGGTCAAAAAATATGAACAGCAATTTTTGGATGAAGAAATCAAAGCTATCTATACTCATTTGAAAAAATGCTCCAAATCACTTTTGATTAGAGAAATGCAAATTAAAACAAATCTAAGGTACCACCTCACAGCTATCATATTAGCTAACATGACAAAAAAGGAAAATAATATATTTTGGAGATGTAGGAAAATTGGAATAATAATACATTGTTGGTAAAGTTGTGAACTGATCCAACCATTGTGGAGAACAATTTGGAATTATGCTGAAAGGGGTATAACACTGTGCATATGCCACATCTAGGTTGGTATCCCAAAGAGAACATAAAAAAGGGAAAAGAACCCACATGTACAAGAATATTCATGGCAGTTCTTTTTTTTGGTGCCAAAGAATTGGAAATTGAGGGGATATTCATCAACTGGAGAATGACTAAACAAGTTGTAGTATATGAATGTAATGGAATACTATTATTCCATAAGAAATGATGAGCAGGAAAGTTTAAAAAAATAAAAACCTGGGAAGACTTACATGAACTGATGTTGAGTGAGGTGAGCAGAACCAGGAGAACATTGCACACAGTAATAGCTGCATTGTATGATGACCAACTCTGATAGATTAAGCGTGACATAAGGCAATCAATTCCAAAAGACTCATGATGGAAAATGCTATCAATATCCAGAAAAATAACTATGGAGTTTGAATGCAGATTGAAGCATACTGTTTTCTCTCTTTTTTTTCTTTCTTATGTTTTTTTTTTTTCCCTTGTTGTTCTGATTCTTCTTTCACAGCATGAATAATATGGAAATAAGTTTAATGTGATTGTACATGTATAGCCTATATCAGATTGCATGCTGTTTTGGGTAAGGGGGAGGGGAGGGAGGAGGGAAAATTTAGAACTCAAAATCTTATAAAAGTGAACACTGAAAAGTAAAAATAAATTAATTAATTTAAATAATAAGGTCTGGAATTGTTTTCTATTTATTTTTAGCATCTTCTCCTCCTCAGATATTACGCATATTCATCTCTAAGCAGCCTCCCAATATCACTGCTTTCCCATTATTTGTTCTCCCTCATGCCATTTTTAGATCACTTATAAGCACATCCAGAACTGTGGTGTTATAGTCACAATGTGGTAGTTCCATTCTCTTTGGTGGTAAAACAACCACAACAAACAACCTCCCCCACCCCAAACATGTCATAGTAAGATTTAGAAAAAAAAAATTGTCACAGTAAACTTTTCCATTTCTTTCTGTTTGTTGCCTTTTCATTTTCACTTTTAAATTCTTTTGGGATGTCTGCTTCATCAGATCTTTTGTCGTGCTTCCTTTAAACTGGTTTTATCCTCTAGTGTTTCTGTTGCTTTATAAGATGATAATATTCATAACTACCCATAAATATTTTATTAAATCTTGAAAATGGGATTGTATTCTCAGTGTTGCCTTTGGATACCATTATTCAACACTGAGCAAGTAAGTCAAAAGATTGCTGAGTTTTTTTATTCCATTATTATGGTGATAGATAAGCATCAGTTGTATTTCTGAATAAAAGTATTGAAGTTGGCTTTGATACTGTTTCTGGTTTTTATTTGTGTTTGACATATCTAGGATCTACAATTTATTTTCTCCAAGAAAATGTTCATGATATAATGGCATGATACTTGTCTCTAATCTGCACATCATTAGCTTCCCTGTTCCCTTTTTTCTTGAAACATACTTTCTTATATATTTCTCAGAATCTTCACCTTTTCTTAAATGTTCACCAGTCACCAAGAATGAGATAATATGCTCATTTTACTTGGAAGGATTTTTCAAGTTCTCTGCAGAATTCCTTTACCTCTTCATCCTTAATAACTGATATTGGTGCATTCATTATGATTTATTTTCTTGATTAAATTTTGGTAAATAATTTATCATCAATGCTTCAATATGGAATGACCGCATTTCCACTAAAATGATGGTTCTTACAGCTAATTGGATGTACAGCAAAGCAAGCTCCACCAATTTCTTTCTCTCTAAGGGTTTCCTCTGAGCCATCTTCCTGTTAAACTGAAACTTGCTTTATTCTTCTGATTTTATTGACAGTAAGGTTGACTGATATGGCTCAGTTCCTCAGGCAGTATATCCACACACTGGTATTTGGACAGGATCTCTTATCTGAAATACAACTATCAACTTAAAATTTAATAGGTGATCTAAAACTGTGTGCTTCTTAATAATGAATGCCCTATTTCTACCTATTCTGATACTGTCACTATAAAAGTGAAAGGCAGCTACAAAAACAATTACTGTGTGCCATTTGTACACAATTCTCTTTCTTTAATAATACAATAAGTTCAAGGTTTTGGTTGTTGCTTTTCCTGTTTAAATATGCAACAAGCTGAAATGAACTATAAAATCCAATTAAAATTATTCTAATAATAGATTAAAAGCACATAATATAAGAAATTAGAGATGTGTATATGTATATGTATATGCATATATATATATATATGTGGAGGAAGAGGGAGAGAGAAAGAGAGAGAGAGAGAGAGAGAGAGAGAGAGAGAGAGAGAGAGAGATTTTCAACTTCCTTCAATATTGACTAAATCAGGAACTGAAGGAAGAGGCCTTCAGGCAGTTTGAAGCTCAAGAAAGGACTTCCAGTAACCTTCCTTAGTCTCAGGTTAAAAGGCTAATCATTCTCTAGTTAAAGCACCCAAGTGTTAGAATGGATTTATCAAAGGGGAGGACTGCCTACAGCTACAAAAGCTACAATACCTCCAAGATCAAACCTAGACCTCCATAACACATGAGTTGCCATGGTTAGAAAATATTTTATTTGTAAATGTCCAGCATTCTGGTTATAAAGTTTTCCCTACTTATGTGGGCTGGCCCCCAGAAAGCAAGACTCAATCTTCTGCCAAAGTAAAACTGAAAGTCATTCTACTATGGTAGAACATGGTGGAGCATGGTAGAGCTTGAGCACCTCTTGAATAGCTTTAAATAATCTAAGGTCCACTTCAAACCATGTTCTTTTGTGGCAACAGAATAAGATGTTGAAAAGATCTTTTTCAATGTTAGGTAATGCAATTTTTTTTCCCACTCTACTATGGTTTTTTCTAATATTATGATTAATTTTATTAATGAAAAAGCTCTTTAAAATGTTCATGTATTCAAGAATATCTGCTTCATTTTTATTATCCCCCTGACCCTTATTTAGTTAAATCTTTTTTCCTCAGTCCATTGAAGACTCTTTTCACTCCTACATTGACCTTCCCAGATTAAAGAGAAAAGGAGAAGTTATCAAGAATGAAGTTTTTGGACTTATACTAAGAGAAATTTCATTGAAAATAACTACAAACTATGTTTAGAAAATTAGGAGTCAACCTATCAAGATACATAGAAGATTTATGGAACTGTAATTACACTCTTTGTAGAAATAACAGGAAATAAATGATGGGAGAGGGATTATATTCATGTGATTAAGTCCTGCCAGAATAACAGAAATTACACCATTTAAATTAAATTAGAAATTTACTGCTATCCTAAACAAATTGCTTAGTACATATAATATAGAACTAGTTAAAATAATGTAAAATAATAATTTTGATAAACAAAAGGCCTAGATTCTCAGGAGAAATAATGAGAAGAAAAACTAATATGGGAGAATAGCATTACCACATCTTAACCTATATTATAAAGTGGAAGTCACCAAAACTAGTTGGTTGTTATTTTTTTCAAATTGCCATAACTCACATTTCTAGAATTACATCAAATAATAGTTTTGGGGGTCACCCTTGTTTTACCACATTTCCACTGGAAAACCTAGTATTTCTTTATTTTACAAAATTCTAACTCTTGATTTAGACATACCTTTTAAAATACAATTTTGGTTGCATATGTGTATTTGTGTATACATACATTCCTATACACAAATATAAGTATATGTGTATGAATGAGCCGTATTCTGCCTATGTTTTTGAGATATTCTAACATAAATGAGGCCCACATTTCTTTAAACACTATTTATGTACTGTAAGGATTAGACTATTGTTAGACCATAGATGAAAGAAGTGACTCTATGTTTGATTAACCTACATATGTACCAATAAGTTCCTATTATCCAAATAAATGTTTTTTGTCAATTTCTTCTAGGCAAGGAATACAAAGCTTTACTAGTCATGAACAGTTAAGAAAAAAAATATATATATATATATGTATTAATCCAGGTAAATGAGGTTATCAAATTTTCTAAATCATAATGCACTTGTGATCAATAGGAAGGGTTTTACATGGGCCACTTGGTGATTGTTTCTAAGGTCCTCCTTCCATTTAGTCCCTATACATCCACTTAGCAACAATGATAAAAGCAAAAGGCAGATCTCAGTCTTCTCTATAAGGGTATGCATCCTACCATTTGCCAGTACCACTACTCATGCTTATTCAAGGCCCTTCAGGGTCATAGAGCCTTTGTGATCCTTTGAATGCTTTCCTTCCTTCTTCATTTTCTTTCATTCACCTATTCATCATTTTCTCACATGTAGTTACTTAAAATGTGCTATACATATATAATCAGTGTTTATGTTATATTGTAAACAATTATGTATGTTATACATATATAATCAATTATACATACATAATCAGTCTGTTACTGAACTAGTGCCATATTCCTGATATGACTCCATTTGGGGCATAGTAAATTATTTATGACTATAATGTATTAATATCCTGTGAGAATTTATGTCACATCCTGAAAGAGATCCCAAAATGAAAACTTTCAGGAATATTATAGCCAAATTCCAGAGCTCCCAGGTCAGGGAGAAAATATTGCAAGCAATGAGAAAGAAACAATTCAAATATCATGGAACCACAGTCAATACAAAACAATAGTTAGCAGCTGCTACATTAAAGGATTGGGGAGTTGGAATATAATATTTCAGAGGGCAAAGGAGCTAGGATTGCAATTTAACCAACAAATTTACCCAACAAAACTGAACATAATCCCTCAGGGGGGAAATGGTTATTTAATGAAACAGAGGACTTCAAACATGCTTGATGAAAAGACCAGAGCTGAGTAGAAAATTTGATTTTCAAATATAAGACTCAAGAGAAGCATAAAACAGTAAACATGAAAGAATAATCATAAAGATTCTATTATGTTAAATTGTTTACATACATACATGGGAAGGTGATGGTTATAACTACTAAGAACTTTCTCATTGTTATGACAGAAGGAGTATACAGAGACAGAGGACATGGGTGTAAGCTGACCATGATGTGTCAATTTAAAAAATAAAATAAAATGAAAGGGTGAGAAAGAAAGATGCATTGGGGTAATGGGGACTGAAAGGTAGAATGGGGTAAATTACATAAAAGACCTGTGAAACAAAATGATTTTACATTGGAGTGGAAGATGAGGGAGAGTATGATGGGTAACTTTTGAATCTCACTCATCAGAATTGGCTCAAAGAGGATTAATATGCACACCCAATTAGGTATAAAAATTGATCTTTCCCTGTAGGGAAGTAGTAGGGGAGGGAAATATAACATAGGAGAGCAATAGAAGTGAGGACAGATCAAAAGAGGCATTTGAGGGCAGCTAGGTGGCACAGTGAGTAGAACACTGGCCCTGGAGACAGGAGGACCTTAGTTCAAATCTGGCCTCAGGCACTTAACACACTTACTACCTGTGTGATCTTGGGCAAGTCACTTAACCCCAATTGCCCTGCCTTCCCCCCTCAAAAAATAAAAGAAAAGAAAGAGGCATTTGTCAGAAGTAAAACAAACTTTTGAGGAGGGATGAGGTCAGAGAGAGAGAGAGAGAGAATAAGGAGAATAAACAGGAGCAAAATAAGATGAAGAGAAATACACAACTACGATTAGAAATCATAACTGTGAATGTGAATGGGATGAACTCAATCATAAGATGGAAGTGGATAGCGGAATAGATTGAAAACAAAAGTAACAATATGTTGATTTTAAGAAATACATTTGAAGGAGAAAGATGTCAGGGGATAGAGCAGAATCTCATGGTTCAGCTGAGGTAAATAAATAAATAAATAAAAATGGGGTAGCAATTCTGATCTCAGACAAAGCAAAAGCAAAAATAGATCTAATTAAAAGAGATAAGAAAGTAAACTGCATCTTGCTAAAAGATACCATAGACAATGAAGTAATATCAATACTAAATATATATGTATGAAGTGCTATAACATCCAAATACTTAAAGGAAAAATTAAAGGATTTATAAGAGGAAATAAACAATCTAAACTAGTGGGGAATCTCAATTCCCCCCTCTCAGAACTAGATCAATCTAATAATAAAACAATTAAGAAAGAATTGAAGGAGATGAATAGAATTTTATAGAACTTATATATGATAGTCCTCTGGAGAGAACTGAATGAAAAAAGGAAGGAAAATACTTTTTTTTTTTTTCTCAGTGGTACATGACACCTACACAAAACTGACCATGTATTAAGGCATAAAAAGATGAAAGCTACACATAGAGAAATGGAAATATTAAATACGTCCTTTCACATCATAATACAATAAAAATTACATTTATTAAAGGGCTGTGGAAACAAAATAAAAATTATTTGAAATTAAATAATTTAATCCTAAAGAATAAGTGGGTCAAAGAAGAAATCACAGAAATGATCAATAAATTTGTTAAAAAATGACAATAATGAGAAAACATACCAAAATTTATGGGATGCAGTCAAAAATACTCCTTAGAGGAAAATGTACCTCTATAAGTGCTTACATAAAACAAGAAAAATAGCAGATCTATAAGTTGGGTATGCAACTTAAAGAAAAAAAAAACTAAAAAAAAGAACAAACTAGGAATATCCAAATACAACCAAATTAGAAACC
The DNA here is from genome assembly GCA_028646595.1 of Phalanger gymnotis. Lineage (NCBI taxonomy): Eukaryota > Metazoa > Chordata > Mammalia > Diprotodontia > Phalangeridae > Phalanger > Phalanger gymnotis. Next base: position 182,384,082 of record CM053622.1, read on the forward strand.
CTGAAAATCTAAGGAGAGATTAATAAAATTAAAAGTAAGAAAGTCATGGAACTAATAAGTAAAACTAGGAGCTGGTATTATGGGAGAAAAAAACTAACAAAATAGACAAAGCATTGGTTAATTTGACTTAAAAGAAAGAAAACTGAATTACCAGTGTTGAATATGAAAGTATGAATTTACCACCAATGAAGAAGAAATTAAAGAAAATATTAAGAGCTATTTTTCCAATTATATGCCAATAAATCTAACAATTTAAAATGAATAAATATTTAGTAAAATAGAGATTTCCCAAATTAACAGAAGAAATAGAATATTTAAATAACCCCTTTTTTAAGGAAAATAACAAGACATCAATTAGCAGCCCAAGAAAATAAATCCCCATAAATAGATGGATTCACAGGTGAATTCCACCAACATTTAATGAAAAAAAAAATGAATTGCAGTATGATATAAACTATTCAGGAAAATAAGTAAAGAAGGAGTCCTACCAGATTTCATTTACAACACAAATATAATGCTGATACCTAAACCAGGATGAGTGAGAATAAGGAAAGAAAACTATGACCAGTTTCATTAAAACACTAAGGAGGAGATTACAGCAATATGTCACAAAGATCATAGACCATAATTAGGTGGGATTTATACTAGGAATGCAAGGATGGTTCAATATTAGGAAAAAAACCTATAAGGATAACTGACCACATGAGTAATGAAATCCACAAAAATCATATGATTTTCTCAATAGATGCAGAAAAAGCTTTTGACAAAATACATCACTCATTCTTACTAAAACCATCAGAAAACACACAGAGTATCTACTAAAACCATCAGAGAGTGTTATATGTATTGTGGATAAGTTAAAAGCCTTCCCAATAAGATCAGGATTGAAGCAAGTGTGTCCATTATCATCACTATTATTCATTATTTACTAGAAACAAAAAATACAGCAATAATAGAAGAAAAAGAAATTGCAGGAATTAGAATAGGGAATGTAATAATAAAACTATCACTCTTTGAACACGATATGATGCTATACTTAGAGAATACCAGAGAATCAACTAAAAAAGCTAGATGAAATAATAACTCCAGCAAAGTTGCAGGATATAAAATAAACCCACATCAATCATCAAGAATTCTATATATTACCAACAAAGTCCAGCAGGAAGAGATAGGAGAAATTCAATTTAAAATAACTGTAGACAATATAAAATACTTGGGATTCTACCTGCTAAGACAAATTCAGGAAGTATCTGAATACAATTACAAAACACTTTTCACACAAATAAAGTTAGATCTAAACAATCAGAAAAATATTGTTTACACAGAGGCAGACTGATTGGACATAATACATATGACAGTTCTACCTAATTAATTTACTTATTCAATACTATGCCAATTAAAATACCAAAAATTATTTTATAGAGGTAGAAAAAAATGATACAATTCATCTGGAAGGAAGAAAAAATCAAGAATATCAAAGGCATTGATCAAAAAATGCGAAGGTAGCCTAGGAGTCCCAGATCTCAAACTGTATTACAAAGAGCCAAAAACAATCTGGTACTGGCCACAAAGCAGATTAGTGGGTCAGTGGGATAGATTATGTACATAATACACAGCAGCGAATTACCTTGGTAATTTACTGTTTGATAAACACAAAAATCTAAGCTTTTGGTATGAGAATTCACTATTTGAAAAAATGCTGTGAGAATGACAAAGTGGTTTGGCAGAAACTAGGCATAAACCATTCATACTATATACCAAGATACAGTTGAAATGGGTATATGTTTTAAAATAAAGGGTGATAATAAAGCAGAAATTGGGGGAAAGTTTTGTAGACAGTTCATAAAAAGTTTAAAATATATAAAGAACTTTTTCAAATATATAGGAATATATGTCATTCTGAAATGGATAAATGGTCAAAAAATATGAACATGCAGTTTTGCAACAAAGAAATCCAAACAATTTATAGTCATATAAAAATGCCTTAAATTATTATTGATTTGAGAAATTCAAATGAAAACAATCTTGACATCAGTTTACACTTATCAGATTGGCTAAGATGATTGAAGGGGAAAACAAAAAATGTTGGAGGGAATAGGAAAAACTTGGGGCACTAATTCATTGTTGGTTGAATTGGGAACTGATCCAACTATTTTGGAGAGCAATCTAGAATTATGCCCAAAGAATCATTAAAGTACCTATATCCTTTTACCCTTCAATACCACATCTAGGTCTATTTCCAAAGATGATTAGAGGAAACAGAATCAAACCTGTATGCTCTAAAATATTTTTAGCAGTTCTCTTTGTGGTAGCAAAGAACTGAAAAAGGTGTATATATGATTGTGATGGAATACTACTGTGTTATAAGAAATGATGAGCTCAATGATCTTAGAAGATCATGGAAAGACTTGCACAGAATAATGAACAAAATGACCAGAACCAAGAGAATATTGTATATGGTAACAGCAATATTGTTTTAAGAAAGACTTTGAACAAGTAAGTTTTGAGTACTATGAATATCCAAATTAACTATAAAGGATATGTGAAGAGAGATGCTACCTGCATACATATGTATATATGTGTGACCACACATACTCATATATGTATATCTGCATGCTTGTATGCATGTACCTATTTGTGTCTAATTGCAGCCATCTCTAGAGTAGGGAGGGGGGGGGAAGAAAGTTACATGATAACTTTGTTATATATGTAAAAGGAATAGCAAGTTGAGCATAGTAAATTTATATTTTCATACACAATCATCTCTTTTATTATACTATATTATCGGGGAAAATGAAATAAAGCATGATATCATAACCAAATTCAGGGAGCATGAAAAAAAATTATCTGTCAGATCACTGCATAAGGGAGATGTTTATGATGCAACAAGTATTGGAGAGTATCACAGGAGGTAAAATGAATAATTTTTATTACACGAAATTTAAGATTTTTTTGCAAAACTAATCAATACAGCCAAAATTAGAAGGAAAGAAGGAAACTAGGGAAAATATTTAGAACAATTCTCTCAGGAAGTTATCATTTTTCAATTATAGAAGGAACAGAATCAAATTTATTAAAATAATAATAATAATAAGAGCTATTCCTCAGTTGATAAATGGTTAAAGGAAAGGAACAAGAATTTTTCAAAAGAAGAAGAAATCAAAACTATCAATGATCATATAAAAATGCTCCAAATCACTAATAATTAGAGAAATGCAAATTAAAACACCTCTGAGTTATCGCCGCATGCCTATGAGACTGGCCTATGTGACAATAAAGTAAAAGAACAGATATTGAGGGGGTTGTAGAAAATAAGTATGCGAATGACTGATGGAGTTGTCAATTGATTTCTTAGTATTATTCATTATCCTTATCCTATCTCCAGAGCCTCTAATAGCCTTATCTTTTCATTGTTCTTCTTCAGCCAGAGAGGAGACAGAGAGACAGAGACAGAGAGAGATCCCTCAGTTTGCCTTTCTTATTTAAAGACTACTCTTTTTTCTATTTATCCTTTCACTAAATCTACTTTGATGTTAAAAATCTGACTTTTGGTTGAATTTGCCATTGAAATATAATCATTGAAGGCAACTTCAATTTTTATACTTCACCATAATCATTTCTGCCTGAACCTTCATGTCTTTGTTAAATATGATCCATTCCTCTTAGTCTACCTCTACCTACATAATATTAGGCCATTAGATGTAACTTACACTTTCTTTAAATGCATCTAAATCTACCCTCCCAAAGTTTAAAGTTCATAGAAGACTTTGATTAATTTTCTTCTCCTTTTCCATCATAAACACCATCATTGCTTGCTCCCTTGCCCTGCTTTGATTCCTATAGTTTCTACTTTAGTAATCAGGTAGTACAAGATTAGGACCAGATCGAGAAGAGCAGCAGTTTTCTTTATCATTCTCTACATTTTTTAAAGGGTGAAATCATCAACAAGATAAGTCATGAATTTCAAAGCTGCTACGGCCTCTGGTAGAAAAATCCAAAAATGTCCACATAGTTTAATTATATCATCGGTACAATATCAGGTCTCAGTTTGAAATTTCAGATTTGTTTCCTGAGCTCTTCATTTAATTCCTACTTTGACTTTGAGGTCCATAACATATTTCCATGAAAATATCACTGTTACTTCTTCCTCAGTTTATTCTCATTGAAATATCCTCTATCATGTTTCACCTTTGGGTTCCTCACATGAATATGTCTTCTTGAAATACAATGATATTTCAACTTTGTGGTGGGAACAATACTCTAACTTTACTTTCCTTAATAGACTGGAAAGCTAGGCTAGTTTTTTCCTTAAAAGGTATCGAAGCCATCCTTAATACTTGAATGGCAAAGGGGAAAATAAGCACAGGTTATGGATATCACATCCTGGTTATGAGAAAAATTTATATTAATGCTGTATTATTTTATTTTTAAAATTAATCTGTAATATTCCCTTCTCTATTTAAATCTCCTCTTACTTCTTTGACTAGGTCAAAAGAGACCTCTCCCATTCTAGCAGAGGAATGTAATCTACTCCCAGGCTCCTGGGCAGGGACCCTTACTTTTGTTTATCCTCATAAACGAAAACCAGCCAAAGCAAGGCCTTTTTTTTAACTTTGCTATTCCCCTCATAAAGATTTGGGGTGATCTGGTCAAACAGTAAGGGAAACTAAGTAAGTGAAAACCTGTTTGATAAAGCTTATATTTTTGAAAGTGAAAGATTGCTATTGGAAGGTAGGATTCATAAACCAGCTAACATTCCATTGCTTAAATTCCAGAGAAGAGTGAATCAGTCACATCTGAAGCCATTTTACTAAGTCGTAGATTGATTTGCCCAAGTCTTCCCCCTTTCAAAGATGAAATAATGGGGAGGAGCTGACGACTCTTGGCCCACTTCCTCATTAAAATAGTCAGCAATGGGGATTGCTAGGGAAGGTTGCAATAATGTCAGGCCAATCAGAAAAGGAAGACACACCTAGGTATAAAAGGCAGGGTTGGCTCTTGCTCTGGATCTTTTGGCACAAAATGAAGGCAAGCCGGTAAGATCTTTCTTTAGCCAGGTTGCTTTCTCCTTCCAATAAAGGATATTTCACTGGGAAAATTGCCTCTGCTTGCCTTTTTTTAAATTCTGGGCCCCACAACTATTTGAATACAAGTATCCATTAGGAGTTCCAGGAATTCTCTGATGCTTGGCTGATGGACCAAAATGAGCAACTAGAACAAGAAAACTTCCAACAGCTAAATTAGATCAAGGTGTTCTAAATCCATATCCATGTTGAATATCCTTTTGAGCTCACTAAGAAACCTTTTTTTGTTAACTATTTAATTACCTATAAATATCTCATTTCATTCTGATGGATAATATAAATTACCAACAAACTGGCCTGAGTTAGGTCAAGCCTAGAACAACCCTATCCCCTCTGTGTTCTACATATCCTACCCATTTTTATTATTGTATTCCTTTCCAGTTACAATTTTCATCCCAGGTCTCAATAGTATCTATGATATAGCACTTGCCTCCTTATGTTAGTATTTATTTATTGCTCAGAATTTAATTCAATGGAACATTGGTTTCTAACTAGAAGGGACTTCGGAAATCAGAGTCTGATCGATTACCATTTAACAATTAAAGTATTGAGGCTTAGAAAGATAAAATCACTTGGCCAAGGTGGTACTGGTAGTAAATGGCAGAGCCAGCATTTGAATTCATCTCCTCTGACTGTAGAAGCAGAGTAAATTGTAGAAATAATTGTTTGGGAAAGGCTAGTGATATTCTGGAAAGACACTATATATGTACTCGTTGGAAACTTAATTTGAAATAAAGTCTGGGGGTTCAAAAAGGATTAATCTGAAATATTGTACACTCAAGCCAATTTACCAGGGAGAATGTGTTTTAGAGTAGCACTGTGTTCTCTTAGCTCCTCACTTGCTAATATTTCAACTGCTTGGGTGGTAAGCACTGTCTGCTTTCAGTAGGCAAAATTTTCTTTAAGTTATCTGTGACTCAACAATTGTAGATCCTTAACCTGTTTATCCTTAACACAGCCAACTCAGTTGCTGACTCACTGAATGACCCCAGGCACTAATCCCATTTAGCCTCATTACAATGAGGTAATTATCCTCCAGCCCCCTTAAAATGCAGCTTGTGCAAGGAAGCTAAAACACTATGAAAGCAAAATAACAGAAACAACTTTACAATTGCTTTTCCCACATCTTCTTTGGAGAAACTTTGAGTCTTTATATTATTAACATTCTCTTTTTCAAATAACTACCGATGGGTAATACTCTGAGGTGAAATTTACCCTCCACCACAAAAGATAATAATAATCCAGGAAATCACAAAAAGGAAAGTTAGTCTGCCTTTCAAATCAATGATGTGTTAAGATCATTTATTTCCACAACCACTTTTCAGTTAAAGGAGAAAATCGTATCTGATATTGTTTCTTCTTTGATTTTTGACTCTTCTTCCACCATATCTCTGTCCTCTAATATTGTGACTAAAAATGCTTGCAAAATGGCAAAGGGCAGCTGTCAGTCTGAAGATGAAATCAGTGATGGGAAAACCAGTCCTAACTTCAAAATTATTTTTTCTTCTTCAAATGAAATCATATTTTTTTAAGTGCTTGCTAATATAGCAAGAATTGCAGAACTCATAGGGTATTATGAAAGTAAATAGGCACTAATAAGAACAATTTTACCCTTCCTAATTTCACCTGGTCTGTTTTCTCTGATCATTTTCTGGTAATAAAAGATAGATAAGCAGGAGCCTAGTCAGGAGTGGAAAGCAAGGTAAACATACTATTTACCCACATTAATTCAGAGTGTGTAGATATCCCTGATTCTTCTGATTGTCTTATAGAAGAATGGAATCAAAGGATTCTAGGATATCACATCTCAGACACATTAGTTCTATGATCTAGAGCAAGTCACTTGACCTCTATGTGCATTTATTTTCTCTGCTTAAAATGAAGTAATTGAAATGAAAGTCCTCTAGGATCTCTTCCAGCTCTAGGATGCTATAACTCTGTGACCAGCTGATCTGTTCACTATCACTAGAACCACAGCTATAATCTAGAATTTAATACCGTAGTAGCTCTACCATTGGACAGCTAGGTGATACAATGGATAGAGTATTGGACCTGGAGTCAGGAAGACATCTTCCTGAGTACACATCTGACTTTAGACACTTACTAGCTGTGCGACCTTGGCAAAGTCATTTAACCCTGTTTACCTCAGCTTCTTCATCCATAAAATGATCTATAGAAACAAATGGCAAACCAGTCCAGTATCTTTGCCAAGAAAGTTCTACCATTAGACCAATTTTCAGGTGTAAGTTTTCACATTAGGTTCATGTAAGTTAGTAAGTATATGCAAATGAATCTAATGCCAAAACCTTATACAAAGAGTCAGACATGATTGAAACAACTAAATAACAACAAGAAAGTTCTACCATTAAACCAATTTTGAGGTATAAGTTTTTAATATATTAAAATGTGAGGCTAAGTTCACCCAGGTGAAACCTTCCCCACCTAATTTTCCCAAGCCCCAAGTCACTTAAGCAACCATTCCATGCAAAAATATAGTAGAAATTAGTGCTTTATTTTAATTGGTATGTACCTAGCAAACAATGGGTACGTACTGACAAACTTTTCAAATTCAATTCAATTTAACAGACTTTTATTACAGACCAACTGTGTGTAGGGAATTGTGCTGGGATGTGAGAAGACAAAAAGTTTAGAAAAAAGCAAAATTCTTGCCTACCTATAGAACTGGTTTTATTGACCTTTAGGCTTGTCCTAGTGATGAATCCCTCAGTCATGCTTATAGTCTTCTATGGAAAAGTAACATAAGCAGATAATTGTAATACAAAATGGTAAGTGAACAATATAGTTATCAACCTAAAAGTGCTTAGACAAAGAAATGATTCTAACTCTCTCATTTTACATGTTAAGAAATGAAGGCTCTATGAAGGAAATTATGACCCAAGGTCATAAATCTCTGAAGATCACCTGGCAAGTTTAAGGTGCTAGATGTAGAACTCATATAAGGCAAGTGCTCACTCAAAGTCAGAAGAAGAGATACAAAGACGTTCTCCAGGCATCTCTGAAGAACTTTGGATTTGAAGGTGAGACATGGGAGACACTGTCAAAGGCCCGCCAAGTGCAGCATGCCTACATCAATGAAAATGTGCTCTATTGAGCAAAGCAGAATTGCAGTAGCTCAAAAAAATGTGAGATGTGCAAATTTAGAGACATCTCCACTCCAAACAGTCATATGAACTATTTGTACCTGACCTGTGGTAGAGTCTTCTGAGCTCACATTGGTCTGATCAGCCATAGTTGGACACGTTGTACCTTGATTCCAATATAGTGATGTCATTTTGGTCCTCTTCTAGCATGAAGGACAACAACGAACCAAGAAAATTGAAATTCAAACTCAGGTCCTCCCACTCAAAACCAGGGTATTTTCCCCATTGCATCAAAAGTTGAATATCAGTTAATGAATTTTAAGAATAAAATTAAGAGCATAAAAACAAGGAAATCATATTTCAGTTTACTTATTCTCATTTGCTTTACCTTATTACAAAATTCTTGTCCTGCACTTTTCCCCATCAAACAATTTATTTCATTATCAACTAAGTACAAATTAGTAGTCAATTTAAGTTCAGTGAAACAAGGATGAATGGTTCTTCATTTACGTATAAAGTTTAGTTTGGCTTTACATATTGCCTGGTATTGTATGGTTCAGCATAATGAGATATAAAATAGTATATTTTCTCACTTTTTCTCTTTTCTAAGATATTTTAAAACTGTTGTTTCAAAAGTTCAAAGCTTTGTTCTTTTTTTTGTCTTTTCAGTTTTTATTAGAATAATGTCAAATATTTTATTAAAAATGTATGCTATAAGTATTCAGGAATATTTCATAAAAATATTTAATACTAAATACATTTCTTCATGTTTGTATGTGTGTTAATTCCCACATTTGGTGGCAAAGTCCTTGTGCATATATTCTATCTATTGATGATATTGTACCATTTCTTTTCCCTAAGTCCTGCTGTTGCATCTTAAGCTGATTGTCTTGTCCTCCTCATAACTTCATTTCTATTGATGACACCATACTTTTAAGTCACATAGACTTAAATGTTCAGTCATATCCACCTTTTCCTCTGCCCAACGAATGATAAATCATTATATGTATATATAATATATATGTGTATATATGATCTTCCATATTACAGTCTAGGCCTTGCAAGTCCTCTGCCTAAACCTCCAGACTCTCCTACTTGGAGACGTGATAAGCCTTGAGCAAAGAATGGCAAACTTCTGGACTTTCCTACTTGGAGATGTGATAAGCCTTGAATAACAAACCTCTGGATTCTCCTACTTGGGGATATGCAAAGAATGACCAACCTTGGGATCCTCCCCCTTGGAGACTTGATGAGCCAGAGCAAAGGATAGTAAACATTCTTGAAGTTAAACATTTGCCATTCTGGGGAGCCTAGACAGCACCCAAGAATGGTATCTCACGAGACCCCATTTTAAGGATTGGCTCCCCTCCCAATGGGAACATCCGGAGTATTTGGCAGTAAGCTTTCTTTGTTCAGGGCCTTATTTAAGTCTCTATGTGGGTGAGTCACATTGAAAACTCACCCCTTAGGGTGAGATAGGACACTCTGCCTGGGACTTTCCCATTCAGGACTCTGATTGAGTTGTACCATAGGATTTCCCAGCTTTAAAGGATCAGGTGCTCCCACTTGCCAAATTGGTGATGTATTAACGTATTGCTTTCTGTGTCTTTGTCTCTTTTGCTGTGATTAGCTGTGTTATTAGGAACTGTTAATTATTGTTGTTGTAAATCCAATGTAATATTCCCTCTGTCTTTTAATAAAAGCATTATTCCATTGGGAGTGTGTCATATTGCAGGTGCAAATCCAAACCTAACTTAGTGTTTCCACAATCTGGCTAGCAGTTTCTGGGGGTGGGGAGAAAGATCCACCCACAGCCAGCACCCAGAAAGCTGCCAGACAGCACAAAAACACAGGTTCTTTTGATCTGCCTTAATAAGGAGAGTAAGGTGAAGGGGTTGGCAAGCTTACTTTAATTCAGCACACAAATATCATTCACTTAGTTCAGGTGAAAAAGCCAGCACTCTGAACTTCAGAGCAAAATACAAGCAAATTACAAACATCAACAGACAGACCTTGTCTGATTCAAATCTCAATAAATAGTTACCAGAGTTGAACAAAGTCTCAGCACCCGGGTTTACAAGCTGGAGCGCTCCTTAGCTACGGCTGCCCGGAGTCTCCTCATCAACACCATCTCAAGAGCCCTTAAACAAGTTACAAACAGACAGACCCAATACAATTCATAGTTACCAACATCTAGGTTCAGCCCTGGGAGCTCAGAACAAGGGCTGGCCCAGAGTCACACCTGCCACCACTGCTTCAGCAAAGAGCTCCAGAGAGGAGAAGGCCAGCCTCTGGTTTTATATCTTTTTCAGGATCAGGGGTGAGTCACACATGCGACTCACCCACCTGACCTAGAATCACCACAAAGAGGGACTTAAATCTACTTGGTCTAAAAGCCTTTGCTGTCCCAGACATGTAAACTAGGCCCTTCCTGGAGTTAACCCCACCTTGGGCCCCACCTTAGCTGCCAATCCACACCCGCATAGGTTTTACATCTAATAGGGGTTTGGGCCTGGGGCTTAGCACTTAGTAACATTCAATGAAATAGCTGAATTACTCAAAGAAAACAAAAGCCAAACTCTTCAAGGGCACTTGTTGAACTAAGTGCTAAGGAGACCATTTTGCTTCCCAACACACTTAGCTTAATTGCACACCCTATCTCCCATAACCAAGTCAAGACATCATCCTCATGATGTCATTGGTTCTCTTCAAAAACAAAGGACAAACAACAAAGGTTCTGCATGAAGTATCTGTATGCTGTATTTTTGGGAAGGAGTAAACCAGGATCTTAGGAGAATATTTTGTATTAATTGGCTCTACCATGTTATTTGGGAGCGATAATAGTGGCCCTCTGTGGACCCAACCTGCCAATTGGAGAAGAAATTAGGGAATGCTGCTATTTCTCCTCTTCCTCCTTATTCTTTTTCACATATTTTATTTATTTATTTATTTATTTATTTATTTATTTATTTATTTATTTTTCAAAAAATCTGGGGCAATTTAACTTTTGTCCTGCACAGTTTTCATTTTTGATTTTGAGTTTGTCAAAAAACAAAATGTATAAACAATATATAATTATTTTAAAGAGAATTATAATAATGAGAAAGCATTGAAATTTATGGGATTCAGCTCCTCGGAAGAAAATCTTTGTCTCTCAAACCATATATTAATAAACCAGAACAACTTTAAATTGAAATTTTTAAATTAAATTGAATTAAAAATTAAATTGAAAAACAAAAAATTAACAACTCAAGGACAAAAGTGAAACTTGTGTGAATAAGAGGAGAAACATAAAATAGAAAATTTTTAAAACATCATTGAACTGGAAAGGAAGTTGATTTTTCTTGATATTATTTCATAATTCTTTAAATCTATGCCAGTAACCATGTAAAAAAAAAACAGACATATAAAGAAAATGAAATTGCCAAAATTTAAAATCCCAAATTATTAAGAGATTAATTAAGTAAATGAACTTCAGGAATAAAAATTGAGTAAGACAAGTAAAGTGTAAAACGATGGTGGATAGCGGGAGGACCCAGTCTAGGTGGGTTTAGAAAGCAATCTTTTAAAAATATCTCTCTGTTATAAAATTGTTCTAAAACAGAAAAAAAAATTGTATAGAACCCCTTGAATAAAACAAGTACCATTTTAAGAAATGAAGAGCAGAAGGCAAATGGAGGGAGGGGAGAAAAAAAAACCTGAAGATCGATGTCATTATGTATATTGGCAATGTGAATATAATGAATACTGATGCAAAATTTTAAATAAAACTTTAGGAAAGACTACTATACTATGTCCAAAATATTTATTATGCTCAATTTTCATTTATAACAATGATGCAAAAAACATTCAATATTAAGAATTATTTAACATAATCAATAGTAAAAAAAATCATTATTAGATTAATAAATATTTTAAAAATCTGTAGAATATAGCACTTCTTTTTGTTTCAAAACCTAAAAAGTCATAGAAATGGAAGCCTCATTCTTTAAAATGATAAAAAGAAGAAAGTCAAAAGCTAATACTATTTACAATTGAGAAATGCTCAAAATCTTTCCAATGTGAGAAAACAATGATGTTGCATTTCTGCACTCTTACTTGACATCCTAGATAGAACCAGAAATTCTATTCCTATAAATAAGGCAAGAAAAATAAATCAAAAGAATAAATATCAGCACAGGAAGAAAATATCATTATTTTCAGACAATATATTTTACTTTATAAAACCTTCAAAAATGAAAAAAGCAACCAATATGATTAATAGCTTTAATAAAATAGAATCCAAAATAAAACCATAATAATCATCAGCATTTCTGTGTATTATTAACAAAACATGCAAGTAAATGACGAAAATGTAAATTCCGTTTTGATTAATAATAGAATGTATACAATATCTGGAAATTAACTTCTCAAACATTGAAATATACAATTGAATTAGCTATAATCACAAGCCACATTTTAGAAACATAAATAGAGGCAGCTGGGTGGCCAGTGAGTAAATCACCAGCCCTAGAGTCAGGAAGACCTGAGTTCAAATCTGGCCTCAGACACTTGACACACTTATTAGCTAGTGACTTTGGGCAAGTCACAACCCCATTTGCCTTGCCTTCTCCCCTCAAAAAAAGAATCATAAATAAATGCCTACACAATAAGAGAGTCACTGCCAGAAACTAGTCTTCGGAAACATAATAAAATGATGGAACTATATTAAGAAGAGTTTTTGTTCTGAATTTGGAAGAACATTCAAGAATGTCATTAAAACAATTTTAATGGGGAATGAAGGGACTTGGAAGTATTGGATTTCAAATTACATTATGAAGAACTAATCATAAAAATTCTCTTGTCCTGTAGGGAAAAAAAAATGAAGGTTAGCACAAAGTAGATAATTAAGACTGAGGCAAACCAGTGCAATAATAAGGCAGGGTTCATTTGCTCTAAGAATGTTACCTATTTATTTGAAATTCATATCTGGTAAAATGTGCTAGAACAATTGGAAAGCAGGTTGATAGCAACTTAGTTTAGACCACAGTCATACATCATATACCTTAATAAAGATCAAGTAAATAATCAATCACTTAAAAAAAAACATAAGCCTTTTTTTTTTTTAAATTGTGTCATTTACCCTCATGCTTAGGAGGGAAATTCATAATGATAAAGGAGAGAGGTGATTAAAAAGACTAAATAGAAAGTTTTGTTGTACAAAATTAAAAACTTCTGCACAAAATACATCAAATCAGCTGAAATAATATGAGAATCTATTGCTTGGGAAAAAATCTGTGCATAAATTATGATACAAGTTTGATACCTATAATATGTAAAGCATAACAGAAACGAATAAGAGTAAAGATTGTATTTTTTTCGGTAAGTAGGTTTTCAAAGGATATGAAGAAATATTTTCAAAATAAGAACTGAAAACTATCAGCAATCATATTTTAAAGATCTATAAATCATCAATGAGACATATAAATTAAAACAACTCTGAAGTTTTACCTCATACTTCATAAAAAGTGCAGATAAGTATAAGGTTGAAGTAGTTAGTGGCAGAAGGAATATATGAAGATATATGCAAGAATATGTATTTGCAAAGCAACAAATTAGTTCCAACACTGAAAATAATTTTAAATTATTTAATGAAATCTAATAAAAGATTCAAACTCATTGACTAAATCATCCAGTTACTAGTAACATGCTTCAAGGGGGTCAACGAAAGGTGTATTTGATCTGTGCCAAAATATCCAGTGATAATATTTTTGCATTAGCAAAAAGATATAAAGCATGTTTCCATAGACTGTGGGATGGCTGAAAAAAGCTTCGGTTACAGATATAACGGATCTTAATGCGGCATAAAGAATGACAAATGTGAAGAATCTGGAGAAACACGAGAATATTTCTATGAATTCATGAATGATGACAAAAATTGCGCAAGGTGAACTAAATAATGACTCCAGCAATATAAATGAAAACAAGATTATAATGTAACTGAATTCAGTCCAAGCCTGAGAAATAAGCAATATGGGTTCCAGTTGATTTGCAAAGGACAGTATTTCTTTTTCTTTATAGAAGTGTGATAGTCTATGGGAAGCAATGGTACATTTACTGGCAATGTTTTAAAAATCACATTAAAGTTTTTTTTTTCTAATTTACAGTTTTAATGATATACCAATCAAAATACATAAGGGACACTTTACACCAGAGGTGTTAAACCTGTACATGGCATCCAATCGGATTTAAATGCAATTGATAAATATTTAACAAAATAAATAAAAATACAGTAGAACATAGATGATGTTAATACATGGTTTTCTACATGACTGTGTTCCCCACAGGGATCCTT
>CM053622.1:182399100-182422312 GCA_028646595.1 Phalanger gymnotis
GCCAGTCACTGCTTCCCAGCCGCCATCTTGGCTCTGCCCCCCTAAAGTTTTTGCTAAACATTTTTTCCCTAGTTTTCCTCAGTTATTTGTTCTAGGGGTGGTATGTAAATATGACTGTGGTCTTAAACTGCATCAATAAAACATTAGGAAAAATTCTGAATTATAATTATGTTTACATACAAATTTTTAGAAAAGGAAAATTCAGGGTTTTTTGTATTATTGAAAGTATTTCAAAACTAGAACCAGTCTCACTGGTCATACAGAATTTGCCTATAAATCTAGGTATTGGTTTGATATACATTCTCTAATATTAACCTAGAGACACTGAATTTAACTTACCACTCTTCAGAGAACATGATTCTATTTGTGCAAAAACTTTGCAAGTGAATCTTCTACTTAAAATTCATTGATGCAAAAATATATATATATTTCTTAAAGTTTTCTTGCAGTTACCCACTGGGGCCATAAATTCTTTAATTATATTTGCCATTAGCCTGCATTTTTCCTTCAGTATATATCCATATAAAACAATTTCGGATTGCTAAAGATAAGACCATCATACTCAAACATCAAAGTCAGCCTGTATTTTTTGCTTTTTCTCTTACCTTACCAATGTGATTTCATATTTCTAGTTACATTTAGGCAATTTAATTGTATCTATATTAATTATGTCATGTCTCCCTTTAATCAGTGGCTGGTAAATCATGTGGAATGCTTATCACAGTAATAACCCACAAAGAAATAAACAACAGTAAATGTAATCACGTGTTACTGTCAGGTACAATTCAATTTGAGAGAGCTGCCTGTTTGCCAGTGTAATTGAATAGCATTTTCTAAGGTGGAAAATGCTAAGCTTTTACAAGGAGTAGTTCAATTTCACTAAATGACTGCCTCATAGCTAACAATTACCTATTGGGGGAAAAAATTACATCAATTTTGGAACTTAGAAAATGTAAAGACAAGCATTTTTCTTTTCTTGTTCTCCTCACTTGATAGTGTTTAAAAAAAAAGCCATATTCCTCTTCACTTTCATATTTATTTTGGGTGGATACAATCCCAACAGGTAATTTTGCACATTAGAAACCCTGATCCTAGAATTTAAGCCAGTTAGTACAAAAGTGGTAGCTGACATCAAGTTTTTCTCAAGGGGTCCCTGATAAATTTTGAAAGAAAGAATGAGTACAGGCAAATGTGGTAAAGTTTTTGGTGAATTGAATGTTCCCAAAGGAACATTATATGTTCCTACCATTCTACCATTGTAGGGAAGGAATATAAAGCATTCTTAGTTAGATTTAGCTGTAAAGTGAATTTATGGAGTGGCAAAAGCCACTAAACAAAATCCATAAAGGAAGCATTGAGATATCAATCACTTGAGAAAAAATAACTTTATACTATTATATTAATAACTAATGATCAATATGTGATTCATTTTTTTTCCTTTTAGTTAAGTCCCAACTCCTGAAAAGATCAGGCCTGACTCATGAGATTGCTGGGAGCCCCCAAGGCACATGCTCCTGAACTAGGTTGGGCAGAACTCCACCCACCTGGGAAACCTACTTTGTCTTTAGAGTACAAGCAGAATCCAGTCTAGGTGACCCTTTGCCTGGGTAAAGAAACACCTGTCCTCTGTCTTCTCCATTAGAGGTTAGGGCAAGTCACTTTATGAGGGATAAAGTTGCCCAGAGAGGTCTGGAGGGAATTGGCTTCCCCTGTCTGGATGCCTTGAGGTTGTTGAGTCTCAGGATCAAGCCATGATCTCAGCTAGAGGAGCTGAAGACTTTTAGCCTATCTCCTCATTAAATGTCTACCAATCAGGATTGAGTTTCACTTGGCACAGGAGTTCCTTTTCAGAAGGGATTTAAGATGATTCAGAGCTTCCCTTTGTGTCTTTGGTTAGGAAGAGAAACCACTAACCTTCAATTTATTACCAGCTAGCCTAATTGATAATTTTTTTTTTTTATAAATTACCTGAAAACTCTGTCCCTCAGGAGTTTTTATTCATCACACACTCCTGTAACAAAATTTGTAGAAACCAGAGTCAAGCAGTGGTAGAGTAGAATTGTACTTCTGACGTCACATCAAAATGTGGCTCTTTACTAATCTTGCCACTTTGATGATACACAATAGTCAGACATCATAAGCCACTTAACCAAATTATCAGTTTTTACTTTATTCCCTAAGCCAGAGAAGTAAACTATTTCTTAAATGAGATGCTATATAAATATAAAATCAATTCTGTATTCATGGCTTATTCATGTATTGCACAATATAAAATAAATCCAAGTTAGAGCACTGGAGCATTTGATATTCATATGGAAAATTATATTTAACATGTTTTCTACCAAACAATATCAGAGGGAACATATAAAATGTGAGAGAGTTTAATGTCATTCTGGTTTTGCCTAGACTAAAAATTATTATTATCTCTCTTAAATTAACTTAATATGGTTTCCAAGTAAAAGAAAGAATTCTGCCAAAAAAGTAAATTAATCACTTGATGAGCATGGATGACACAAGTTACATGGCTCTACCAAAACACAATAAGAAGCAGTTCCTTCATTTTATGGAGTGTTTCTTCATTGATCTCAATATGTGTTTTTTTTTTAAACTCAAGTATAAAATTCTTAGCATATATATTGTAAATGGGCTGCTGCCAACCTTCCTAACCTCAAGTATAAAGATGGCACAAATTATTAAATTGGAACAAAGAATATAAAATAATGCATTTAGCTTATAATGTCTATTACAGAATTTAGCTCCATAACAGTTATTACAGAGCAAGGAAACATGTTAATATTCCAGCTTTTGCTTCTTGTTGTGTTCTTGTTAACACTGACATCCCCTTGTCCTCCTTTACTTTCCTATGGGGATAACTATTCTCACAGTTGTGGCTATTACAGATCCCTATGTTCTGGGAAAACCACCAGTTCTGAGGAGGTTGAAAGTTCAGGGACCGTGATATCAGTGTAAAGTCTTTTGTTATACGTGAAATCCAAACTTGTATGTTCTACTTGCTTCTGTGACAGAGGCTGTTCACCCACATTTCCTTAAGGCCAGTGACTTGAGATCCTGTTACTTTTAGTCCTATGGTTGTCCCTCTGAATCTGTGTTCTCCACTTAAATGTGTGTAGGCCTGGCTATAGACCAACATGTCAGGGAAATACGACACCAAAGACTATGGCTATTGTCTTTATTTCTCAAAGAGGGCCAAAATTATATCACAATGTTAGAATCAAGGTACAGTGTATTTAACTGTGGCTGATCAGACCAATTTGAGCTCAGAAAACTCTGCCACGTATCTGCACAAGTAGTCCACATGAACATTTGGAGGGGAAAAGTCTCTAAATTTGCACAACTGACATTTCTTTTGAGGTACAATGTTGCTTTGCACATAGAGCCCAGTGCCTTCTTTGATGTGGGCATGTGATGCTGGACAATCCTGTGCCAGTGTTTCCTATATCTCACAATTAATTCCAAAGTTCTTCAGATAGACCTTGAGAGTGCCCTTGTTATTGCTTCTTCTGACCTCCATGAGAACACTTGCCTTGTGGGAGTTCTCCATAAAATGGTCTTAGGCAAACATATGTTTGGTATTTGAACGATGTAGCCAGTGCATCAGAGTTGCACTCTCTGCAGTTTGAATCTTTGGCAGTTTAGCTCAAGAAAGAACCTCAGTGTCTAGTACCTTATCTTGCTAAATGACCTTCAGAATCTTCCTAAGACAATTCAAACAGAAGTGATTCAGTTTCCTGCCACAGCACTCGTAGACTGTTCAGGTTTCACAGGCATACATTAGATCAGCACAATGGCTCTGTAGACCTAAAGTTTGGTAGGCCATCTAAATACCTCTTCTCTCCCACACTTTTCTTTGGAGCCTCCCAAAGACTGAGCTATCTCTGTCAATACATGTGTCAACCTCATCATCAATGTGGACATCCCTGGAAAGTATATTGCCAAGGTAAGTGAAATTGTCCACAGTATTTAATAGTTTTCCATTTGCTGCTATAAATGGTTCCACATAAATGGTGTGGTGCTGGCTGGTGGAGAACCTGCATTTTCTTAGTGTCAATTCTTAGGCCAAAATTGGCACAAACAGCAAAAAATTGATCCATAATTTGATGTATTTCAGTCTCAGAGGCTGCATTGAGTACGCAATTATCATTGAGCAAAAAATTGTGCATGAACTCTCCATTTTAGTCTTAGCTTGTAGCTTTTTCAAGTTAAATAATTTGTTGTCAACTGGGTAGCTGACTTTAATGCTGTTTTCATCTTTTTAAAGGTATCTGGCAACATTGTTGAAAACATGTTAAGAAGCTTGGGTGCAAGCACACAACCTTGCTTCACTCCATTGATGACTAGGAAAGTTGTAGAGGATTGTCCGTTATCTAGAACCCACACAAGCATGCCATGAGGAAGCTGATGCATAACATTAAAGAACTTTAGGCAACCACATTTTGCCATAATTTCCTGAAGACTACGAACTCTAATCTAAAGGCCAAATAGAAATAAAAGACAAAGTCTATATTTTTGAATATATTTTTTCCCTCCAGTCAAGGCACAATCAAACTTAAAGCTAATCAAGTCAAGAGACTTACTGGTATCTTGAAGTCAAACTCAATAAGAAGACCAATCTTAGAGCAATTAACACCTATGTCGTAAAATAGATAATAACACTTAAAAATACTTAAACAAACAAAATACAATATTAATCAAATAAAGATTAACACACACCCAAAAAGAAGAGGATTATTGTTACAAAGTTAGAGCATATGATATAAAAAATATATTTTTCGAACAAGAAATAATAGTTCTTCAAAAAACAACAGTAGAGTCTAATCAATGAACTTACCAAATATAACTGAAAGTTATTGGAGCATATAAAATGACTAATATCCAAGAGTGAAATCAAAGCCTTCTATAAATGACATCCATGTAAAATTAACCAGCAATACGTTAACAGAGAAGTTTCGAACATTTGCAGACAAAGAGACATTTTTGATAGTGATAGGTAATTATCACCAGAAATTTTAGAAAAGATATACTTCATCAGCCAGAGTAAATGAAAAGAAATAGTAGAGTCCATGCAACATCTCACCTTATTTGTAAGTTACATGCAATGGCAACAACAGCAACAACACCTATGGATGTTTCTAACCCTCTTCTCTTCATACTACTTTGAATCATCTACAATTTTGTTTGGCCTACACTATTGCATATATGTCCATACATAAAGTAGATTTGACTGTAAATAATTCAAAAAAATTGTCATATTACTGAAAACACCAAAAGTACAGAATCATGGCATAATAAATATTTACTTTCATTAGTACATTTAAGATCAGGAATTTACCAAAGGAGAGTTGGGTTTTGTTTTTTTGTTTGTTTTTTTGTTTCAATTCAGATGTATGAATGGCCATGACATGATCATGATATGATCATGTATTATATTCATTTGTTATCTATAGAGAACAAAGATGAAAGTATCATCTCCTGAATAGAAAAAAGGGCAAGTTTCCAAATTCACAAGTCCCTGAATGCCCTGGAATTGAAGGCAAGGCAAATTACAACTAAATTAATAAATAAATAAATGTCTTGCCTTGGACAATATGTTGCCTTGGACACAAATTTTATCCAAGACAAGCTTTCAGTCTGTTGATACTTTATGCTCCTACCTCTGTGTTGCTTTCCTGACATGAACATGAAGATCTTTATCTGAACTTACCATAAAGCACCTTTTCCTTATTCTCACTAGCTTTATCAATTGGATACTTCTGTTAAATATTATAAATTAGATCACTGAATAGCACTCTGTATACCCTTTTGCATCATAACTTAAATCTATCCATCTCTTTCAGTCATATTTTCTCCCATTTGAGTCTGTTAATTACTTCCTAATCACTAACCAATATTGGCCCCTTTTCCTGCAACTCTGTAACTCTAAAAATGGGCCCCAAAAGAAGATCTATATTCAAGAAGTTTCATGTTAATTGCTCAGGGCTGGATTCCTCTCAAAGGCATCCCAACATGTGGCTTGTAGACTATTAGAACATTGAATGGTATCAAATTAATGTTGTTTATTTCTTTCATTTTCCTCTCTAGGCATAATTGCTGTCAAAATTGTTATGTTATTTTAAACTTGTCAATTTGATTATTTTTTCATTTGAATGAAGTGACAAAGGGCTGCATAATTTATCTTAACACATGACAAGCAACTTAATGAGGTTCTTAAAAACATATGTGATACCTCAATTTTAAGGTTTCCTTTAATTTCTACAATTTTAGAGTGTAGCAAAGATAAGAACAGTAGCTGCCACACTAGAAAATATTACTTCTACCATAACTCCTCATATTACTACTCCCACTGCTGCTACTACTACTCCCGCCATTGCTCCTCCTCCTTTTCCTACTACCCTACTACTGAAAGCTACCATTTACATGGTTTTTCTTAAGATTTGTAAAGTGTTTTGTGTGTGTGTGTGTGTGTGTGTGTGTGTGTGTGTGTGTGCATGTGATGTATGCATATGTATATAGTACTTCATTTGTCTTCGCAATACCTAAGGAAAATAAATGCTATTATTATCCCCTTTTTACAGAGTAGAAAGTTGAGACAGATAGATTTTAATTGAATTACTCAAGGTTACAAAGAATGTAAATGTCTTAAGCAGGAACTGAACAGCTCTTCTTAACTCCAACAATACTCTGTGGACAAGGACATCTAGATGCCTAAGCAAAAACTATATTTGCTGCTGCTGAGTCATTTCAGTTGTGTCCAATTCTTTGCAAACCTATTTGAGATTTTCTTGGCAAAGATACTGGAGTGATTTGCTATTTCCTTGTCCAGATCATTTTAAAGGAATATTTATAAGGAAACTGAGGCAAACAAGTTTAAATGACTTGCCTAGAATCACACAGCTAGTAAGTGTCTGAAGAGAGATCTGACCTCATGAAAACTAGTGCCCCTGACTCTAAGCCTGGCACTCTATCCACTTCACTAAATGGTGACCTCCAAAGCAATTTAGCCCAATTCTTACCTGAATCACCAATCTTCTCTAATTTGTTCTTTATTACTTCCTACAATGTGAGCCCCATAGATGCGCAAATCACTACATAATGAAGCACACTATTTAATTTGTGAGCAGTTCTCATTTTTAGGATGTTCTTTATTATATTCAGTCAACTGCACCTTCTAATCCGTGATCCTAATTCTCCTTGCTAGTGTCAAGCAAAGCAAATCCAATCCTTCCAGCCCTTAAGATTATTAAGATAATAGGACAGAATTCATGTCTCCCCTACATCATCTCTTACCTAGAACAAATGTCTCCAATTCCTACGACTGATCCTTACATGATTTGGTTTCTAGTCTGCTCATCAGCTTAGCTTCCCTCCTCTAGATACATTCCAACTTGGAACTATTTTCCTTAAAACACAGTACTTAAAACTAAACACCTTACTTCAGCTATGTTCTGACTAGTACACATTGAGATGAAGCTAGCTGTTAAGTACTTCTGTTCACTGTAGTCAATAAATTTAGCCTAAGTCAGCCATTTCTCCACTAATGTTCTCCTTTCATGACTCATTAAGACCATGAGTTTATGAAGACCATGACGAAAGAATGAAAGCTCTGGCAGCTCCTACCAAGTTAGATTTTGAGCCCAGAGATTGACTATGTGCCATCTAAGGACCAATCTAGTTTATCATAGAAAGGCTTATCCACACTAAGTGGTACTGTGAAGGCATATTTATAGTGACACTAGCCTGAGAAATCATCTTTTATTCCATGACACAGTTATAATTGGTGCTGGATAAAGGATTATGTACTTTCAATAAAACAGTTTTTTTTTTAAAAGTTAAGCTAAAACATTATTTTTGAAATTCTATTTGTGTCTGTATTTTAAAACTAAATAACACTGTTGACTCATATTGATTTACAGTTATTTCTGAATTCTTTCCTGAATTGTGAGAAAACATTTAATTTTCAATTTAGCAATAAAAATATGTTTGTTATTTTATGTCTTGAGTGGCAACTTGATAAACGGTAGTTTTTTGAATGGATTGAATTGAACTGGGTGAATAATGATTGTCAAAGACTTTAGACAAAAACCTCAAATTTTGGTTTACCATTTTCATTATTAGCAAAATGAACATACATGTATTTTTCTCTGTAGGCTAGGTAAGTAATAAAAAAATACTTTAAATTTAAAAGGGAAAGAGTATAAATAGCCTTCCTATATGGAAGAGTAGATAAAGATTTAAGTGCTTATGTTATAGGTACTGCCATAATATATATAACTATAATGAATATAGAAAAAAAATTCTTAAGATACAACGAAGTTCATACTAGATAAAACCAAAGAAAGATTCCACTAGTAAAACCTTTGACCCCAAATGTTTACGTACAAATAGATCTCACAGAATAAACAAGAAGCAAGATTAATTTGAGGACCTGCCAGAGAAAGAAAAGTTTTACCTCATAATTATCTTTGAGATGTGGTAAAAGGAGATCAATGACATGTATAACGCTCCAGATGGATATATTTTATTCAGTATAAACAGATTAGGATATGGGGACAAGAGATGGGGGTGACTATGTATTCATGTTAATAAATCCAGGAACAGAAAAAAGGCAAGCATGGAGGAAAGCAATTATGGAAAGACCAATGGAAAGAGAAAAGAGAAGAATACTGTCATTGGAGTATAATAAAGACCATTTGAATGGAAATAGAAAATTGATAAGATATTCAGTACACAGGTGACAAGCCTAGCATTGAGGCATGATATAATAATGATGGTAGAAGTCAAATTATCAGATAGTCTATGGGAGTTTTCCCTCTCCAACTGAAACAAAGCATCTAATAAGGCTTGGTGGCAGAAGGGACTGGAGAAGAAGAAAGACTTGATGTGAATAAATAAGAAGAAAATTTTGTGTGTTACAGTTTTGGACATGTGGAGAGGTCCTGTCAGTAAACTTCAGAGTATCAATTTGGAGATATCTATGAGAACTCAAAGGGACATTGAAAGGAAGCAACTTGACCTAAAGGAGGAAAAAAAGATCTGAAGAAAAGTACTCAAGGAGAAAAAGAAGAGAGTTGTTGAGGCAACCAAAGTAATAAATTGCACGTGAAACAAATTAGTAAGATGTGAATGAGAGAAAGAAAAAAAGTTAAATGTGACTGCCAAGATATTGAGAAATGATGAAAGGGAGTGAGGGACAGCCCTCATTTATGTAGCTGCTCAAGGGTTTGTGCAGCACTTTACATGTATTAAAACTTATTGGATCTTCACAACAATTCAGTGGAGTAGACATTATTATCATTGCATATAATAAAACAATCATTTTATTAAATGCATTTACGTAGCATTTTATGGCTACAAATAATTTTTTATATTAACTACTTTGATCCTCACAACAACTTGTAAGGTAGGTGCTATTACTATCATCTCTATTTTATAGATAAGGAAACCACATTAGAAAAATACCAGAAGGTAGCCATCACTTGAGCATTGACTATATTCTCCTCCCTTTCCCAACTTGATCCTTGGTACAGCAGTTCAGCAATTAGAGAAATAAATCTTGGCATAGATGCATGATATCTTAGTGATGAAGATTTCAATTTTTTTTTGGACCAGTGGTTCTCAAACTTTTTTTTTTTTTTGGTTATGGAACTTTGCTTTGAGGAATCATTGCATACTGAAAATAAGAGCAATCATATTCAGATTATGTTTTCCGTATCTCATATATGTCCTATTCTTTCCTCTAACACTGCCACTACCTTGATATAGTGACACCCAGACCATTGCTGTAACATTAAGATTGTTTTTCTGCCTAAAGTCTTTCCCAACTCTGGTCCATCTTGCATTTAGCTTTCCAAGTGATTTTAGAGTACGTGTCACTGTTCCTCTGTGCCCCGCTATTAACAAATTCCACTGGCTATCTATACTCTTTTTGGCTTTGAAACCTTTTGTAACCTAGCACCTTTCAACTTTTCCAGTCTTCTTCTACTTTATTCTTTCCAACATAATCTGTGATCTTGTGACACTGTCTTTTTGTTGCATATCACACAAGACAAATCCATTTCCAAACTGTGAATTGTCACTGGTTATATCCCATTCCTTTTCCTCCTTGTTTCTGTCTATTCCTTCCTTGACTTCATTAATGTCTCTAATGGCTCAGATAAAATTGTACCTTCTATAAGAAGCCTTTCTCAATTTTCATCAATATTAGTGCCTTCCCTTTTAGATTATCTCCAGTTTATCATGTACATATCTTGTTTGTTCATTGTAATTTGCTTGTTGTCCTCCTCATTAGGTTGTGAACTCCTTGAAAGCAGGGACTAGGTTAGCCTTTCTTTGAATTCCCAGGAGCCCAAGTAGGGCACTGGATAAATCTTTGTTGGCTTCATCTATCTTGATATTAATTAGTCTTACATGAAAACATTTAAGAACATCCAATCTTTTCTGCATCCAGCAAGTTATTTTTTAATGAAGTATTTTCTGTATTCAAATCACAGACATCTTGGAGTTAATAGAACCAGACTGTTGACAATAGAATAAAAGGACTACTTTTCCGCGCTTCTGAGTGTATTTCTTTGGAGTTCAGATATACTCACCCTCGGAACCCATAGGAAAATATTGGGTTTTGAAATCTTATGCTTATTAAGAATACATAGGGTTCACATAGTTATACTTATCTTTATAGACATGTTAACTTACTTATACAGAGATAAAGGTCTGAGACAATTATTGTCATGCTATTACTAGAAATAAGTGGGTAATTCCAGGAATAAAATTGCCCTTGATCATCAGAGAATTTATTTAGAGTTCTACTTAAAAGAGAGTTGCTAATTTATTAGGGTGACATCAAAAACAATGTGGAACTTTTTTTAAACCACAATTTAAGTACTCTGTGAATTTGTGTGTGTGTGTGTGTATGTGTGTGTATGTGTGTGTATGTGTGTGTATGTGTGTGTGTGTGAAGAGAGCAGAATTATTATTTCCTAGAGAATCTCTTTATATTAGATAATATTTTGACTCTGATTTTAGGCCACCCACACAGAATGTTTTCTGTAATCATAATAATGTAATTTTTATTCATTCTCAAAGGCTTATTTCCTTAAAAGGCTTATATAACTCCATGCAATTCTTAAGAGTATGCATACTATGAAGGAAAGCTGGCTGTTATAGCAAAAGGACATTGATGTAAATGTTTTGCTATATTCTCAAACCACATGTGGGATATAGTTCTTAAAAGGAAGTAACAAATCTGAGAATTAGAATAATTGAATCATAATTTTCAAATTTAAAAAAAAACAACCTTATAAATTATCAAGTCTAATCCCATCATTCTATGATGAAGCCCAGAAAAGGGAATGATTTGCCATAGTAAGATTTAGAAAATTTATCTCTGTGTGTCAACACATGTGTATATAAAATTGGTACAATAAGTTAATATTTTAAAATAATATACAATTGAAAATAATATTCTCCGAGAGACAAGTTGTTAAAGAATATGACCAGATGACTTTTCAAAAGAAGAAAAGCAAATTTTTAAAGACTGCTTTGATCATATCACTAATAATGAGAGAAATACAATTTATATAATTTCTGAGGTTTTATTTCATACTTATCAAAGTGGCAAAGATGACAAAAGATTTTGTCTTATGTCCATGCTGATGCCCATTATCCTGTTGTTCAGCTGCCACTGCCCTTGAGAACTGCTTAACTGGCTATTGCTATGTACTCTGCTTCTCAGGTAACCTTGTCTGGGGCACATATCTGTGCCCATTCCCTATAGCCACCAATTCCAGAGCACTTATCTGTGCCTGCTGCTCCATTGTTAGCATTTCTGGGACTATGTCTTTTTCTACTACCCCTGTGCCCCAGCCACATCTCTAACCAATCTCCCTTTGTGCTAGGATCAATTGTATACCACATAAGCTAGGGCAGGACAATTTTGACCCTGTTTACCTGAGCTATTCTGATATATGTTGTGACAGATTGATGGAGTAGGTCTCAGTGCTATTGCTGCCAATGTTGGGGAGTGGCTCTGCAATGCTGGTTACTAGGTGTTACAGTAAGGCAATAGGGTCACCATCACTACCTGGTCCTCAATAGTTGATGAGGTCTACAAATTCCACATGAGACAGCTCAGGATTAGTTTCATTTATGACAGGATTCTGTTTTTCTTCCTATAACTGATGATTCTCTCCAATGCAGGGAATTTGCCATTTGACCACTGCTGAGAAACCCAGGAACACCAGAAATCTCAAACTCACAAAGCTACCATTAAGACTAAGCATGTCCAGCTTCAGATCACTACTCAGGGAAAGATAGAAAGCAAATCAAAAAGGCTAGAAAACCAGAGACTCCTATAGGCTAAGACCTGAGAATTCCTTTGCCATGTGCAAGTGGTAGATGTTGCAGGAGAGATAGTGAAAATGTAAAATAAATAGGACTTCACAACAACCTGAATATGGGAGTTGAGAGGTGGTAAGGAGTAGATAATGACAATTACCTTGTGAGTGTGCGAAACTGAGAAGATAGTTGTGCTCTTAACAGTAATAAAGAAGTAAGAAGTATAGGATAGTTTGGGAAAAGATGAGTTCCTTTTTTTCCTGTTGTTTCTTTGTTTTTGTTTTAAGTCAACCAGTTTGGAACGGGCTCTAAGATTTTTAAGGATATCCTTTCATTTTTTTAATAGCATTTTTCCCCAGTAACATGTCAAGCAAAAATTTAGCATTCATTTTTACAAGATTTTGAGTCCCAAATTTTTCTCCTTGTCTTCATCCCCTCCCATCTTCTGAAAATAGTAGACAGTTTGATATAGTTAATAGTTTATACATGTGCTACTATGTAAAAGTGTTGTTTTCCTCAATTAGTTTTTGTTCTTTCTTTTTCATTTAGGCAATTATACTCCTTAAGGATTTGTTTTCTTGATTGGATTTTTGTATCTCCTTTTGTATCTAGTTTTTAAGCAGTTTTCCAAGCTGCCGACTTTTTTTTTAATAATTCTTTTGTGTTACTCTCTTCTACCTCTCTTATATGATTTTTAAACTCCTTTTTGAGCTCTTACATGAGTTACTTCTGGGCTTTGAGAACATTTTCTATTTTTCTTGAGGGTTTTGGCCACAGGTGTTTTGACATTGTTGTCCTCTTCTGAGTTTGTCTTGGTCTTCCCATTCACCACAATAGTTTGTTGTCGTTGTTTGCTCATCTTTTTTTCCCTTTCTTTCAAATTTGAGCTCTTCCCCTGGGGTAGAAAGGTCATTGTCTCCAGCTTATTGTACTAGGGGCTATAGGCCTAGCTATTTACCGGTGTCATACTTATGCTGCCCTGAGGCCCCCAGGGGACCTGTGTTCATGGTGTGGGGGTAGGGGGTGGCTGGCACTGCTAGAAGCTGCTGGAGTCTGGCAGCTCACTTGGTGCTGAGCTGGGGTCCTAGTCATATTGTTTAGTGTGTGCTGAGGCATGGTGAGGTTTTTCTGTGTTTCCCCATAGCTACACTGAAGCACATGGAGGTCTGGCCATTGTAGGATGCTTGTTTGCCAGGAGCTACACTGAAGCACACAGAAGTCTGGACTACATTCTAGTCATGATGGAGGATGCCAGTTTGGCCTAGGCTGTGCTGAAGTATGTGGTGGTTTTTGGAACTGGAGTCTCCCAGTTCTCCTGATATGCCATAGCATATGGTGGGAGTGTCATGGTATTGACATTTACCTGCTCCACCACACTGGAACTCAGGATCTTCTGCTAGTTTGCTGAGGTGGGGCTTGCTGCTGGTTTGTTGGGATGCTTCATCTCCTGAAATGTAGCCCTCTTTTATTTGAGTGAGGTGGATCTTTCTTGCCAATCTTCCAACTTTCCTGAGCTAAAAGATTATTTCACCCCATCTTTTTGCTGGTTCTGGTATTCTAAAATTTATTTGGGGGCATTATTTTACTGTTGTTTGGAAGTGAATATGGGAGAGTTACAACATTTTACTGCTTACTCCACCACCTTGTCTCCCAGAAGTCCCTCATGAATTCAGTTTTGGATGTGTCACATTTAAAATGTCCATGGGACTTCTAGTTTTGAGATGTATGATAGGCATTTAGAGATGAAAAACTGGAGGTGAGGAATGTCATTCATTTCTGTTGGACTGAAATCCCTACTCTCTTCGAGGATACAGAGCCAAACTCATTAACACATTCTAATCCTGAACAACTTTGGTGTATCTCTTCCTTTCAGTTCTTCATAGAGGATCTACCCAAAGTGCTAAAATTCTTCTCAGTCTTTTAATATTCTGTGGTTATTGGTACCCCCTGTTATCCCCTGGGTGGACCCCTTCTGGATGGACCAGCAATTGTCATCCCTTGCTCTTGATACATGATTGAGTCACGTCCTTTCCTAATCAACTACCTAGCATTTTTTAAAACTGTACCTTTGGTTTTATCATTGTAGGAGCACTCCATACAAAACTCCCTCCTTCCAACTCTGTATATTACTGTATATTATTATAATCAGAGATAGTTGTCTGTCTCAGTGAATGGTTAAGTGACTTGCCTTGGCTGACACAGCCATATTATATTATTGGAGGGACTTGAACTCAAGTGTTCCAAACTCTGACACCAACTATATCAAATTGACTCTTTTGCTGGACATGTAGTAGGCACTTAACAAATGCTCGTTGAAGTATATCTCTGTCTCTCTCTCTCTCTATGTATATATATATATATATATATATACATATATATATATATATATGTATATATGTATATATATATATATATGTATATATATATATATATATGCAAAAAATAAAAGAAATACAAATTAAGGCAAATTAATGTTCTATCTCACATGTATAAAACTGGCAAAGATGACAAAAGTGGAAAATGGCAAAGGTTGGAGGGGTTATAGGAGATCAGGTACACTAATGTGATATTGATGGACCAGTCATTAGACTAGCAATTCTGGAAAGCAATTTGAAACTATGCTTCCAAGGTGTCTAGACCATAACACACTTTGAATCAGATATACCACTACTAGACTTCTACTCCCAAAGAAATCAAATAACTTGGAAATTAATTTATATAAACAAAATTTTCTAGCGTTTCTCTTCATCATAGCCAAAATTTGGAAACTGTGGTGTTCTCTTTCATTGGGAAATAATTAAACATATCACAGTTTATAAATTAAAATTAACATTGGTCATAAAAATGAATAGTTGCAGAAGAAATTTGGAAGACTTTTATGAACTGATATGCAGTAAAGTGAGAATTTATACAATAATTATAGTATTAGGAAGAAAAACAACTTCGAAATACTTTGAAACTCCAATCAATCCAATGATAAACCTTAAGTATTGAAGACTGAAAATGAAACACAACACTCATTTCTTTCCAGAGAAATGATGTGCTTAAAATTAAAGATAAGAAAGAGATAGAGATTTTCAGGTATAGTCATATGGGAATTATTTTTCCTGGACTTTACCTATTTATGATGGTGGCTTTATTTATTTATTCATTCATTCATTCATTCATTCATTCATTCATTCATTCATTCATTTATTTATTTATCTGTCTATTTATTTATTTATCTGTCTATTTATCTATCTATCTATCTATCTATCTATCTATCTATCTATTTATTTATTTATTTATTTATTTATTTATTTATTTATTTATTTATTTATTTATTTTTGATGTGGTGGTGGTGGTGGTGGTGGTGGTAATTTTTCACTCAGTTGGGTTGGACAGTGAGGAGGAAAGATTATAAAAACATATAATAAATAAATTTATTTATAAGAATAAAATGCTACAAAAGTATAAACGTTTATACACAAATTTAAGACCCATTATAGATGAACCCAGCAATGGACTATATTATATGGCTGTTGTCCAAAGATCAGCCTAATAGGTTGGAGGTCTTTTGTCAAGGAGTGGATTTTTTTCAATAGCAGACACTCATAGGTCCTTTTGACAAGATGGGTTAGAGTTTGCATTTATGGATAGAATACCTATAAAAATAAAATCAGGAACCTTTGAAGTAAGTTTTGAAGTAAGCTGCATCTTTTGAGAGGCAATGTGGTATATTAACAAGAATAGTAGATTTGGAAACATGGTGTCTGGGTTCACATCCTGACTCTAACTTGGTTATTCTCTAATCCTTAGTCTCCTTGTTTGTTAAATGATGGAGTTAGATGTGAAAACTTTTGAAAATGAACATTTTCACTCTCATTCCTCAATTTCCAGACAGAAGGCAATCTACTTGAGAAAAAAAATAACATGTTTTAAATTTTTAATAGAATAATCCACCTAAGAAATTAATTCTTTCCTAGTCCTTTTAATCTTCAAGGAATAATTATAAATGTGGTGGCATGCTAGTTATGGGAAATGTGGAGAAAGGGAGAAAAGAGAGCTTGATCATTAGCAGAACCCAAGTGTCCTGATTTCAAACCACTTCTGTTTCTTCTTACATGAATGAACATGGTTTAGACCACTAGAATTTCTTAAAGAGTCTCTTGTCTTATCCCACCTCATAGAACTCACAAATATTCCTATTTGAGAAGTCCCCAAGATACTGTCCCATCCTTATTCATTGTATGCAACATTCTTACCCAGTTGGAATTTAGTGCTTTATAAATTTATATACAGTCTATACTCACATAATTTGTCTTTCTCCCCTGAAAACAATAGCTTTTGCTAATTCTTTTCATAAATGTGATCTCATCAGTTATTATCATCACTGAATTTACCTTACATGGGAAAGGAACTGTTACATTTTTTCCTCAATATGTCCTAAGACAAAAAAAGATTGCTAAAAAGAATGATATGATATGTAATTGATGGTAAATTTCATTTTTAATACCATAGCTAGTGTTCATTTACATATCCAAATTAGCAGAGAACTGTTGGTATTTTTATCAGTGCCCTGCGACTAAACATAGTTTCTCTGCTGAAAGCTTACATAAAATATTTAGTTAAACATAATTACACCACAAAAGCTTATTCAAAATGTCAGCTTGCTTAAGAATATTTTTGGAGTTATTTTAAAACTAAATGGGAGGGGGAAATACCCTATAATTACTCCATGCTATTCCCACACGAAGCATGTAATACACAGTGAGCCAGTCTTAAGACACTAGGACATAGGGGAGGGTAGAAATAGAATCATAGGAATGGGTTCAAATCCTAGCTCTCCTGCTTACCATATGAGTTAAAAATGAAATTCTCCTGAGTGCATACAAAATGTTCATAGCTAAGTAAACAGAAGGAGTTTCTACAATAAGTACCAAATGACTAGGGAGGAGGGGCACTAACAACTGTGAGAATTAGTGTATGGACTCCTGAATGATATGTCACTTGAACTGAACTTTGAACACGAGCTGGGGTTTCAAGAAATGGAGGTGAAACGGGAGAATGTTCTTTCTATGAGGGAAGACTGATGCAAAAACACAGAGTAGACGTTGCAATTACATGTTGAGAATAGTAAGTAGATCAAATTGGCTAACATCAGGAGTACATAGGGGTGAGAAACGTATATGGAGCTTATAAAGGTACATTGGAAACAGATTGTGAAGAACTTTATTTTTAAATGAACTTTTTTTCTTTAGAGGCAACAAGGGTTCATTTATGATCCTTCAGCAGAAGAGTGCCCTCTTGATATCTGTGCTTTAGAAATAAGATCCATTTAGAACATTTCTAGTTGGAGATACCTATGGATTATCTGGGGCTGGGGTGGGGGAGTATGCAGTAGGTACATACAGATGTGAGAGTGGAACTCATGAAAAAGGTGAGTGCTGGATATGTAGATTAGGAAGGCTTCTAAGTAGGAAAGATCCATGGAAGCTGATAATATCAGTCAGTGAAGAAAGAACAGAAGAAAGGCCAGGACAAAGTCCTGGGGTGCAGACATGCATATAGGGACATGGGTGATGATCCTACAAGGAAGTATGAGAATTTGACAGGTAGAAAGGGAAGCATGTAAGAGTAGTGTGATAAAAACCCAGGGAAGAGAATGTGTCAAGAAGTGAGACTGATCAACAGGATCATATTGTTCAGAGAATATAGATGGATAAGAAAAGACTGTTAGATGGAGCAATTAAGAGATTGTTGGTGATGTTGGTAAGAGCAGTATCAATAAGGCATAACGCAAGGAAATCAGCAGAGTGTTAAGCAATAACGTAGTATGAATGAAGGCAAACAGCTTCCCCCAATAGTTTGTAAAAAGGGAAGAGAGCTATAGCAAGATATATTGAGGAGATGGAAGGGTATAGTGAAGAGTATTATTTTGTTTTGCTTGATTTTTGTTTCTTTTGGGATGGGGGAGATGCAGGCATATTTGAATGCTGCAGAAAAGGACCCAGTGGTTATGGAATTAGGGAAAGTGAACAGATAAGAGCTGGAGCACGTAGGAAGGAATGAGATCAACTGCACTGTTAGGTTTAGCTTGAAAAAGGAGAGTCATGTCATCTGACAATAGAGAAAAAGGGGAAAAAACCAGGATAGCACGGAGGTGATTTCAATCAATACCTATTTATCAAAGCATCTACTATGTGCCAGTCATTATGATATTTAATCTGCACATGGAACGGTGTTTATATTCAAGGAACTACATGTTCCTTATGTCTAAAATAGTGATCAATCTTGTTCTCTACCAGATTTTTTTTGTACAGACTATCAGGCCACATCCCAATAAACATAAAGAAAAGTTCCTACTTTTGAGAATGGTTCTTCATGAGAATTCACTCAGTTCAAGATAAGTATGAGGCAGCAAAAGAGAGGGACCTAGGAGCTCCACTATATTTGAATGCTGGAGCCCAAGTCAGGAAGACCTGAATTCAAATCCTGCTTCAGATACTTACTAGCTCTGTGACCCTGGACAAGTTACTTAACCATTCTGTTTTCATCATTTTCCTCATATGTAAAATAAAGAAGTAGAGTCCAAACCATTCTAAAGATGAAAGGAGCATAATTTAGAAATTAAATTCACTTCCTGGTAATATTTGCCAAATCAGGGTTTTCCATCTAGGTATTGCTTGTTAGGGGTTCTGGCCCTGTGAAATGTAAATTCCAGACAAATTCCAGACCTTCACAATTCCAGATGATTTGTATATGTTAATGAACTAATCTCATGGTAGTACAGATAGAAGGTGGTCTGTTTCCCCTCAAAAGCCCCCACAAAAATGAGATCTTAAATTCTGCCCTCCAGCATTTTTCCATCTCCATTGCGCCCATGCTACCTAATGCTCCCAACTCTAATCCCTGGTTACATGAATAACAATTACTTCCTCTCCTTCCTCCCATCCTTGTTCTCTCCCGAGGGTAAATGCTGCCTGCCTTCCTTCACCATCTCATTCCTTGTCTTGCACCTTCATTTAGCTCTGTACCTCACTAGCTTGTCTTTGACTTTATGGGCTTTTTGTTCCCATAAAATGTAATTGCTGCCCTGTTTCTTGCTGCCATCATGATTTTTCCCAAAGAACTAGGTATACCTGTGCTCGTTTAATCATTTCATAAATTAATAATAAATTCAGTAACTTACTGTTAAGTCCAACTTTCCAAGGAGGGGGATAAAAGGCATTGAGTAAAGAAAGCACCTTCTCCTTAAGGGAAGAGCTGGTAACAAAGGACACATGGGGTGGGGGTGATGGAAAAGAAAGTACTTAACTCTCTTCAACCACCAAATATACCCTATTACAAGCATACTACCACCAACTATTCATATACATGTGAATGTATATGTAATATATATGGAATTACATATATACCTGAACATATATTTAAAGTATATATGAACACACCAATTTATAGGTATATGTATACATATATATATACATATATACATATATATGTATATATATGTATGTGTGTGTGTGTGTGTGTGTGTGTGTGTGTGTGTGTGTGGAAAAGTAGGGTAATATGGTTATATATGCCTATATGTTATATATGCTTATGTTCTTCAGTTGTTTGATTGTGTCTGACTCTTCATGATCCTGTGGATCATAGTATGGCAATACCATTCATGGGGTTTTCTTGGCAAAGATGCTTGGAGTAGTTCACCATTTCCTTCTCCAGTGGATTAAGGCAAACAGAGGTCAAGTGACTTGTCCATGGTCACACAGATAGTAAGTGTCTGAGGTAAGATGTAAACACAAGTCTTACAGACTCCAGGCCCAGTACTCCATTCACTGAGTCACCTAGCTACCTCAAATATGCTTACTCATATCATATACATGTGTGCGTGTGTGTGTGTGTGTGTGTGTGTGTATGTGTGTGTGTGTGTGTGTGTGTGTGTGTGTGCCAGACCCTTCGGAGACTGTATACTCCTTTAGGTCAGGGTGCAAAGAGCATTTTTCTTTTTTTTTTTCTTTGTATCCCTAGTTTCTATCACAGTGCTCTGATTTTTTTTATTTATCATTATTATTATTTTAGTTCTCATCTATGATTTTTTTGAGTTTCGGGACATCTGAGTGAGAAACCTCCTTCTATTATTGCAAATGAGTAACTATTCAGCAACTCATAGCATTAAAATGTTTCCTTGAGAGCACCTAGAAGTAAGTGACTTCCTAAGGGACACATAGTTTGAGAGGAAGGATGTGACTCCAACCCTTCTTAACATCGAGGTAGGCTATTTATCCACCACACTACCATGCCTTATTTATTTAGCAATTAATAGATGTTTATTGCCTGACTGAATCTCAAAGTCTTTATATATTAGGTAATACTATTAAGTTTCTTCTTAAAACTCAGGCTGGTATTTGTTGTTGTTATCTTAATTTAAGTACTGTACAGCCTCTTCACTGATATTTTACTTCGATGTCTCTCTGTCATTGTGGTGGCCCTCATCACTCCAGTGAAACACTAGCTATGGGAGTTCCTACAGGTCTGGAAAGGCTTTGAATGTTTACCTAGTGATGGATTGTATTGCCCGTTGTAGATCACAGTAAATACAGGCTGTCATCATCAGATTTTTTTCTTGGTCCATAAATCAAAGTCATATCTTATGATCTATAAATATAATAATCTGCTTTGGTTCAGAGACTACTGATACCAATGAAATCACAGATCCTTGAAGAAGTGAAAAATGCTTGTGTAGTCATGAAAACACCTAATTTAATCATCAAGTGGCTATTCTAACCATTGTGTGTCATCAGTAATTGGAGATCTGAAAATATTGCTATTTTCATGTACTTAGACCCAGAAAGGAAATGAACATTAACAAAATTACTAATGTCATTCAGCCAAAGGTGACATTGACTTGGGTATCCAAAAATGATGTATGTTTTACAAAATAGAAGTGGAAAACATGTCAATGTATTAATCTACCAGACCCATGATTTCAATGGTGAGGGAATTCCCATGGGGAAAACATTCCTTCCCAAAACAAATCAAAGCCTTGTTTGAATTTATAGCTTTAGACAGTTGTCTGGGACATTGAGAGATGCAGTCACTGGCACAGGATGACATAAGCAGTATGTGTTAGAGGTGGGATTTGAACCCAATTCTTTACTCTGAAGGCAGTCTTCATTTACTATGTTATAATGCTTCTCTTTATCCCTATTTACAACTTATCAAAATTAACTTTTTGATTTATTATTCATCAAAAATTACTCATTGTAGCAAAAGAAGGAATAAATGATAAAAATTACAATCTTAGACCAATTTAAGCATTATGACAATGCCTAATCTTTAATATGCATTCCAGGATGTTTGAAATAGGGCTAAATATTAGCTTGCATAGCTTAAAGAATCATAGAATTTAATCCAACTCATACATGTTTTAAAAAAATAAAACACTACTCTGAAATATGCCTGACAAGTTGTCATCCAAACTTTGCTTGAAGAACTCTTCCAGGGGAAAAGTTTTCTTAAATAAATTCTAAAATGTTTAAGAATTTTGAGATGGGAGGGACAGAGCCAAGATGGCGGCATGAAAACATGGACTCACTTGAGCTCTCCCCCAAATCCCTCCAAACACCTGTAAAAAATGACTCTAAACAAATTCTAGAGCTATAGAACCCACAAAATGACAGACTGAAACAAGTCTCCAGCCAAAGATGGTCTGGATGGTTGCTGGGAAGGGACTATCACACTATGTTGGGAGTGGAGCTCAGGTCAGCATGGGCTACACCAGAAGAGACCAGACTGGAGTAGACCAGGCAGAGCAGGCCTCAGGGCCATGAATCATTGAGCTGTGGCAGTTTCCACAAACACCACAGACATCCACAAACACCAAAGACAATTGAGCAGATCAGTGGGAAAACTGTTGGACCTGTGTGACAGAAGTCCATGATTTGGCCCCAGCCCAGGGCAGCAGAGGCAGCCGAGGCAGTGGGGGCTGATTCCAGAGCTCTAGGCCCACAGACAGTGGGGGGAATCAAGTAGCAGATCAGAGCAGGAGTGCAGGGATCCCTTTGCTGGCTCTGAGGCAGTGTTCTCTTGCTTTACCCTGCTTGGATCTGGGTTGCAGTGCTGGTTGGCAGTCCTTGGGGGAGGAGGAGCACTGGAGTTGCAGAACTTGTGGATGTGGAGAGGGCGTCCTCCTGGTAGTTCACAAGCCAAGAGAGGAGTTCTCCCTCAAAAAAAAAAAATACCACCTCAGAATAGAAGTAGCTCAAGAAAACAGCAGTGCAAAACCCCTTTAGCTTGGGACAAAGCACTCTCCACTCTGAAAAGTCATACAGTGTAAAAAAAAAAGTTCAAAAGTCAAGTAATTGGCTGGGAAAATGATCAAGCATTGCAAAAGGACTCAGACTATAGAGTCTTTCTTTGGTGATAAAGAAGATCAAAACATACAGCCAGAAGCAGTCAACAAAGTCAAAGATCTTACATCAAAAGCCTCCAAGAAAAATATGAATTGGTCTGAGGCCATGGAAGAGCTCAAACAGGATTTGGAAAATCAAGTAAGAGAAAAAGAGGAAAATTTGGAAAGAGAAATGAGAATAATATAAGAAAATCATGAAAAATGATTCAACAACTTGCTAAAGGAGACCCAAAAAAATACTGAAGAAAATAACGTCTTAAAAACATACTACCTCAAATGGCAAAAGAGCTCCAAAAAGCCAATGAGGAGAAGAATGCCTTAAAAGGCAGAATTAGCCAAATGGAAAAGGAGGTCCAAAAGACCACTGAAGAAAATTCTGCCTTAAAAATTACAATGGAGCAAGTGGAAGCTAGTGACTTTATGAGAAATCAAGAAAGTATAAAACAGAACTAAAAGAATGAAAAAAAA
>CM053622.1:182428115-182460751 GCA_028646595.1 Phalanger gymnotis
CTCTCTCTCTCTCTCTCTCTCTCTCTCTCTCTCTCTCTCTCTCTCTCTCTCTCTCTCTCTCCCTCCCTCCCTCCAGAGCTGCTCTAAGAAGATCCTTCAGCTCCTTGTGATGGCTACCCTCTTCTCCAACACTTTTCCTCTTCCTATTCTTGCCCAGCTGCTTCCTCAAGCTACTGAAGTGGGTCCAGGTGGCTCTTGACTATTTCATCAGAGACAAGACCCCATTGTGTACTCCTGTTCTCAAGAGGGAGTTGATACCAAGGGGTTGAGTCTGTGTTTCAGCTGCACTCTGGCAAGGTAACACAGAAACCTTAGGGCTTTTTCTTGTTCTTTCTTCTTCCTCACACCCCCATTAAAAAGTCTGCATGGCCAGAATCTTTGACAGCCATATCTGTCCCTAACTCAGGAAGAGGAGTTAGGTGTTCTCCTTTTTTTCCAAAGAAGATCAACTCAGGCTTCTTTTGGGGACAGGAGTGCCTACTACACTTTCTCCTGCTGCTTTTTCTGGCATTGTGCTTCTTCCCAATCCATGTGGTCTATATTTTCATTATTTCTGAAATGCCAACTCTCCTTCAGGAGGATGATGGTCCTGCCACTTTTTACTTAGGAACTTTGTTGGCTCCTCCTCTGGACCTGAAAGTGCTTCACTTGGCCCCATAAGAAGGTATTTTAAATTCTATATGGTTTCTTGAATCTGAGATTGTAAAGAGAAAATTAGGCTTTAAATTAGCCCTTGAAGGACTCACTAGTCTTTGAATCTCCAAAATGCCAGGCATAGGGAAGTGTGTGTGTGTGTGTGTGTGTGTGTGTGTGTGTGTGTGTGTGTGTGTATGGGGTTTCTGCAAATTAAACTCTATAATCTCTCCTGTATGGGATGTTTTTGTTTCTTTTGTTTTCCAAAGGCTTTTCTAATTTCCTATTTACTTCTTATGTAATGTTTCCAGGTCAGAATACTCAGGATAATAGCTCTGGGTAATTTAAGGGGTCAAAAATAAATCACAAACAGTTGTCATGGTGTCTGATACTTTGACATTAGTCATCTGTCTAAGTCATGCCACTAAAGGTCCCTGTGAAAATGCGAAAAAAAAATGTGGGAAGAATATAATAATATAAAGGCATTTTGTGCTATAAACACTTAGCAAAGGCAGTATAACGGATAGAAAGCTGACCTCAGAGTTAAGAAGACATGGGTTCAACTCCTATCTCTAACATATGCAGGCTGAGTGATCAAGGACTAGTCACAATCTCTCAGTGTACTAGGCAGATCTTTAAGATCAGTTGAATAGTTACCTAACTTTCCTGGTACAGAAAATTTTCTTGAGGGAATATAAATAGGCATTAGGCCGGTGATTTCACTGATATAGGCAAACACTGAACAAAAATATTCCCTTTACCATGCAGAGATAAACCTCTGCAACTTACAATCTTAAATGATTGTCTTTACCAATGATTACGAGATCAGTGTGTATCAAAGGAGAGATTTGAACAAAAGTCTTACTAGCTCCAAAATCATCTCTCTGTTGACCATGCCACACTACACGACAGGCTTGAACTCTGCCCAAATTAGTATGAGTTAGCATCATATTGTTTAACATAGAGTAGAAACCTAAAGCTATGGGACTTAGACCACATAGGTTTTGATAAAAGGGAAAAGGTATTGATTATAAAGCACTGTCCAGGTTACGTGCCATAAGAAGAAGCTCAAGGAAGACACAGTAGTGAATGATCATAGTAACCTAGTGTTTGGTAAACCCAAAGACCCCAGCTTTTGGGACAAGAACTCAATATTTGACAAAAACTGTGGGAAAATGAAAAACAGTATAGCAGAGATTAGGTATATACCAACATCTTACACAGTTCACCAATATAATTTCAAAATAGTTACATGATTTAAATATAAAGGGTGATACAAAAAGCAAGTTAAGAGAGCAAGGAATAGTTTACCTGTCAGATCTGTGGAAAAGGGATGAATTTATGACCAAAGAAGAAATAGAGAGTATTACAATATACGTTGGATAATTTTGATTATTTTAGATAATTGTTTTTTTTGGCAAAACAAAACCAATGCAACCAAGATTGGAAAGAAAACAGAAAGGTAAGAAACAATTTTTGCAGGAAGTATCTTGGATAAAGTGCTAATTTCTCAAAACAAGAGAGAATTGATTCAGATTTATAAGAATACAAGTCATTCCCCAAGTGTAAATAGTCAAAGAATATGAATGGGCAGTTTTCAGATGAAGAAATCAATAGGCATATGAAAAAAATGCTTGAAATACCTACTGATTAGAGAAATATGAATTAAAACAACTCTCACCTATCAGATTGACTAATATAATAGAAAAGGAAAACAATAAATGTTGGAGAGGGTGTGGAAAAATTGGCACCTTAATGCACAGTTGGTGGACTTACGAATGATCCAACCATTCTAGAGAATGTTGGAAATATGCTAAAGGACTATAAAACTGTGCACATACTTTGATCCAGTAATACCACTATTAGCTCTATATCCCAAAGAGATCTAAATATGGGTTGTTTGTACAAAAATAGTCATAGCAGCTCTTTTTTTGTATTTGCAAAGAAATGGAAATAAAGAGGCTGCCCATCAATTAAGAAATGCCTAAAAAATTGTGGTATAAGTTTATAATAGAATAAATGATGAGCAGATATATAGTAAGATGAAAAAATGCTCTAAATCACTATTGATTAGAGAAATGCAAATCAAAATATCTCTGAGGTACCACCTCATATCTATCAGATTGCCTACTATGACATGAAAGGAAAATGATAAATGCTGAAGAAGATGTGGGAAAATTGGAACACTAATGCATTGTTAGTAGAGTTGTGAACTGATTCAACAATTCTGGAGACCAATTTAGAACTATGCCTAAAGGGCTATAAAACTGTGTATCCCTTGGTCCAGCAATATTACTGCTAGGTCTGTATCCCAAAAAGATCACAAAAAAGGGAAAAGGACCCACACATACAAAAGAATTTATAGCATTTTTTTTTTTTGTGGTGGCCAAGAATTGGAAATTGAAAGGATTCCCATCAATTGGGGAATGGCTGAGCAAGTCGTGGTATATGAATGTAGTGGAATACTATTGTTCTATAACAAATGATGAGCAGGCAGACTTCAGAAATAGCTGGAAAAACTTACAGGAACTGATGCTGAGTGAAGCGAGCAAAACCAGGTGAACACTGTACGCAATGACGGCAACATAGTGTGATGATCAACTATGACAGAAATAGCTCTTCTCAGCAATGCAATGATCTAAGACAATTCCAAAAGATTCATGATGGAAAACACCATGCACATCCAGAGAAAGAAACTATGGATCTAAATCCAGATGGAGGCATACTATTTTCACTTTTTTTTTTCTTTATCCTGGTTTTTTTCCTTTTTTTTCTGATTCTTCTTTCACAACATGATTAATGTGGAAATGTTTAATATAATTGCACATGTATAACCTATATCAGATTCCTTGCTATCTTAGAGAGAGATGTGGAAAGGGAGGGAGAAAAATTTGGAATCCAAAATCTTATAAAAGTGAATGTTGAAAACTACCTTTACATGTAATTGGGAAAAATACTATTAAATGAGAAATTTCTTTTTAAAAAAAGAGAAATGATGAGTGGGCTTATTTCAGAAAAAAAGAAGTAAAGACACATGTAATCTGAGGCAAAATGAAGTGAGAAGAG
The DNA here is from genome assembly GCA_028646595.1 of Phalanger gymnotis. Taxonomy (NCBI): domain Eukaryota; kingdom Metazoa; phylum Chordata; class Mammalia; order Diprotodontia; family Phalangeridae; genus Phalanger; species Phalanger gymnotis. The sequence goes on from CM053622.1 coordinate 182,431,815, forward strand.
CCAGGAGAATGTTGCACCTAGTAATGGCAATATTACATAATGATCGACTGTGAATGACTTAGCTATTCTTAGCAATACAATGATCCAAGACAATTCCAAAGGACTCATGATGAAAAATGCTATCTCCATCTGGAGGAAGAAGAGATGGAGTCTGAATGCAGATTGAAGCATACTATTTTTCACTTTCCGTTTTCTAACTTTTTCCCCCTTTGGGTCTGTGTCTTTGACAACATGACTAATATGGTAATATGTTTTGCATGATTAAACATGTATAACCTGTATCAAATTGCTTACCATCTCAGGGAGGAGGGAGGTAAGGATTGGAAGGAGAAAATTTGGAACTCAAATTTTAAAAAAATGAATATTAAAAATTGGTTTTATATGTAATTTGGGGACACTATGTGTATATACATGCGTATATAATGTGTGTGTGTGTGTGTGTGTGTGTGTGTGTACTTTCAAGATGAGCAAACAGTTAATGACTAAATGAATAGAGAGTGAAAGTTACAGAAACCTTTTTCATCCTGGTTTTATTGTCATCCCTTTAATTAAATTAATAGTTTCAAATATTTTTATTACTTATTACTCAGACTAAACACATTCTTTCATTGCTTTCCTCTCCTAATATTCTGTCATCCATACTTATACCTTCCCATGCGTCCAGGTGATATTTCACTCCTGTTTTCTTATTACCTTCCTTTCACATGTCTCCTTTCATTTTAAGAGAACTCCTCTATAGTGATATATTTAAATTTATTGCCTAAAATGTATTTCATTTGTTGAGAGAAAAATAATGTTAGTCAAAAAATAAATCACGCTAGACTTTAAGCCATTGTGATTGTTTTGCAAACCATAAAAATGGAAAAAGTGAAACATTTAAAACCTACAAATAGGGTAGTTTATGAATGAAAAGATTCAGTTTGACTTGTCTCTGACATTCACAGTTTTCTACCTAGTCATAAATTGCCTCTTTTTAAACGTTTATTGTTATTTTTTTCCTCAGCATTTTTCTTTTATCTTCATCCTCAAAACAGGCTCAACCATTGTGCTTTGCACATTCATCATGTGAATGCTTTTCCTGAATAAAACTATAGGAACTAAATGATTAATGTCATAATGCGATGTTTTCTTTAGTGGAATACTACAGAACTGAATTCCTTCATATTGATTTGGATTCAGTATATTCCCAAATTGACTAGGATTGTACATGTATGGTTTTGTGTGTCCATATGTGCTTTAGGTGCTTTGGTTGCTCCTTAAGATGAGGAGTTTTTTAATTTTTTTAATTTTTTTTTCCTCTTTAGTTGTCTTAAGAGATCATGTAGAGACAAAAAGAACAACAAAAATCTTGGATATGACGAGATGGTGGAATAGAGGCAGCAGAACTCTCCCAATATTTCCCTTCAACTTTAAAATAAATGAATCAAATCAAATTCTGAAGTCACATAGCTAATGAAATGTCAGAGTAGGACATTTTCCCAGCCCAAAATAATTTAAGAGATTGACACTGGGGTGGGACTCATAGCCATGAGTGCACACAGTAGCAGCACCAATAGTGGATATTGGAGGTGGCAATATCCATAGTTTTGAGATCTCTTGGCCCAGAGACAGCAAAGGGATTGGACAATTGATAAAAAAGAAATTATGGGAGAGCCTGAGTTGACAGGACTGGCACTGTTTTTCAATTCACTGCCCATGTACAGTTTTCAGCCATAGTTCCATGGTAGAAAGGAATACTTGTGGTCAGTCACAAGGGAGTATTGGAGCTGGTCACAGTTCCAGGGATGAGAAGAGTGCTAGCACTTGGAGCTAAAGTGGAGCAGGGGCGCTTCTAGGTATAGACCAGGAGAGCAGTGGCACACTTTTCCCCAGATTACACTACTTGGGAAGCACCAAAAACTTGCAGATTCCCAGAATTACCTCTAAAAACAAAATCAAGAAAAAGGATAAAACTTGGTACAATACCTCCCCACCCATAGGTGACCAGAGCCCAAATTTAACATAAAGTTCAAGGTCAAGAAATAGTTCATAAATATAGGCAAACAACACAAAAAGAACCTGAACATAAAAAAGCTACTACGAGCAGAGGTGGGGGGAGAGGAGAGAAGGAAAGAGAGGGAAGATTAAGATGCAAACTCAGAATATAACAATGTGAAAAAAATCTACTAAGAAAACATTAAAGAAATACAAAAATTGGCCACAATCCCACAGGAATTCATGGAAGAGTTAAGAAAGAGGTAAGAGTGGTAGGGGAAAAACTGGGAAAAGAAATGAGAGTGATGCAAGAAAATTATAAAAAATCTTGCTACATTAATGTCTTGGACAATGAGCATCCCCCAAGTGGTCCTCTCCTTCTGGAGTCCACAGTTATCATGGGAGGGGAGCAGGGGGCACAGAAGAGCCGAAGCCTTCTTTACCCATTGCTGAGGTAGAGGCTTCCATGCCCAGAAGCACCAAAGTCAAATCTATTTCAGAAACTCCAGAGAGCTCTGTGGCTGGAAGCCATAACACTGGGTTGTGACGAATGATTATGAAACAGTATCTGGTCCAGCAGTTGGAACCTGTGGCCTCAAGGCCACATGTGGCTCTCTAGGTCCTCAAATGTGGCCCTTTGACTGAATCCAAACTTCACAGAGCAAACCCCATCAATAAAGTATTTGTTCTATAAAACTTGGACTCATTCAAAAGGCCACATCCAAGCAACTAGAAGGCATATGTGACTTTGAGGCCATAGGTTTCTCCACTCCCACTCTCCAAAATTTAGTTCAAAAGTCTAATGAAGAGGACTTTGTGAAATGGGAAGACTTGCCCCTTAAGCTGACCATTTATTCCAAGGCAGATCTAATGAAGAAAATGGCAGCAGAACAACCATTAATCTGAGGAAATATTAACCATGACTCACACTGAAGAATTAGCTGGAGACTGTCAGATCCTAAAAGAACCTAGGACTATTGCAGTCAAAAGCATGTGAGAGATCTCCAGCTGCTTACCTTCCCCTGCCCCTCCAGCAATGCATATCTTTCATGGACACTAAATCAACTTGTTTCCATCTATAAACAAAAAAAAGGAAGGGCAGAGCCAAGATGGTAGAATAAAAGCAAGGTGTTGCTTGAGATCTCCCCCAAACTCCTCCAAACACCTGTAAAAATGACTCTAAACAAATTCTAGAGCTAGAACCCTCAAAATGACAGAGTGAAACAAATCTCCAGCCCAAGACAACTTGGAAGGCCAACAGGAAGGGTTTATCACACCAGCCTGGGAGCAGAACACAGTCCAGAATTGGCTGCACCAGCACAGACCTGGCTGGAGTAGACCTCAGGGGATTGAATCACTGTCAGTTATGGTGGTTTCCAGATTTCTCAATCTACAAATGCAAAAGACAAAGTAGAAGGTCATTGGGGAAACTGTTGGACCTGGAGGAGAGAAGATATGTTCTGACTTCAACAGTGAGCCAGTGGAGACAGCAATGGTGGTGGTAGAAGTAGTGGCTGCTTCTGGAGCTCCAGGCCCACAGACAGTGAGAGGATCAAGAGGTGATCATAAGGGGAATGCAAGGATCTCTTTGCTGCCTCTGAGGCAGGATTCTCTTATTTTTCCCTGCTTGGATCTGGGTCACAATCCTGGGGTGAGGAGGAGCAAGATTGTGGCAGAGCTTGTGGCAACTGTGGAGAGAGAATGCCTCCTTAGAGGCAGAAAGGAATGCTTGTGGTTGCTCACAGACCAGTAAGGAGATGAATAAACACCTCTTTTCATCATATCTCCTTAGTAAAAGTTAAAAATTTACAGGTGCCTAGATACATCTCTGACAACAGCTGTACAAAAACTGTGAAACTTGGGACAGGGCACTCTCCACTCTGGAAGCAGAGTTCTACCTTGACAAAGAGCTCAAAAGTCAAATAATTGGCTGGGAAAATGAACAAACAGCATTAAAAAATCAGACTATAGAATCTTACTTTGGTATCAAAGAATATACAAAGATGAAAACAGAAGAAGACAACAAAGGCAAAGCTCCTACATCCAAAGCCTTCAAGAACAATATGAATTGGTTGCCAGCCATGGGAGAGCTCAAAAAGGATTTTAAAAATCAAGTAAGAAAAATAGAGGAAAAATTGGGAAGAGTAATGAGAGTGATGCAAGAAAATCATGAAAAAAGAGTCAACAGCTTGCTGAAGGAGATCCCAAAAAATACCGGAGAATAACACCTTAACAGTATACTAACTCAAATGGCAAAATAGGTCCAAAAAGCCAATGTGGAGAAGAATGCCTTAAAAAGCAAAATTGGCCAAATGGAAAAGGAGTTCCAAAAGCTCCCTGAAGAAAATAATTCCTTAAAAATTAAAATAGGGCAAATGGAAGCTAATGACTTTTTGAGAAATCAAGAAATTATACAACAGAACCAGAACAATGAAAAAATAGAAGACAATGTGAAATAATATCTCATTGGAAAAATCACTGACCTGAAAAATAGATCCAGGAAAGAGAATTTAAAAGGTATTGGACTACCTGAAAACCATGATAAAAAAAAGTCTAGACATCATCTTTCAAGCAATTATCCAGGGAAACTGCCCTGACATTCTAGAACCAGAGGGTAAAATAGAAATTTAAAAAATCCACCAATCACCTCTTGAAAAAGATTCCAAAAGGAAAACCTCCTAGGAATGTTATAGCCAAATTCCAAAGTTCCCAGGTCAAGGAGAAAATATTGCAAGCAATATATATTTATGTACACACACACACACACACAATATATATATAACACTGATTAACCCTGCTAATCCTCAGTTTATCACATTATAGGATTGAGTTAGTTCTCCAAAGATTTGGCATTTACTCACATTGGGAATTTCTAGATCATGAGATTATTTTAATAAGAACAATTCACTTAGTTTATTTTCAAGACATAAACTCACATTATGCAGAAGGCACTGAAAAAGAGACATTTTTCTAAAATGGCATCACATGAAGCCATTATGCTAATAAAAAGAAATTAGTTGTTTACAGTAAAGCAATTAAATGTGACAAAATAGCAAAAAATATATATCCTATTAGAAAAATAAATGAACTTGCAGGATTATTATCAGTTGACTATAGCTCAACTTTTATTCTATGCTGGATGATTTAGGATCCTGGGCATGATTTATCTTGCAGACTTAGACATTAACATTCTTTACAAAAACAACCCAGCTTATTACACAGTGATTTCATTTTTATAATAGAGACAGCACTATAACATATATCAGAATTATTAATGCAAAGATGGACATCTTGATCAAAAGAAAGGTGTATAGTTAAAGGATTTTTGATAAGAAGAGGAGACAAGTAAGATTTCATCATTTTGGACTATACCTAATTCTGATTTTGTGACCATTCAAAATTGAATTGGTTGAAATTTACCTGCACATTATCACAGAAGTTAAGTATGTTGACTAAACTGAGGAATGGAATGTCACCTGTATCTCATGGTGCTCAATACATGAGTCACTCATGACAGAAAGAGGGAAGGTTGGCAATGATCACATCTCTTCTTACCTCACTCATGATGTGGCTGTGATCCTCTAGCTACATTAGTTATATGAGGCCCCAATATAGGCCACATTGGTTATATGTAATTCATATCCACATGTATGGTTGCATCTATGTATAAAAGCAGACACACATGTGTTTATATTGTACACATGCATATACAGACACAAACAAATATATGCACACACATATGAACACAAACATAATATACATGTGCACACATGCATATATGTATACCCACATATTCAAATATATATGCACACATGGTCATATACATGCATCCGTATATATATATATATACGGATGCATGTGTGTGTGTGTGTGAAACACTCTGTAGATGTCCAACCAACAGGCTATTATACTACTCCAAGCATGAGGTGATGAAAACCAGCTCTATGGTAATATCAATGCCAGAGAAAAGAAGAAAGCACATAAAAGAGATTTTTCAAAAGTATAATCTACTGGACTTGACAATAGATTGTATAGGGAGGGTATGAGAGTGAGGATTTGAAGATGACATCCTAAATTATGAGCCTGGGTTACTGGGAGGATAATGGTGTCTCCAATAGTAATATGGAAGTTAGAGAGAGAAAAGGGATTTGCAGAAAAAATAAAGAGTTCAATTTTGAACATGTTGAGTTGAAAATATCTCTGAGGAATACATTCCAAGATATCCAATAAGCAGTAGGAGAACTCTCAGAGGCCAAATGAGAGACTGGAGATGAGGTCAAGGGAGAGATAACAATAGAACAAATATATGTGAAAATTACTAGCATAGAAATAATTTCCATGGAAGATGATGAGATCATCAGGCAATAAAGTACAGAGGGAGAAGTGGGGAGGATACAGGAAAGAACCTTGGGAGATAACAGTAGTTAGCAGTTGTGACCTTGATAAAGATCCAGCAAAAGAGACTGAGAAGGAGTGGTCAAACAGGTTGAAGGAGAACCAGGAGAGAAGAGTGTTGTGAAATCTTAGAGATGACATTATCAAAAACAAGATCTTGAGGCAAGATGGTGGAATAAGGCAGGAACTCACCCAAACTCTCCCAAAATCACCTCCAAACAAGTATGAAATCATACCTCAAAACAAATTCTGGGGCAGCAGAACCAACAAAATGATAGGATGAAACAGTTTTCCAGTCCAAGACAAATTATAAGATCATAAAGAAAGATCTGTCTAATAGGGGTTAAATGGGAGTACAGTCTAGCAAAGAAGGTATCCAGGCAAGCCAACAGTAGACTGTATCCCAGCAAGGTGGCAGCTAGGTTCCAAAACCTAGGAGAAATAAGCAGTGAGGCACCACAGCCTCCAGCAAAGCCCAGGGGTGGGGACCCATGGTCCTGGTGCAGCCCAGTGGCAAGACACTACTGGCCCAACACTGAACAGTGACAAGTCCCTGCAGCCCCTAACTCTTGGGCAGACCAGCAATGAGGCCCCTGGCCCCAGAACAGCCCAGTGACAAAACCCCAACATGAGCCAGTAATGAGGCTCTGCACCCCCACTCAAGAAGCCTGGGACAATGGCCAATAAAATACAGGAGTAGAGCCCAACTTTAACAAAAAAGTCACAAAATAGGCTGAAAAATAAGCAAAAAACAACCAAAACTGACCATAGAGAATGACTATGGTGACAGGAGATCAAAATACAATCTCAGAAGAGAACAAAAACACCAGTATGCCTACATGTGAAGCCTCAAGGAATTGGTATCAAGCCCAAAAAGAACTCCTGGAAGAGCTCAAAATGAATTTTTAGAAATTAAATAAAAGAGAAAAAGTAAAAAAAAATGAGAAAAGAAATGAAAGGGAAGCAAGAGAATCATGAAAAAAGATTCAACAGCTTAGTAAATGAAGCACAAAAATACAAAAAGAAATGTACAAAAATCTGCTGAAGAAAATAAATCCTTAAAAAGTAGAATTGGCCAAATGGAAAAGGTGGTACAAAAACTCACTGAAGAAAAATGTTCTTAAAAAAAAAGTAGAAATGAGCAAGTGGAAGCTAATGATTCCATAAGAAAGCAAGAAACAATAAAAACAAAATCAAAAAATTTTTTTCCAAAAAAAAAAAATAGAAGAAAATGTGAAATATCTTATTGGAAAAATGACTAACTTTGAAAATAGATCCAGAATAGATTAAGAATTATTGGACTATTATAAAGCCATGATTTTAAAAAAGCTTCAGTGTCATATTATAATAAATTATTAAGGAAAATTGCCCTGATATTCTACAGCTAGCGGGTAAAATAGAAATTAAAAGAATCTACCTATTACCTCCTGAAAAATATCCCAAAATGAAAATTCCCAATAATAACATAGCCAAATTCCAGAGCTACCAAGTCATGAAGAAAATACTTCAAGCAGTCAGAAAGAAATAATTCAAATACCATGGTGTCAAAGTCAGATTACACAGGATTTAGCCGTTTCTACATTAAAAGACTGGAGGGCTTGGAACATGATATTCTTGAAAGGAAAGGAGCTAGTATTACAACCAAGAATCACCTACCCAGTGAAACAAAGTTTAATCTTTTGGGGGAAAATGATATGCAAAGAAATAGAGGACTTTCAAACATTTTTGATGAAAAGACCAGAGCTTAACAGAAAATTTGATTTTTGAATAAAACACGCAAAAGAGACATAAAAAGGTAAACAGGAAAGAGAAAATATAAAGGATTCAATAAGGTTAAATTGTTTACATTCATACATAGGAAGCTGATAACTCATAATTCTTAAGAATTTTATCACTACTAGAGCAGTGAAAAGAAAGAAGGTTGTGCTGAGAGAAAAGGGAAAGGAAAAATAGATTAGGATAAATTATCTCACCTGAAGAGACACAGAAGAGCTATTACAGTAGAGGAAATGATGAGGGGGGTGGGCAACACCTGAACCTTATTCTCATCAGAATTAGCAGAGTGGGAATAAAATTCATGTTCAGTTGTACATAAAAATCTATCTTAATCTATGGAAAAATAGGAAGTAAGGGGAAAGAAAAAAAGGGGTACTGACAGAAGGGATGGTGGATTGGGGAGGTGGTGGTCAGAAACAAAACACTTGTGAAGAGAAATAGGGTAAAAGGAGAGAGGATAAATGGGAAAAATGGGATGGAAGGAAATAAAACAATAGTAATCATAACTGTGAATGGAAATGGGATGAACTCACCCATAAAATGGAAGCGGTTAATAGAATGGATTAAAAAACAGAATCCTACACTATGTTGTTTACAAGAAATATATTTGAAATAGAGATACACACACACAGTTAAGGTAAAGGACTGGAGCAGAATCTATTCTGCTTCCACTGAAGTTAAAAAAAGGGGGGTATCAAACGTGATCTGAAAGCAAAGGCCAAAATATATGTAATTGAAAGAAATAAGCAAGGAAACTACATTTTGCTAAAAGGTATCATAGACAATGAAGTAATATTAATACTAAGCCAATACACACCAAATGGTATAGCATCTAAATTATTAAACTGGAAGTCAATTGAGTTACAGAATAAAATAGAAAAACAATACCCATAAGGGACCTCAAATTTCACCTGTCAGGACCAGATACACCTAACAACAACAAAAATAAGTTAAGGGAATGAATAGAATCTTAGAAAAAGTTAAATATTAATACATTCATTTAAATGAATAATGCATTAAATTATGCAAAGAACATAATGCAATAAAAATTGCATTAAATAAAAGGCCTTGGGAAGATAGATTAAAAATTAATTGGAAACTAAATAATCTAATTCTAAAGAATGAGTGGATCAGATGAAAAAATATAGAAACAATCATTTCATTAAGGAGAATAATAACAATGAAACAACATGCTAAAATTTATGGGATGCAGCCAAAGCCATGCTAAGGGGAAAATTTATATCTCTATACACTTACATTAATAAAAATAGAAAAAGAGCAGATCAATAAATTGTATATGCAGCTAAAAAATCTAGAAATGGAATATATTGTCAATCAACAATTAAACACCAAACTGGAAATTCTGAAAATGAAAATAAAGAGCAATTATAATTGAAAGTAAGAAAATCATTGAACTAATAAATAAAACTTGGAGTTGATTTCATGAGAAAAACTAACAAAATAAACAAACAGCTGGTTAATTTGGTTTTAAAAAAGAAAGAAGTAAATCAAATTACTAGTAACAAAAATGAAAAGGATGAATTCACTCCCAATGAAGATGAAATTAAAGCAATTATTAGAAGCTATTTTACCCAATTATATGCCAGCAAATCTGACAATCTAGCACCAAAAATGCCCAGATTAACAGAAGAGGACATAAAATGCTTAAATAACCTTATCTTAAAAAATAAGTTGACAAACCATCTATGAACTCCCTAAGAAAATAATTCCCAGGGCCAGAAGGATTCACAGGTGAATTTTGACAAACATTTAAAGAACATTAATCCCAGAAGGAGTCCTATCAGTTTCCTTTTACAAGACAAATATGATGCTGATAACTAAAACAGGAAAAACAAAAACTAAGGAAAAAAAAACCATAAACCAATTTCCCCTATGAATATTGTTGCAAAAGTTTTAAATAAAGCACTAGCAAGGAGATTACAGCAATAAATCACAAAGATGACACACCAGTACTATGTGGAATATATAGCAGAAATGCAGGACTGGTTCAATATTAGGAAAACTATCAACATAATTGACCATATAAATAACAACACCAACATAAATCATATGATATATCAATAAATGCAGAAAAAAGTTTTTGACAAAATACAACACCCATTCCTACTAAAAGCACCATAGAGTTTAAGAATCAATGAAGCTTTCCTTAAAGTAATAAGTAATATTTATGTAAAACCATCAGTAACATTATTTGTAATTGGGGATAAGCTAGAAGTATTATGGGACATAAAATGGATAATTTTGATTATATTAAATTAAAAAAAAGTTTTGCACAAACAAAATCAATGCAACCAAGACTAGAAGGAAAGGAGAAATAAGGAAAACAATTTTTACAACAAATTAAAGCTTCATTTCTCCAATTTAGAGAGAACTGATTCAAATTTTTAAGAATATAAGTCATGTCCCAAATGCTAAACGGTCAAAGGACATATACAGGCAGTTTTCAGATGAAGATATCAAAGTTTTCTACAGTCATATGAAAAAATGCTCAGAAATAGAAAAATTCAAATTAAAACACATCACACCTATCAGATTGACTACCATGATAGGAGAAGAACATAAATGTTGGAGGGGACGTAGAAAAAAGTGGGACACTAATGCACAGTGGGTGGAGTTGTGAAGTGATTCAACCATTCTGTGGAGCAATTTGGAACCATGCCCAAAGGACTATAAAACTGCATACCTTTTGATCCAAGAATACCAGTACTAGGTCTGTATCCCAATGGTATCCAAAAAATAAAGGAAAGGATCTATTTGTACAAAAAATATTTATAGCAGCTTTTTTTTATATTTGCAAAGTATTGGAAATTGAGGAGATGTCAACAATTAAGGAATGATTGAACAAGTCATGGTATACAATTATAATGGAATACTATTGTGCTATAATAAAAGATGAGTAGGATGATTCCAGAAACACCTGGAAAAATTTCTATGAAATGATGCAAAGCTAAGTGAGCAGAACCAGAACATTGCACCCAGTAATGGAAATATAGTATAATGATCAACTGTGAATGACTTAGCTATTCTCATCAATAAAGTGATCCAAGACAATTCCAGAGGACTCATAATGAAACTGATCAAGTCCAAATGTAGATGAAAGTATACTACTTTTCACTTTTTTTTTCTTTTTTTTTTTTGGTCTGTTTTCTTTTACAACATAACAAATTTTGAAATATGTTTTAAATGATTGTATATTTATAAACTATATCTGTGTATGTATAAACTATGTCAAATTGCTTATGATTTCAGAAAGAGGTTGATAGGAGAGGAAAAGGGAGATAATTTGGGAGGAAGGGAGATTCTCCTGCAAGTCAATGTTCCTTTTCCTAAAGGGAAGTAGTAAGAAATCTCCTCTGTTCATCCCCCCCTCCACCATACACACATACTCCACTGTTGAGGTTCTAAGGATAGGAAACTTGGAAAAGGGGAATAGTTTACTTATTGTTCACTTTTAAATATTATGAAGGGAGAAAAGTTCTTAAAAGCATTCTTTTTTTTCTATGACTAAATTAGCCAATCCTTGGCAATTTCAATCTTGGAAACTTGATCAGTGAAATTCTTATAGACATTCAATTTTCCACTTTTATAATTATAAGAAAGATATCAATGTAATGTTTATTTAGTCTATTATCCCCTTGGAGATTATATTCTAACTCACACTCACACTGGCTCATAATATACTCAAGAGATGGCTGACCACATCCCCATACTAATGAAGTCAGTATATACCTAACCTAGACTCTAAGATAGTTATAGAGACTATACCTATGATTAAATTGGTATGGGGAATTTCTCTGTGAGAAAATTCACTCTACCAATGCAGGTCTGTACCTTTTTTTCAATTTATAATTTTGTAGAGTTGCCTAGAGAACTGAGAGTTTAAATGACTTTCCCAGAGTCACGTAACCAGTATATTTTAGAGGTGGGACTGGAATTCACTTCTTCTTGGCTCTAAGGTCAGTTTTCTAGCCACTGTGCTATGCTGCTTTATAAATACATACACACATGTATATGTATATATGTATGTATGTATGTATCTATTTTTACTGGTCATATATGTGTGTATGTTAACCATTATCCAAAACTGTAACCATATTCACATATTTTAGAACTATTGTTTTCAACCATATTCTTGCTTAAGTTTGAAAAACCAGAGTCTACTACATTTTGTTAATTTTGCAAATCAAATGCTCACAGAATTATTTTGGCATACTTTTTCCAATGATTCTTGCTGGATCAAGTTGACAAGGTGGAAAGAATTAATTGAATTGAGTGCTCTAAACTCTAAAGCATTAATTAGAGAATTTGGTGCCCAAATGCAAGCCTTATAGAGCAATGTTTGTAATTTATCTCTGTTTGGGAATATTGCACCAGCTTGCACACATTTGATTTGAGGCTTTAGGAATTATTAGTATTCTGAGGATTAGCTGGTTTTAGGATTAATTGTAACTTGTTTTGTGGTTCTTTGAACTACAAAGAAATTATGCTTTACTATGTTTCTTTTGTTCTGTTAGAAAATATAATTTTTATTATTAATTTTTCTAGATATTTATTTTAATCACCATTTTCTGAAATAAGTTGAAGATATTTAACACTGTTTCCTATTAAGGAAGGTTTAAAGTAATCATATGAGTAGTAAAGAATTTTGGAGTTGGAAGTGGCCTCAGTGGCCACTTCATACCCAATCCATACCCAAAGAAAGATCTTTCTGGAGAGACAGAAATATTTCAAATTGTCTATGAAAACCATGAATGAGATTGGTTAAGTGGGTACCCTTTCTGCTAAAAATTACTTAATGTTGTGCTAGAGATGTCACCAGGCCCTACCAAGCTAGAACACTTCAAGTGGGGGATAGTGATGAATAGTATGACTGCTGATGAAGGATCAGCCTAAATCCAAAGTAACATCACCAGAGGTAACCTATATTTTCATTTTTTTTAATTTAAAAAAAATTACCAAATATTTTCTTTGTTCGTAGTACTGTGCTAGGTTTTGTGAAAGGTATGATGTTTAAATAGGACATGGCATATGCCTTCATGAAGTTTACAATATAGTTGAGGGATATTACACAAAGATAACCAAAATACAGATCATTATATGTTAAGAACCTTAAGAAGTTGGAAAATAAAATGCTAGATGAGTTGTAAGAGTAATAAAAGATTGCCTCCAAATAGGATTGGAGGCATGGAAAAATCAGGTAGTACCCATACTAATAAATTGATAAAAGCTTTAAGTGTTGAACTATTGTGTGTATATATGTACATAAATACACATATATGTATATATACCTGAATATGTATGTACAAACACAACAAAACAATTTCACTATTTTGTGATTATATAATACCATGCATATACACATATATGTATATGTATATGCATACATATTTAATTATTTATTTCTGACAAGACTTGAGCCCCGATTTTTCCTAATAAAAAGGACATAGCATACCAAACTTATTAATTCAAAAGTTAGCTTCCTAGAAGTTATTTGACCAACAGCAAATGAGTGTAACTTAAGACTTATAAAAGTATGGTTTTCTGGCTCTATTACAACATTTGTTCATTTCCAGGAATATCACATTGCAGTTATGCTAAAACCTCCATTTCTTATGGTCTACTTCAGTATTTCAAATATCTGAGATTTCATGGGTACGGCTATTCTTTCCACCAACACGGGTAATAGCCCCACCACCCGTTAGATGATTTTCTTCATGACTTGTTTTGGCCATTTTAAAAATATTTCTTGTGGCAAGCTTCGCTAAACTTAGGCAGGACTTTAGATAATCAGTTTTTGATTCTTTGCCAACCTATACTCAGAACCTTTTCAGATTGTTAGAAGCTGCCAAAGTTTCTTTGGCAGTTACTTAGGTCACCTCTATCCTATGATGAAGTATAAGATAGACATAAGAGTATTTATTTTGATTAAATAATAATGATAAAGTAGAATTAATAAAATACTTGCTTTCTGTTCTCAGTAAGCCAAGCAATTTCATCCAGTTATTTTTTACCATATTGAAACAAAACCTTTTTATCATCAATGCACAGACTTATGAACTGTGACTATCAATCTGAATGAATACACAATCATAGTCTTAGGAAGATATCTTTAAGCAGATGGAATTATTAAAGTGGTAAATAATTCACAATGGTAGTACTAATGAAGCTTGGCTTTCTTCTAAGGTTAAAACAACATAATATTCCCATTATCTTCTTGAGTGTAACAAACAAAAATATTGAATCCATTCTAAAAAACTAGGCATTGTTTTAATAAATACTCTTTTAGCTATCATTTTTTTAGTGTTATACCTTTGAAATTTAAAAGTTCAATGTTCCCTTCCTACCAACATTTAGTTATAACAATGCTTGCTTCCACAAAAATAGGGGTGAATTGGTCAGGCATTTGAATTTTATTGCTTACATTTCAGATGGTTGCCCATGAAAAAATTGTTGAGGTCTTGTTTGTTATACAACAACAATAATTGTAAACTTATATTTATATAACTTACTGAGTTTTAAGATGCTTTCTTTATGACAATCCCTTGAGGAAGATAAAACAAACATTATTAATTCTTACTGAGGGATGACAAAATTGAGACACCGAGAGTTCAGATGATTTGCCTATGATCATATATGTGTTGGATAGGAATTCCAATTCAGTTCTCTTGAGCTCACATCTACTTCTCTGGTCCTTAATACTCCTTAAATCTGGACACTATGAATGGTTAAACAAAGCCAATCTGCTCACTAATTCTAACCAAATTTACCTCAATTAAAGTATTAATTCTGATTAAACACTAATTATTTTAAATCTACATTTAATATTTATTCATATAATAGCAAGTAAGAAAATATAGAAGTAAAATAAATGAACATATGAATAGAAATATGGACTAATCAAATGGCAAAAATGAGAGATGACCCAAGTATCTCACTGGAATCTTCATGATGTCAAGAGAAAAAAAAATGAGAAAAGCCTATCAGCACATTAAGCATAGGTGATGAACTTAAAGGAGAGCATGGACATAAGTTGTACAGCATGGGCAGACTTGAATGGGTTGTAATTTGCATTACTGGAGGTAATATACTGTGATAAGATCACAGGCTCATCCAAGTATCTGAGTATTCTAGCATTTTGAGAAAATGACCTTTGAAAATGTGGAAATTTTTTTTTTATCACAAATAGATGCTTCTAACAACCTATTCCACTTAGTAAATGTACTTTTCAAAACTAATAAGAACTTACTTTGAATCTTTCAAGTATTGACAGCATGGGTCTGCTTTCTTCAAAGTATAACTCAGATTCTACCTACTATATGAAGCCTTTTCCACTCCCCGCCACTCTTGAAGTTATTGGCATTCATTACCTCCCATAATTAATTGTACTATTTTGTATGTATCTTACATTTATTTAATAATATAAGATCATAGATTTGGAGCTGGAAAAGAATCTTAAAGACTAGTAGGCCAATCCATTATTTTATAGACAAGTAAACTTAAGTGAGAAGGTTGTGACTTGGTTCAATTCATACAGGCAGAAAGCATCAAAGGAAGAATGTGAATCCAGCTCCTCTGACTTAAGTGCCAGATCTCTTTTCATTGTAGCAGTACAAATTGCCTCCTAACCTCCCTTAGCCAATCCTCACATGCACACAAAGTAAAATGTAATTTCCCACAGGACAGGGATGGTTTTAGATTTTTCTCCATAATCCTAGTACCCAGAAGAGTGCCTTGCCTCTAGTAAGTGCTTAATAAGTCCTTCCTGGAAAAAAAATGAATAATTAAATAATCTAAACAAATAAATAAAATACATTAAAAAAAAAAGCTAGGCTGCTTTGTCTCTTAAAGCCTTAGAACAGCTTGCAATTTTGTGCCTTTAGTATGTCTTTGGATTCTGCCTCTTCTGGGCAAGAGAGAAGTAGCCAGTCTTTAATTGTTTATTTCACTTATATCTCAGTTAAGTCTCTGAGAACTCTTAGATAGGAAAATATAAAGATAAGGTGAAGAAAATTATTTTATAACCATCCTTCAATTTGTTTATTTATTCATAAGAACAAAACCCAAAATCTGAAATAATTTTAGAAAGAAATATACTAAGTTGTTTGGTAGAGGAGAGGGAGTTGAAAAGGAGGTATGACTCCCTCCTGTCTAGGGTGTGGAAAGTTTACATTATATAAGATTTAGAAAAGGTACTCACAAACAAATCACATGTACACAGTTACGTATTTTTTTTTCCAAGAGGGCAACTTGAACACAAGGTAGATGTGAGTAAATGTAAAAATTCAATAAAATTTGTGGAAAGCTAGAATCACAAAGTGACCAAAAATGTAAACTTGGAGGGACCCAAGAAAAGACCTGGGTATGAGAACCCAAAACAAGAATATTCTGGGTAGATCTAGGACCTAGGAGAACCTAAGATTCCTTCTAGCTATCTCCAGGATTCCTAGAGATTTTCTAAGGGTTAGAGTGTTATACTGCACTCAAATAATCTCTAATCATATAAAGTTAGATTTAAACAGTATAATAATAAGTATTCTAAACAATGTCATAAATGATAAATAATAATCCACACAACCAAGGTACCACGACTGTTGTTCTTTCTTTTGGCAAGCTTAAATTTAATCTAAAATTCCCCAAACATACTGCTTCTGTGGTCCTCCACACTCACCAAACAATTCAACTGCTCTGGACTGTTTTAATTTCTCCAAACCCAACATGTGAAATCTCTATGATTGGTCTCTGATTAAATGAGCTTTCCTTTGCAAATCTGCATTTGTACTACTTTCTTTTATATGCTAAGCTTGCATTACAGAAGTGACTTGAACATAACAATTGAATTCAGAAAACATTTATTAAGTACTACTCTGACAGGCATTTGCTAAGCAATGGGGATGCAAAAAAGAGGCAACAGATATTGCCTGCCTGCAAGGAGATTACCATCTAATAAAACACTTGCAATCTAAGCCATAGCAATTAATTACTGAGACTAAATACCTGTGGCATCTGTACAATCTTAACCAAAATAGGATCTGGTTGTTTGGGATTTTTGTCTTCACAGATTCAAACTTTCAAGTTCTTATTTTGTAACATTAAAGTAGTCTAATGCTACACAACCAATAAGGTGGCAGATGTCCAGCTGGGTGGTGCAAAGTGGATAAAAGCCCATTGGCCTTGTGTCAGAAAGACTCATCTTCCTGAGTTCAAATCTGGTCTCAGATACTTCCTAGCTGTGTGATCTTGGGCAAGTTATTATGTGCTTCATTCTTCATCTGTAAAATTAACTGGAGAAGAAAATGGCAAACTACTCCAATATTTTTGCAAGAAAACCTCAAATGGCATCACAAAGAGTCAGACATGACTGAAAATGACTGAACAACAATAAAAGGTAGGAGATTAATCAATGTCTGCAAACTAATTCAACTCTGCAACCCTCCAAGAAAAAGAATTATGTGTCAGATATGGAGTATTTACAGATATGAATTAACACAATTAACTCTCATTCTTAAAACACAAGCTAAGCATCTTTCTTCCATCAGCCTCCATTCTCCAATCATGTGAGCACAAGCAAAGTCACAGGTTTTTGTTTTAGGACCCATCTTGGGATTCTATCCTACTGGGTTCCTATAATGGAGACAGTGTTAGAGCACTGTCATTTTCTCTACTCTCCCCAACAAGCAGAAAGTTCTGATTCCTCAGTCACTTGAGGCTGGAGCAGAGAAAGAGTATCCTAAGAACTTTCTGCCTTTTTACTAAAGCTTAATCCTAATTTAATAATCCCCAATGATACAGGGACTTTTTCACATAACACAGCTCACATACATATCCTACCTGAATCTTACAAAACCCTGGAGGTTCTGATAGATTCCAGACAAAGAGGAGGAGAGGAGAGTACAGGAAGAAATCAAGGCAGTGTGCAAACACTTTCATCTGAACTCTAGGTGTAAAAGATTGAAGATTGGACACAAGTTGGGGCTACGATGATACTCAATACAGGGGGACATAATGACAGAACACAATGGGAGAAGGCAGAGACACCTATCAACAAAGGGAGAAGAAGCTGTGAAGTGAGTGAGGAATGACTATATGTATATATTTATAAACACACACCTGTATGTCTGTTCTCAATCACCAAAGAGCCATAAAAACTGATAATACAAACAGATACATTAAGAAAGATGGTTCAAAAAAAAAAACAGAAGGAAAATGAATACTAAATTCATAAAAAATGTGAAGCTCTCTAAGCAAATATAATACAAGGGAAAGATATGTCTGAAGAAATAAAAATTCCTGTGGACTCTCAAGATAACATAGAATAACCAGAAATCCCAGATTGGCTCAAAAAAAAAGTAATAAAATCCATAAAAGAACACATTAAGAATGAATATAAGTCAGAACTTAGAGATCCCAGCCCAGGATTAAAAAGCAACATCAAACAACTAAATTAGTAGTTAAGAAAACAATCATGGAGAATCTTACTAAATAATTGGGAGATAAATATATTTCAAAAACAAAAATGCTGGCAGAAGAGAAGCAGAGGACAATGGCACAAAGAAAGATCACACAGGAATGAAATATAAGCCAAAGAAACCGATCTTGAAGTCAGTATGTGCAGTTGAATGAAACTCAGAAGAACATGATAAAATAAAAAACATGACTGAAAATAAAACAAGAATACTATCTGGAACTTCTGAGTACAGACAATATAGCATCAATTAAGAGAAACTAGAAAGTACCTCCTGAAAAAAAAAAAAAAACCTCTGATTAAAACCCCAAGATATAGAATAGTTAAATCTAGAAATCTCAATGACAAATAAAATGGAAAGGAAATCTGAATAATACAAAATTATGCCTCAGTCGTGATAAATTATGCAAGTGACTGAAATAGTATATTCCCCAATTCAAAAGTGTTTAAGATATAGCCTACAATGATATAGCTTATAGGCCTCTGAATAAAGGAGAAGTATTTTAGGCATTCTGAAAAAAATAAATATGAAAGTTTAAAAAATATATGTATATGTATACTATTATGAAGGAAAGAATAAGGAACTAAATTATCTCATTATATAAGGGTTATTTTTAAATACTCATATTTGCAAAGCACAAATAAATAAATAATAAAAGCAAAAAACACACAAATTTTTTGCGTAACAAAAGTAATGTGGAGGATACAAGTAAAATATAAAAACTAAATGAGGAATATAAATTCTTGAAAAGGCCTTTTTTTGAAATACTAAATAAAAAAGTAAAAACTAATAAAGCAGAGTTCATGTTATCTACAACCATATTATTAAAAATGAATAGGAATGAATAACCCAATTAAAAAAAAAACTGACGAGTGAATTAAAGATCACATTTTATGGGGGTAAATTTCTTTCATTTAAATATTAAAAAGTTGCAAAAAAGTTTTGTTGATTGTACTGGTGGTCAATATTCTTCACAATAAATAATTTAAGTAAAAATAGAATGTGTTCTTGTATATGAAGATGGTCATTAAAAAATTGGAATTCTGCCCTGTAGTATTAGGCATCTAGCGAATAACAACCTTGGCCCTTATATTAATCAGTATACCTCTAAAATGGTGATAAGGCCAGTCAATAAACATTTATTAAGCACCTACTATATGCCAGGCACTGTGCTAGGGATACAAAAGGAGGCAAAAGGCAGTCCCTGCCCTCAGAGAACTCACAGACTAATCATGGAGACAGCAAGCAAACGATATGTACAAACAAGCTATATACACGATAAACAGGAAATAATTAAAAGACCAAAGGCACTATAATTAAACAGGGATTTGGAAAAGCTTCCTATAGAAGGTGGTATTTTAGTTGCAACTTAAAGAAGACAGAAGCCAGTAGACAGTGATAAGGTAGGGTAAGGAAATGTTTCCAGTGTACTAATATGTTTTAAAATTCAAAATTTCCAATATCAAAACCTAGTAATAATTACTGTCAGCTACATTTATATAGTGCTTTTAAGTGTGTGAAGTACTTTAAATAAGTTCTCATTGGTTCACAACAACCCTGTAAATCAGATGTTGATATCATCTCTATTTTAGAGATGAGAAAACAAGCCAAATAACTTGCCCCACTTTCACAAAACCAGTAAGTGACTGAGGCAGACTTTAAACACATGAATCTGTACTCCAGGCCCAGTACTCTATTCACTTTACCACCTGAATGAGAAAGCAAAATGAAACAAAACAAAATTCCCAATTAAGGATAAGTGCAAAATCCAATACTAAACTTTATATACATGGCTGGAAAAATATTCAAGCAGTACTCTAATGGAAACATTATTCCTTATATGTAAATATTGTTTCCCCAAGTAGATCTGCTAGTTGTAGTCGCAAAGCACATTTTATAGTTCTTCACTACCCAAAATATGCTTGGCACAAAACCAGTCACAGAAAAGATTCCCAATAAATTACTTGTGGGTAAAATTGTTTACCATATCTACCTGATATCTGATCAACATTCTTCTTTACAAAAATCAAAGGTTATAGAATCTTAGAGACCCTTTAGAGCTTGAATCCAACTCTCTATGCAGTAGCAAAATTCCCTTGAATCTGAAAAGGAGCCTTCTATCACGCAAGGCAGCTGTTCCATTTTCAGTTGTTCTAATTTCCCTGAAGTCCATCCTTGTATCTGTTTCACTGTGACTTCTCCTTATAGGTGATTTTTAGTCATTTCAATTGTGTCTGACTCTTCATAACCACATTGGGAGTTTTATGGGCAAAGATATTGGAGTGGTTTGCCATTTCCTTCTCCAGCTCATTTTGACAGATGAGGAAACTGAGGCAAACTGGGTTAAGTGACTTTCCCAGAGTTGAGCTAGTAAGTGTCTGAGGCCAGATTTGAACTCAGGAAGATGAGTCTTCTTAACTCCAGGCTCAGAATTCTATCCATTGTGCCACCTAGTTCCCCCAACATCTATTTTTGTACTCCAGAGGAAACAGAGTAGAGGGGATTTTTCAGTGGAGAAATCAATTTTCAAAGGGGAAACAAAGAGAAAAAAGTCTGAAAAGGCACATGAGAAAGAGGTCTGACTATATCAGAAGATTCAAGGATAAAGAATATATAATGGGGAAAAAAGGAAGAAAAAGAACTTGGTAGCAGTGTCATCTATTTAAGACTTCTATAAAGGGTAAAGTAACTCTGAGAAGGAAAAAGCTTTTCATGTTCTAATGAGGTGTTCTTAAAGCTTCCCAGCCATCACCAAGAGTGAGGCCATTCAAAGTTGATCAGAAGAAGAAGATATAAGTGGTAATTAGTGATCCCTACAAAGGGGTATCAGAGTACTCATTTGTAGGACCAACATGAAAAACAGGGATATTTATTCTTTTCAAAGGGAATAAATATGGGACAATGAAGAGCATCCTCACACTTGTCAATGTTAATGAATATTACAACCTAATACTAATGATTTTCATGGAGCCAAATGATACTAACCAAATGATCCTAGGATCTGCCTTTACCTCTGAGTTGTCTATCTTTATATCTATAATCTAGCTCTCTATGATCTGTTTACCTACTCCTTATCTTTATCCCTTTATGATTTAATTAATTTTTCTATATCATCTTTTTATTTTTTAGTTTTTCATATAAATTAGGCATCTAGGTGGTACAGTGGATAGAGTACTTGCCTGGCATCAGGAAAATCTGAGGTCAAATCCAAACCCAATCACTTATAATTGTGTGACCCTGGTGAAGTCACAACTTCTATCTGCCTCAGTTTCCTCAAAATAGAAACAATAATAGCATATACTTACTAGGGTTGTTGTGAGGATCAATGAAATAATATTTATAAAGCACTTAGCATAGGGTTTGGCACAGAGCAGAAACTTAAGTATTGAATGGGATTCTCTGATAAAAAGTAAACTCCCTAATATTGAAGATCTTCAACTGAAAATTTGGTAATCACTTTTTAAGGATGCTGAGGAAAGTTTCTGTTCATATATATGTGCAATGTGATGATATTTGAAATCCTTTCTAAGTCTAAAATTCTGATATAAAGTGAAGGTTTTTGAGCAAGGGAGTGATATGGATAGGCCTGTGCATTAGGAATATTATTTGGCAGTTATGAAGGATGGCTTGAAGTGGAAAGGAGATTGGTGGCAGAGATCAGCTATGAAGCTATTACTATATAATACAGTGGTTTTTGAAATGTTAACACAACATAGATGGTCCTTTCTAATAGCTTTTGAAGTAGTTTCAAAGAAGCAAGTCCAACATTTTCCGAGTCATAGAAATGAAGCATATCACTGCAATGAAAATCATCTGCTTATAGATGTACATTACCAGTTCTATGAATTATATTTATCAATTCTATTGAAATACTTTCATAAGCTCCATTTTATTTCTTTAGTAATATCAGGTAGAAAAATCTCTGCTAATTAACAGATATAGATATGGGTATATATAGATATGTACATATACATATATGTGTATTTGTGTGTATGCATGTACATGTCTATGTCAGCAATACTTAAAGAAAGACATTCTACTTTTCATACTATTCCCAAAATATAATTTTTGAAGAGTCACAATTTAATTGACACTAGAGGCTTTATATGCCAACCTTGATTGTACTGGTTTATGTACTTTGATTTATATATCTATCTACAATATAACAAAATATAACAAAATATAAATATTTTTAAGTTAACAAGTAAGTCAGGGAAACAAACATTTGTGATGTTCCTTACGATATTTCTGGAGTTGTGCTAAAAACAAAGAAAAGGTAAACTATTCCTTTTCTTAAAAGGGCTCCCAATCTAAGCTACAGCAATAATGTAGGTGTAGGATTCATGAAGTAGAACGTCAGCCCTCAAGAGTTCATATAGCCTTATACTATTAGCATATCACTATGAGTTCCTCAAATTAAGAAAAAAGTCATCTCTGAAGCCAAAGAAAAAGATTGGCTCTACTCAAGACAATTTAATAAACATTTATTATGTGCCAGGCTCTGAACAACTACTATGGATACAAAAAGAAAAAGAAAGTGCCTGTCCTCAAGAAGCTTAAAATCTAATGGGGAAGACAATGCCCCCCTCCCCCAAAAGTAGAAAGGGTGGTTGTGGTCTCTTTAGGCTATATGGACTAGGATGTTCAAGGAGAAGTTGCACCTCAGGTGTGAAGGCTTGCCAAAACTTTTTCAGGTTTTCTATCCACCTTTGCTATCCACCTATCATCTAACTCTCACCTATGGTTCCAAGAATCTGTAACATGCACAGTGGCTACACTCTGGCAAAACTATCTCAGCAGACAGTCTAAATCAGGTTGAGAGTAAACAATAGTCCTCAAACCCATAAATGAGTTAGAGGGATGTCTATTATGAGCACTTGAAGATTTACCTCAATAGAAAGGGCAGATGACACCAGTTTGTGTCAATGGCCATGAAGGTGGCTGAAGCAAGTGCAATGGACAGCTTAGAGCTTGGTCAGAAGTCTCCAAGTTTATCTATTATAACCTAAGTCATCACCAGTCATCTTGACTTTTGTCTTGCCACTGAACTTTGGTTACTCAGAAAGAGAGAGGGAGTCTGAAAACTTTGGGCAACTCTGCCTTATTTAAATCAAATTCATGTGCAAGTCAAGACATTAGCCAGTCATGTTAATTGTCCTCTTTGAAAGTGAAAGTGGAGCAACACCTGGAGTGGGGGTACTATGTCCCTGAAGTCAAAACAAAGCAGAGCTACTAATGGAGAGTATAGAGCTACCTGGAAATTTTTTGAACTCTCTATAAAAGGAGGCTTTGAGAGGCTTTAATGTTCTACCTTCCAGTATCCAATGAGAGGAGAGGTAACACAGGAAGGTAAGAAGGTATTCAGTATCAAAAGCCTAGTCAATCTCCATGGTAATGAGATTTCAGATGATCAGCTTACCCTGGGGGAGTTAAGATATTCTTAGAGTTGAAACCAAACAAAGCTGCTTGGTTCTGAGGTAATGAGGCATGAGACAGGAGGGAAGAAAAAGGAAGAGAAGGGAAGTATAGCAGCAACAAGGCCTGCAGATTTGAGGAAGTTCATTCATTAATAAGGTTTACGACTAAAAAGGAAGCACCCTAATGAGGCCTCTATGCTTTTTTCGATGGGAGAGAAGTAACATATGAGAGCTCTACAACCCAGCATTCCTCAGTTCTATTATAATTCCAGGACTAGCAATTCATTGCCTGTAATATCTAAGGTATTTTGCATATTAATGAAAGAAGTCAAAACACAGGTACAAACTCATTTGTTTATTTTGGCTAAAGGAACCACAGTGATGTACTTAGAGAGCCCGGTGAAGTTTAAAATGCCATGGATTGCCAACCTCTGATATCAGAGAACAGAATTCAAAATGATTCAGCATGAACAGTAGCAGGAAACTGGCTACTTTATCCTATTTTCCTTCAGCTAACAGGATTATGTATTAACATTGTAGTATTTTAAACTGGAGTCAAAGAAGCATGAAAATACTTAAACAGTCTCATTCATATCCTGCAAGACCTCTTTACTACTAGTCATGTTTCACTATATTTAAAGTGCTGGAGATATGGTAAACTGTTTTAGTTTCACTAGTAACAAGTCATCCATTAAAATCATGTCTTTGAAATATAATAACCATTATGCTGATGAACTCCAAATTAACTATCATTACAATGGTCAAATATTACTCTCTGATGATATCTAGAATTAAAGTGACTTAGTCAATATTCAATTAACATTTATTAAGAGTCTACTATGTGCCAGTAAGTCCCTGTGTTAAGCATTGGGATACAAATACAGAAAAAGAAAGACAATCACTGACCTGTAGGAGCTTGCAATTTAATGGGAGAAGGCAGCACATAAAAGAAATCTGAAAAGCAGGAGAAGGGAAGAAGGTTTTCCAGCATGAAGCATGGTAGAGAAAGCAAAGAAGTTCAAAATGAGAGTAGCTAGATGGAAATGAGATGTATGTTC
The DNA here is from genome assembly GCA_028646595.1 of Phalanger gymnotis. NCBI lineage: Eukaryota > Metazoa > Chordata > Mammalia > Diprotodontia > Phalangeridae > Phalanger > Phalanger gymnotis. The sequence goes on from CM053622.1 coordinate 182,456,919, forward strand.
TGTCTCCCCAACTTAAATAGAGGGGTTTATGGCTCCACTCTCCAATCAGAAGAGCAGAAGATACTGATGAGGGCTAAAGAACAAGACTGATTAGATCTTGCAAGATGATGAGATTTCCCAAGACGGATTTGCTATAAACGTTGTTGTTGTTATTGTTCCATACTTTATTTGCATTTAAAAAATATTTATTTTTAGCTTTTAATGTTCACTTTAAGATTTTGTGTTCAAAATTTTCTCCCTTTCCTTTCCTTCCCCCCTTCCCAAGACAGTATGTAATCTGAGAGGCTATACATGTACAATCATATTAAACATGTGTCCACATTAGTCATGTAAAAAAAAATTAAAATGAAAGGGGAAAACTGTGAGAAAGAAAAAAGGAGGAAATAATATGCTTCTATCTGCATTCATACTCCAGTTCTTTCTCTGAATGTGCCTAGGATTTTCCATCCTTTGGAACTGTTTTAGATCATTCCATTGCTGAGAAGAGTGAAGTCTATCAAAGTTGGTCATCTCACAATGTTGCTGTTACTGTGTACAGTGTTCTCCTGGTTCTGCTCACTTCACTCAGCATCAGTTCATGCATATGTTTCCAGGCTTTTCTGAAGTCTGCCTGCTCATCATTTGTTATGGAACAATAGTATTCCATGACATTCACATACCACAACTTGTTCAGCCATTCCACAATTAATGGACATCCTCTCAATTTCCATTTTTTTTTTTGCCACTAAAAAACTGCTTCTAAAATATCTTTTGTACATGTGGGTCCTTTTCTCATTTTTATGATCTCTTTGGAATACAGTCCTAGAAGTGGTGTTGCTGGATCAAAAGGTATGCACAGTTTTATAGCCTTTGTGCATAGTTCCACATTTTTCTCTAGAATGGTTGGATCGGTTCACAGCTCCACCAACAATGCATTAGTGTTCCAATTTTCCCATAACATTAAACATTCAGTAGAATATCCTCTGTCACTCATATGCTCAAGTCTTTCTTCTTCCAGGTCCTAGAAATCCATTAAATTCTCATATACAATCCTTTCGCATACCATAAAAACTGTACAAGGTGACTATACCCTAAGGCTTAGTCACCAAGGGCCATGCTAGACTCATTGGGCAGTTATAGAAGGCCTATGAGTCCCTACTGACCTACCTCAAGAAAAAAATAAATGGTGATGAACAGTAAGTATTTAAAATATTCACCTCCTGAAATATTTCACTAGTGGTTTTTAACTCCAGTCTTTGGAGGGCAATCTAACCCTTTGTGGAGATTCCTTTCAACCTTTTATAAATTAAGTCTATTTTCAGTTGGTACATTTACAAATTTATTTTGAATAGCCATAAAAGACCTAATTCCTCATTTTCACTTAAAAATCAACAATTAGAAGTCATTTGTGAAAAATATCTGGCAGTATATGTGCTAAGATCATGAATAGTTCAACAGTTCTTCAGGCCTGGAAAGTTGCCTGGGTGGATTTTGAAACCCAAAAATTTAATACACTTTATATAATATGAGCTACCACTAGTTTCTCTTTCTAATGCTGATTGTTTGTTAAATTCCATTAGAGGAGTCGATAGCTCTAGGGTTTTCTCACTGGTAAATTCACATCTAAAGTTTATTGCTGGTTCTTGTCCATAGTGTGAAGATATGTGTGTTTTATAATTCATTAGGTAGAGAGAGAGGAAAGAAGGAAGGAAGGAAAGGAGGGAGGGAGGGGGAGAGAGAGAGAGAGAGAGAGAGAGAGAGAGAGAGAGAGAGAGAGAGAGGAAGGGAGGGAGGGAGGAAGAAAGAAAGAAAGAAAGAAAGAAAGAAAGAAAGAAAGAAAGAAAGAAAGAAAGAAAGAAAGAAAGAAAGAAAGAAAGAAAGAAAGAAAGAAAGAAAGAAAGAAAGGATAAAAAAGAAAGTCCTGGCTGCAAAGAGTTTATATTTACCAGAGCAGACACATATATGTACATTTACATATGAATATCCATGCACATATTTATTGCTATACATGCACATATGTGTGTATATTTATATATGTATTAGTGTTCATGTGTGTGATATGAATATATGAATATATAAAATATATGCATGTGTGCCTTCATACATAAATGTGTATTTACAACATTGATGCAAGTTTTTTGTGTTTTTCCCCCCACAGGGGAAGAAACCAGAAGTTAGGGAAATGAAGAAAGATCTCCTAAAGAAGGTGGTGGTTAATCTGAGTCTTGAAGAAAATTAGAGATCATAAGAGGTAGATATGGAAAAGAATATTCCACAGATGGGTGATAGCCAGTCCTCCACCATGGAGACGGGAGCTACATAGTCATATAAGAAGAGTAATTTGGCTGTACTGTGGAGTCTAGGAAGGGATATAATTTGCAGTGAAGCTTGAAGGGTAAATTTGGCCCAGTTTGTGATGAGCTTTGAATACAAAGAATAAAAATGCACAGCCTAGTTGCAAAGCCCTGCAGAAATTAAGGGGACCCCCCCAATAAGTTACATTCACCTGTAGAGGCAAAGTTATTGTAGGTCTTGAACAACAGTTACATAACAAGGGCAACATAACAGCCAGTCAGATGTACCCAGTTTGTGCCCTCATCATCTCTCACCTGGATTAATACTAACTGTTCTCTCTGACTTCAGTATTTACTTTCAGCAAAAACTTATCAGCCCTTTCTTGGTTCCTCTTCCACACATTCCCATAAACTCTCATCAGAGACATGCCCATTTCAGCTATTTTTTTTTTGCTGATCTTCTGTTACATTACATCTGTACCTCCTTAAAAAGTGTATTTCACCTTTACAGGGAGAAAGTGCCACTGTAGAAGGAAGTGATTAGGGAAGAAAAAGGATGGTAAATACATTGAAGAATTTCCCAGCTTCCCAATTTTATTTATGATGACCTTTGTATTCTTTCAACTATGCAGATAAATAAAAGCTACTTGCATGGATATTAGGAGTGCTGAACAGTCACAGAGGAGCTTAGTTTAGATACTCTAGTGCAGATGAATCAATCTTTGACTTTCTGGCATGTGGTAAACAGACAATATGTTGGTCCTATGTTTTCACCAGTCTATTGATAAAGTATAGTTACAAGTTATTTCACCATAATTCAGGAAGTCATTTCTATTTTTAAGGACTGATTTAATGGAAACACAATGTCACACACAGAAAATAATTCCATCTAATAGCAGTAACTTGTAGGCTTCATAATATCACCAAAAAATAATGTAACCTTAGAATGGGAAGTACCCCATGCCTAGAATGCAGTTCCTATATTTTAGAAAATTTCTCTTTCTTTAAGTGCATTACAAGTATCCCCTTCTCCATGAAGACTTACCAAATTCCCCTCAACACCTATATCTCTTCCTCCCAAACTAACTCCAATTTCTTTGGTATTTATTCTATCTTTATTTATTCTGTATATATTTATACATTCACAATGTCTCCTCTGAGACTATAAGTTCCTTGAGAGTTGGAATTGTGTCATTCTTTGTATTTATAGCCCCAGTGGCATCCCAGAACAATGTCTGGCACATAAGAGGTACTTGAATGATTGATGGAAACCCAACCCGAAGTATGATGTATCACTACAACATCACTGATAAGTACATTATCCAGGATCCACTTGAACATTTATGAAAAAACTGGAAATATACTTCTCATAGCATTCTAGTTCTTTGAGAGTTCCAATAGGTAGAAAGTTCTTCACTTAAATGAGCCTTCCATCTCTGCTACATACTACTTACATGACCTCGGCAAGTCATAACCTTGCCGATTTTCCTTTTCTTCATACAGTAAAAAAAAGTGTGTCAGGGAGCGGAGCCAAGATGGCGACTGGAAAGCAGTAACTGG
>CM053622.1:182461251-182498702 GCA_028646595.1 Phalanger gymnotis
CCAAAGAAAGATTCCAAAGTCTGAGACTGAATCTGTGTGCGTTTTCACTGCCTGGCCATATTCCCAGCCAACTAACTTGACCCTTGAGTTTTTCAGTGGGGTATGACTGCTTGTAGAGTTAAGAGAACTATGTTCCAAGCTTGGGGGGATGCACCAGCTCTGCCACACCAGCACTCATCCTTCCCCAAGAACCCCCAACCTGGACTGGACCTTAGATCTTCCGCAGGCTCTTCACTCCTTCTCTGATCCACAACTGAATTCCTCCCGCCAGGTAGGCCTGGGTCCAGAAACAACTGCAGTTGTAGTTCTGTAGCTGCCCCACCGTGGTGGCCAAACCTGGGAACTCCTTCCACTCTCACAGCTTTTCCCACTGACCTTCTCTGTTGTCTTTGGTGTTTGTGGGTTGAGAAGTCTGGTAACTGCTGCAGCTCACTGATTCAGGGCACTAGGGCATGGTCTGCCCTGTTCCTGGTCTGGTTGGTCCGGGCGCAGCCCATGCTGGGCTCTGCTCTGCTCCCAGCTCTGTGCAGGATAGACCTTATCCAGAGACCATCCAGGCTGTCCTGGGCTAGAGCCCTGCTTCCCCCTGCTAATTTGTGGGTTCTGCAGTTCTAGAATTTGTTCAGAGCCATTTTTCATAGGTTTCTGGAAGGACTTGGTGGGGAGCTCACACTAGTCCCTGCTTTCCAGCTGCCATCTTAGCTCCGCCATCTAGTTGAGGTATCTGAGACAGACAGAGGTGAAGTACCTTTCCCAGACTCATGGCTAGTACAGAGGGTAGATATGAACTCAGATCTTCCTGCCTCCAGGGCCAACACTCTCTCCAAGGTGCCACATAGATGCTTAGTGTTAAGAGTTGAATAAATGCTTATTGAATGATTGACTAGTGTGATAAAATTATAAAAAAAATCTCTAAGCCTATATTACACAAAATAAGAGATGAAACTGAGTAGCTACTAAATTTTGAAGAAGAAAAAGTTTAAGAACTTGAGATCACTGAAAAACTTTATTGTAAACTGAAGAAAATATACGTTATTGTGAAAAAATAACAAAACCACATTAATTCCAAAAATGATTTTGAAAAGAAATATACATAAATTAGAATTTTAAAATGTTCTTTATACCTTGATGATATGGTCAACTAACAGAACTATGTTATCAAACCAGAGTGACTCAAAAAGACTTGCATTGCATTCTCTGTTAGTATTTGGTAAGGAGTATAAAATATTTCAGGAGTAGTAGTAGGAGTAGGAGTAATAGTAAGAGTAGTAGTAGTAGTAGCAGTAGTAGTAGTAATTGTAGCAGTCACATTAGTCATCATAGTAGCAGTCTTATTTCTGTATAAGAACCAAAGGTAGACAGACGGAGCTATCAAGGAATATGATGGTTAATTATAAAAAGCAATTTTGATGGAATCAACTTAAGGATTTCTTCAAGATCTGTGAAGAGGCATTGGGATATTATATCAAAAATAGCTGGTTCATGCAGAAAACATGAATGCTATATCTCACAGTTAAAGGCAACGATAAAGAAATATATGGAATGGAATTCAGGAAATAAAAGTATAATTAAGAATCTAGATTTGTTTAGTCAAGTTTTGAAAAAAGAATCAAAATGTTAAGATGATAAAAAGAATAAAAAATACACAAAACAATTCCATTAATTAAAAAAACTTTACTATAGAGGCTTGAAAATGAAGAAATTAGAGAGAGAAGAATAAACTCCTATTAAAGGACAACATAGAAAATTTGAGGTTGTGGTAGCAAGTAATCCAGAACAAAGAAAATGCAAGTGTAATCAAAAAAGATATAAAGCCTGAACATTGTTAGTACAATAAACAACAAAATGGTTACACAAAAGATGTTGAATGAAATTCTAGCTTCTCTGTGAAACTGGAAAGTGTCAGGGCTAGATAGGACCCACAATTACTCACTCAAATGCTTCACAGTGGTGCACAACTTATTGGCAATGGACTTTACCAAGTTTCTCTCAGACACACACCTGATCCTGTCTTTTGTGTATCACAAGATTTTGTGTTACCAAATAAGTAAAATAAAGACAAGAAAATAATATTTTGGGTGAGGAGCAAAGAGAGTGTGCAAAAAATTCAAGTAGTATGCTAAAGAGCCACTTTGATCAATTTGGTAATTATTGAACAAGCCACCTGCAAGTTTCATTATTCTTACTGTCTTTGTTTATTATAGCAAAGTCCTGTACTCACAGTCTATCCATATACTGCCCATATATAAACTAGACACAAGAACAGAAAGAACATTAGGCTAATCGATTAACATTTGGAAAATTGTTCTCTAAAATATACCACCAACACAACAATGCCAAGAATAAAATAATATCAAGAACATAATAATATAAAAATGGGATTTTTAGGAAGACATTTAAACCCACTATAGTTCTGCTTAGCATTAAATCCACTATTATCAAAGTTAAAGGAGTTGAATGCAAACATCTAATTAATATCTTGATGTGTATGAATAGTATCACTACCAATCCACCAAAACTGTGTTAAATATCTTTTTCATTTCATAGTCTTTTTTTTTCTTTGACATAAATTGCCATTTGCTCTCAATAATTATAATCATCTTAACATATTCCAAGGAAAAATGGAGGTCGATATCTCTGAGCTTCAAAAAGAAGGTGAAATTGAACCAATAAATGAATCTGATGTATACAATTACCTCAGACTGCTCCAGGAAGACACATCAAGCATAAATTATGAAGGAGAAAGTTGTGGCTGTGTATATCAAGAGACTTATTGGCATCTTACAATCAAAGCTTAAATTGAAGAACACAAAAAGCAATTAACATTTACAAAATACCAACCATAATGCATATTTTTAGATCTTTAAAAGATATGAAAATAGAATTAGAAAGTACCCTTAAAAACTGTATTAATGAAATTGATGTCTCAATCCTTAAAATACTAAGGTATCTCTTAAAAAATTAATACCTCCTTGCCAAGAACAAAAAATTATGATTTATTACATTCTTAGACCTTGAAGTGAGAGGTATGATCAATGGGCAGAAGTTGCAGAGAATCAAATTTAGGCTTGATATAACATTTTAAAATAATTAAAGTCTTCTAACAATTTGACTTGCCCAAAAGTGGAATATGCTGCCTTGAATATAGTAAGTTCTCAATGACTGTAGATTATTAGAAGGAAGCTTGATAACCAATTGCCAGACAATTTGTAGAAGTGGTATCTATTAAAGAAAAAATTACACTAGATGAATCAACCAGTCAATCAAAAAAATGCTCAATAAATCACCCATTATGTACAAGGCCCTGTACTAGGATTGGGGGCTACAAATACAAAAAGTGATATATTCCCATGCTCAAGGAGCTCGTATTCTAATAGGATAATATAGCACATGTTAAATCATGTAGGCTAGGGAATAGAGTTTTGGTTTTTGAAGTTACAGAGATTATGAGAATGATGAGGAGTGGATTATCACATCCTTTTCAGTAATCATAGCAGTCATGTAATTATTGTGTTCAGAGAATGAATAAAAAGGAATTGTAACAAGGGGCAGCAAAACAGTTTAGGGACATTTAAATACAGTAGGTTAGATGAGTTTTCAGTGATTCAGCAAAGAGGTAGTTGAGACCAGAGTTTACTTTCCAGTCTGGGTTGCTATGATTCTATGAAAATAATTTAATTGAAGTATTATCAGACCCAGTCAGGACAATTGTATCCTAGTCAAGCCTCTGTGACAATTAGTCAATCTCTTCATCTTTAAATCCAACATTTTATGAAGAAAAATGATAGTATTATAAATTGAGATTTTTGAGAAAAGTTTCCTTCTATAAGCTCCAATACTATTTTTAACATCTCTAGTAATAAACCTCAAGAGGTAATAGGCTCTGGTAATTAGTCTGACATTTCCATTTCATAGAGAGATTTTTATTGCCTTTCAGGTAACATTAATATATCTGTCAATATATGATTTGTATACAATTAACTCTAAATTCCTCCCACCAAGCACAATTGTGATTTCTTAATTTTTAAGCATTGGAAATTCTTACATCATTTCTATTCTCTAAGAAAATTAAGAAAAAAAGTACTTTCTGTAATTACTTTAAAATAGACTTAGAGGTCTTTGTGGACAGGAATAATATGTCTGATGGAGTGCTTTGAGCAAAGGAAATGCAAAACAAAATATTTGTTGAATGGACAAATATGTTAGCTCTAATTTTTGAAAATCTTGTCTGCTTTGATGTCCTTATTCTAGTTTTTTCTTATCTTTTCAATGTAAGATCTGCTGGACTTTTTTTTCCTAAATGTAAATCCCAAGGTCATCTCTTCCTTTCAATTATACTTTTCCAAAATAATTAGTGATTGAGCCTAGGAAAAGGAGATTGACATTTTCACAAAATATAGTGGAAAAGTCTATATAACTTTTAATGGTAGTTCTATGTACATGGCTGTAAAGATAGAAGTCAGCATTACACAGATGTTATGAATTGAATTGACCAGGAAAAGCAACAGAGAAAACAAGGCATTATTTCCATTTACAACATAACTTACAGAACATTCAAAGAAAGCTTGCAGAGGAGAAAGAAGAACCAAAAAGACTAAGGAGAAATTCTGAGACCTGATCCAGAGCCAGGAGCCCCCAGAGGCTTTGAAGGTAATTTACCCCCATTTGAAGGTAATTTTCCTTTCAGGTATGGTGTGATTTACAAAAAAAATAAAAAGAAAAAAGAAAAAAAATGTCATCAAGAAGCTTATTAATATTATATTTCCTGAAGAGGAATAAACTAAACTAAGTATTTGGACAAAACATCAAGTATTACAAAAGAGTAAAAGTTTGGTCACACCCTTTTCCTCATTGCCTCCAGATTCTAGTTGAAAATAACTTTATTTTGAAGGGAGAACTCTTGAAACCTTAAAGTGAAAAAAAAAAATCTTGGTTTTATTTTTAGTTTGTTTATAATGAGCCATAAAAGTAAGAATATAGTTTAGCCACCAAACGCACTTATTATTCTCTTTTTTTCTAAGTTATTGTTGAGGAGAAAGGCTTTAGTGAGATTTTGTTATTGTTTTTGAAAACTTACATTAGTCGGATCTCACTACCCATAAACAGATATATTTATGACTCTTTTATTCCTTGTTTCTGACTATATCTTTGTCTGGCATGCATTCTTTTTTTGCTGTTCTACCTTTCTAAATCCTATATATCCATCAAGATCTAGCTGAAATCAGAAATTCTTCACAAAATTCTATCTACCCTAAACTCAGATACCCATAATCCCTGCTTCAAAATCTCCTGATATCTTCACTGATTCTTTCCTTTTACTTAATCTTTAAGGAAAAGGTGATATTTACACTTTCAAGGCCAACTTCTCTGTTTGTTTCCTCTCTCTATTCCATCTCCTCCTGATTCTCTAGGAATTTAACCATTGATCAACGTAAAAACAATGCTGCTTACAGCTGCTGTGGAGGTGAAAGCCCAATAACATGAGGACACAGGAGGGCTGCTATCACAAGTTCTTTGATCTACTTTTCTAAGGAAAGGAACTTCAAGGGGTTTACCATCTCACTTTAATTAAACACACACACACACACACACACATATATATACATATATATGTATATATGTATGTATGTATGTATATGTATATTTAGTATTCACTTAGTTTGGGGGAAAAGTCAGCACCCTGAGCTTCAGAAGAAACACATAAATTATAAGAAGAAATTATATAAACAGAACAAATAACACAAATCAACAAACAGGGCTTCTGTCTATCCATACATATCAGTAAGGCAAGATTCATGAGCTTAAAGATGACCATAAACATGCCAGTATAGTTCAGAATTGCAAAGTATAAGAGATTCTGTAGGTAGAAGGAAGTGCATTTATTTAGACACCACAGGATCATACCCCAAGACCAGCAGCTCCAGCACAACACAGCAGTAATTGCATTCCGAAGTCAGTAAGTCCACCTCAGTATAATAACAAGGAAATTATAACAGTATTACAGCAAGGAACCAAGTTATCCTGTAACCTTTCTCCCCTGCTAGAGCCTTCCCGTAAACACTCATGAATCCCAACTGTCTGCTTGCCTGTGTTCTTTTCCTCCCCTCAGTTCTCTGGTCTCCACAGCTCGCTGGTTTCAACTCGCCACTCGGCACTCTCTCTGTAGCTCTGTCGACTTGGAGTTCATACTCCTCCTTGGGCTGAATTCTGAATTCTGATCTTACAATACCTACCTTCTGAGTATATATACTCTTTTTAGAGCCCAGAGACTTCATGCCCAATCAGCAAAAGCATGTAGGCCTGGGGCAAGTAAAGAGTGTAGGCCTGCCTACAAACAAACCTATAATCAGGCTTCCCTTAACTAGCCCCACCTGAAGCCTACTGAATGGGTAGCAAAGATCTTTCATCACTTAGCAGCATTACAATCCTTCCTTGTTCTGCTGTCCATGTCTCTCTACATCTCTGTCTGTGTCTGTATCTCTGACTGTCTTGTTTTGTCTCTCTGTATCTATGTCTGACTATATGTCTGTCTGTCTTTGTCTCTGTCTCTCTCTCATCTTTAATTTCTCTCTTCTCTCTAACTTTGGCCTCCTTCCCTAGAGAGCAAGAATACCCTCTCCAATAGTAGTGCAATATGGTTGGCAAAAATACTAAAATGGAGTCAAAAGACTTGTTTTTCTAATTTCCGGACTCTTCCTTTCTACTTCTGTGACCAGATAACTTCTCCAGATCTCAATACTAAATGAAGGTTGGACTTTATATTGTGGAGGTCCAACCTTACAACTACAATACTAGCTTTTACTTGAAAAAAATTTAGTGAGGGGAAATCTATTTCCTCTTCAGAAGTCTATAAACAGCTCCAAAGTAATAATAACTCATATTATTATGACAATATATTGTTTACAAATCCTACTAACTTAGTGAATGACCTACATTTAGGCCCTTCAACGTGTGGCTCAGAGCCTGACTGTTACATCCCTCTCTTACTTATGTTGGCATAGAGGGGATTTGATAGAAATAATCAAGTCATATAAAGAAGAATTGGCCAGTTGGCCAATAAGCATTTATTAACAACTATATTAAGTGCTATGGATACAAAGATAAACAAAAGCCAGTCTGTGCCTTAAGAAGCTTGCTATTCAAATGGAGGAGACAACATGCAAACGACTCTATGAAAACAAACTATAGGACAGCCAAGATGGTGAAGTACAGGCAGCAACTCAGCTGAACTCTGTGAACATTCCCCTCAAAACAACTTTAAAATAATGACTCTAATTTAATTCTGATGTGGCAGAGTCAACAAAAAGTCAGAGCGAGGCATTTTCCAGTCTAAAAAACTTAGGAGGTTGTCAAGAGAGGTCTGTGACACCAGGGTGGAGGTCTGCCCAGAGCACAACACATGCCCAGCAGCACCAGTGCCAGGCCTTAGAGGTGACTGAAGTAATGGTAGCAGCAGTTTCAAGAATTCTCATCACAGAGAAATTAAGGGCTCAGATAACTGATTAGAAAGAAATTACAGATCATTTGCTGGCACTAAGTATAGTACCCTGTTGCAATGCCTATACGTAGTCACGAGTCATAGATCCAGGACAAAGGGAAATGCTAGTACTTGTGGCCACAGTGGAACAGGGGCCTTCCTGGGTTAAGATCAGAGCACAGGGTAGAAGACCAATAGCCACAACTTTCCTTGTATCATACTGTTTTGGAAGAATGAATGAATTACATACCCTCAGAAATATATTCTGAATATTTCAGAAGGCAAAGAAGCTAGGACTACAACCAAGAATCCCTTACCTGGCAAAATTAAGCATATTGTATCCAAGGAAAAATGGTCATTCAATGAAATAGATTTTAACTTTTCATAAGGAGAACACCAGAAATAAACAAAAAATTTGACTTCCAATATGAAGACCCAAGCGAAGCATAAAGAGGCAAAAGGGGAATAGAAAACAAAAGGGATCCAAGCAAACTGGACTATTTGCTTCCCTACAGGGGAAGATGATACTTTTAATTCTTGAAAATTGTATCACTAATAGTACAGCTGAAAGGAATATACATAGACAGAGGGTAATGGTACAAGGTCAGTTGGAGAGAATGACATAAAAACATTAATTGATGAGAAAGAAGAGTGCAATGTATGCAGAGGGAAGTGAGAGGAGGAATGGGGTAAATTATTTCACATAAAGAGGCACTAAGGACCTATTATAGTGGAGGGTAAAATGGGAGTGTGGGCAATGAGCATCGCTTGAACCTTACTGTCACTGGTACTGGCACAAAAGGTAACTGAATATAGATATCAATCTCACCCAGCAGGGAAGTAAAAGGGGAAGAGATCAAGTAAAGGGGGAATGGGGACTGAAAAAGAGAGAGGGCAAATCAAGGGAGGTGGTGGACAGAAGCACAACTCTGGTAAGGAGCAAAAGAGTGAAAGGAGTGAGAGGATAAACAAGAGAAAGAATAGGATAGAGGAAAATACTTAGGTAGTAATAATAACTGTGATGTGAATGGGATGAACTCTCCCATAAAATAGAAACAGATAGCCGATGGATCAAAAACCAGAATTCTACAAGATGTTGTTTACTAGAAATACACTTGAAGCAGACATATAGAATGAAGATAGGGGCTAGAGAAGAATTTATTATTCTTCAGCTGAAGTAAAAAAAGCAAGGGTAGCAATCTTGATCTCAGACAGAGTAAAAGTAAAAATAGATCAAAGTAAAAGAGGTAAGGAAGGAAACTACATCTTGCAAAAGGTACCATAGACAATGAAGCAATATCAGTAATAAACATATGTAAACCAAGTGGCATAACATACAAAGTCTTAAAGGAGAAGCTAAATGAATTACAAGAAGAAATAGATAGCAAAATTATACTAGTGGGGAACTTCAATTGTCTTCTCTTAGAACTCAATAAATCCATCCAAAAATAAACAATAAAGAAACTAAAAAGGCAAATAGAATATTAGAAAAGTTAGATATGACAGACCTTTGGAGGAAATTGAATGGGAACAGAAAGTAATATGTATGAGTATGTGTGTATATGCATATGTATATACACACATATATAGTATGTATATGTGTATGTGTATGTATATATATACACACATACATCCATTCCATATAGATATATGTGTGTATAATATTTGTGTATATATATTAACACACTATATATATGTATGTATAATGTATATATATATATATGTACATACATATATACATTAGCAGTCAAGGAAACAATTTCAGAGAAGTCAGCGTAACATAGATGCAATGAAGTAAAATGACATTTCCCAGATGTTTTGCAACATGAAGGGCAGAGACTGCAGCCCAGGGCTTTCTTCTTGTTCCTTGCCTAGTAAGTATTGTTTGTATATTACATTACTCCAGTGCTTTCAAACTCAAAGAGAAATAAAGGCTACTAGTTGATTCATAAAGATACATGCCTTAGTTTAAAAATGTAATGTTGTATATGTGCATTGCATTTTTATTTATTTTGTTAAATAATTCCCAATTGCATTTTAAACTTATTGGGATGTACTTGAGTGTGGTGGCAACATGAAGCCCACTCACATGTTTGATACCTCTGTGTTGAGTCCACACCCTCTGAAAAAGGTGTTGACAATACTAGGGATGCTTAATCTGAAGAGGAGTGGTAGGGAGATATTATAGTTGTCCAGACATATTTGAAGGACAGTCCTATATAAGAAATGAATGGGATTTCTTTTGTTTGGCTGCAAAGGGTAGAACTAGTAGTGATGGATGGAAGTTACTCAGGTAAATTTACCCTTGACAAAAAACAAAAACAAACAAAAACCAAAACAAAACACTTCTTAATAAATTGTGTTATTCCAAAGTTGGATAGGAAATCTTAGGATGTAATGACAATCTTGTGGTCTTTTCTTTTCCCTTAATAGCATTTTATTTTTTCCCAATTATATGTAATGATTTTTAGGATTTTGTAAAATTTTGAGTTCCAATTTTTTTTTCCCTCCTTCCTTCTTCTCCCCCCTCCCCAATACAGCAAGCAATCTGATATAGGTTGTACATGTACAAACATGTTAAACATATTTCCACATTAGTCATGTTGTGAAAGAAGAATCAGAACAAAAGCAAAAAACCACAAGAGAGAAAAAATGGAAATAGTATGCTTCAATCTGCATTCAGACTCCATAGATCTATTTTTTTTAGTATTTCCATTTTGATTTTGTTTTTAATAATTAATTAATTTTTAGTTTTTAGCATTCACTTCCAACTTGAATTTTCTACCCCATTCTCTCCATCCCCTTCACCAAGATGACATGAAACATGATATGGGCTCTATTTATACATTAATGTTAAATGTATTTTCACAGTAGTCATGATGCAAAGAGGTAGGACTAATGAGAAGAACCATGAGAAAGAAGAAAGAAGACAAAACAATAAAAGAAAAGAAGAGTAAATAGTATGTTTACATCTGCATTCAGACTCCAAAGTTTTTTATCAAGATGTGGATAGCATTTTTCATAGTTAGTCTTCTGGAGTTGTCTTAGATCCTTTTATTGCTGAGAAGGACTAAGTCTGATTACACAATGCGGCTGTTACTATGTACAATGTTCTCCTAGTTCTGCTCATTTCACTCTGCAGAAGTCTTTCCAGGTTTTTCTGAAGTCTGCCTGCTCATCATTTCTTATAGTGCAATACTATTCTATTACATTCTTATAGCACAACTTCTTCAGCCATTCCTCAATTGATGGACATCCCCTCAATTCCTGAGTCTTAGCCACCACAAAAAGCTGCTATAAATATTTTTGTAAATGTGGGTCCTTTTCTGTGTTTATCACCTCTTTGGGATACAGATCTAGAAGTGATATTGCAGGGTCAAAGAGTATGTACAATTTTATAGCCCTTCAGCCATAGTTTCAAATTGCTCTCCAGATGGTTGGATCAGTTCACAACTCCACCAACAATGTAACAGTGTTCCAATTTCCCCACATCTTCTCCAGCATTTAAAGTTTTCCTGTTTTGTCATGTTAGCCAATCTGATGGGTGTGATATGGTGTCTCAGAATTGTTTTGATTTGCATGTCTCTAAACAATAGTGATTTAGAGCATTTTTTTCATACAACTATACATAGCTGTAATTTCTTCTTCTGAAAACTGTCTGTTCATGTCCTCTGACTATTTATCAACTGGGGAATGACTTGTATTCTTATAAATTTGACTGTGTTCTGTATATATTTTAGAAATGAGGCCTTTATCAGAGAAACTGGCTGTAAAAAATGTTTTCCAGCTCTCTCCCTTCTAATCTTGGTTGCATTGGCTTTGTTTGTGTAAAACCTTTTTAATTTAATGTAATCAAAATCATCCATTTTGCATTTCATAATGTTCTCTATCTCTCGTTTGATCATAAATCTTCTCCATAGATCTGACAGGCAAACTATTCATTGCTCTTCTAGCTTACTTATAGTATCAGTCTTTATATGTAAATCTTGTACCCATTTTGACTTTATCTTGGTATAGAAGGTAAGATGTTCATCTATGCCTAGTTTCTGCCAAACTATTTTCCAGTTTTCCCAGCAGTTTTTATTAAATAGTGAGTTCTTTTCCAAGAAGCTAGAGCCTTAACAGTAGATTGCTGTAGTCATTGCCTTTGTGCCTTGCATGCCTAACCTATCCCACTGATTCATCACTCTATTTCTTAGCCAGTATCAAGTAGTTTTGATGATTGCTGCTTTTTAATACAGTTTTAGATCTGGTACAGCTAGGTCACCTTCCCTTGCATTTCTTTTCATTAACCCCCTTGATATTCTGGACCTTTTGTTCTTCCAGATGAATTTTGTTATTGTTTTTTCCAGCTTTATAAAATAATTTTTGGTAGTTTGATTTGTATGGCACCACACCAAATAAGTAATTTAATTTAGGTATAATTGTCATTTTTATTCTATTAGCTCAGCCTACCCATGAGCAACTGGTACTTTTCCAATTGTTTAGAGCTTACTTTATTTGCATGAAAAGTGTTTTGTAATTGTGTTCATATAGTTCCTGGGTTGGTTTTTGGCAAGCAGACTCCCAAATATTTTATAATGGCTACAATTAATTTAAATTGGAATTTCTCTATCTCTTGCTGTTAGGCTTTGTTAGTTATATATAGAAATGCTGATGATTTATGTGGGTTTATTCCATAGCCCTTTCTCTGGGTGTGGTTAGCATTTTCTATCATGAGTCTTTGGGAATTGTCTTGGATCTCTGTACTGCTGAGAAGTGCCAAGTTTATCATAGTTAATCATCACACAGTATTTCTGTTGCTGTGTACAATGTTCTCCTGGTTCTGCTCATCGCTCAGCATCAGCTCTTGTAAGTCTCTCCAGATCTGTCTGAAATCTGCCTGCTCATCATTTCTTATAGCACAATAGTATTCTAACACATTCATATACCACAGCTTGTTCAGCCATTCCCTAATTGATGGTCATCCCCTCAATTTCCAATTCTTTGCCACCACAAAAAGTGATGCTGTAAATATTTTTGTACGTGTTGTCACTGGTGGTCTTCAAGAAGAAGGTGGTCTTCAAGAATGACAAGTTGCTGTTTATGTTGTATTCATGATTTTGGAGGTGGGGTAAGGAGTATAGTTTGGCTTAGCAGGCTAGTAATATTTATTTCAACTCTGATTCTGTCAGTATAAATATATGCATACTTATATATTTGTGAAATGAAAACACTGATTCTTAAAAAATATATATAAATGTTACTATCAAGAAGTGAGTTCTCCACCAGGAGAAAGGCAAGAAGTTCTGGAAGGGACATGGAGAAAAATAAGCTTCCATGTTTTCAAGCTCTATTATCAATCTGAATAAGGAGGGGTATGCTACTCCTGTTAATGAGTTTGCCCTTTAGCGTATTTGTTTCAATTTCTATTTAGTGCCCTGCAGAGAATATTTGATGCACAAAGCATAATTTAACATTTAAGTCAAATTTTTGTTTTAGTCCTATTGAACTGCTTTTGACAAAAGTTTTTTTTTAAAGACATACAGCAATTTTTAAAGTGGTTGATATATCAACTCTGAATCATTGATATAGATGGCAATGATAAACAGTTTGATCTGATGATATTTAAAACATCATTTTAACTGTAACAAGCAGCATGACAGTAGAAAGATAGTGGAATTTGGAGTCATAAAATTGGATTTGAATTTCTAACTCTCCTTCTCAGACCTGTGTGATGTTAGTGATCACAATTCACCTTCCTTGGGCTCAGAGCCTCTTTTTAAAATTTGGGGATTGGAGCAAATAATTACTAAGGTCCTTTCTATCCCATAATCTGTGATTCTATAAGTCCATTTAAGAAAGTCCATGAAAGTCACTTCAAAATATATAGAAGAGATATTTTGCAATTCAACCCAAATCATACCTCCCCCCTTTAGCACTACATGATACTAATAGCCAGAAGTCACTTCTTCTTTCTCTTAACTTTTAAAGTGTTTTGTTTCTTCCCTTCCTATACACTCAGATTCTGTTCTGTATTTTTTTTTTATTTTTGTGTTAGTCTTAACTCCCTTGTGATTCCAAGACTGACTTTAGGGTCAGGATAGTTTCCTGTTTATCTTTGTATCTCCATAAGGAGTTTAGAATAGTTTTTTTGTATGATGTTTACACCGAATATTGTTTATTGAAATCAATTAATTTGAATTCACCTCAGCTTTCTTCAAAGAGCAAAATCTTCCCTCAATTGATTATAGAATTATAGACCTGGGACTTTAAGAAACCTTGCAGGTTATCTAGTCCATTCCTCTCTTCTATATAGAAATAACACCTTTTTAATAATATTTTTATAAATATTATTTAAATTTAAATTATAAAATTAATATTGAAGTACATGTTATTGAAAGTCCAGAAGGCATTTGTATGAAAAGTCATGAGTTCATTATCACAATCATTCTGAGCCCCAAACTAGGAAAATACCTAATATTTAGACAATGGTTGAGCTTTCTAACTAATTATACATTTATACCTGTCTCTAGCTAATCCTTGCTCTCTTATGGTTGAGGCAAAATTCAATTTACTGGAAATATTTGGGAAACAAAAAGTAGATTACATCTTAGAGTCCACAGATAGACATCAGGCATAATCAGAGACAGTTGTAGGAAAATTGACTTTTCCTCAGGAATTTTCCCACCAAATTTTCTTCTGTTCTGAGATTTTTATAGAGTTAAAGACCTTTCTCTATATCTGTTTTCTCTGTCACAGCTCAGTCCTACATTTTCTCCTTAGAGATGTGTTGTCAGAATTCTTCACTCTGCATTTGAGAAGAAATCATTCTTTTATACATATTTCTTAGGGTATAAATTAGTCACCCATAAAATGGCTCTGATACATTCAAGGAAGTATACTCAGCTTAACACTAAATTTTGATTTTTTTCAGATAGGAAATACAATGCCTTAAGAAAGAATGTTTTCTAGTATGTGAGAATTTAACGGAGAATCAATGGAACCCCAAACTTACACAGATGAGCAAATTGAGACCTAGAGAGCATTTTTGTTATGATTATTAGTTTTCCTGTTATAATTATTAAGAACAATGATCAATGAAGTATAATGGCTACTGAATTAACCTTGGAGGTAGGAAGACTTGAATTTAAATCTTTCCTGTGGTAGGTACTACCTTGTGACTCTAGACAAGTCAACTAAGTTTTTGGTGACCCAGGAAAATAACTGAAATTAAGCTGCACAGGATGTATAGAACTCCATTGACGAGGGAGTTTCTGCATCAGAGAGTTGCATATATCAATGAAATTACATACTTCATACCTATTCCTATACTTATATTTTTGGTAATTTTATTAGTATTATTTTAAATTTCTATTGTTGCAAATTTGTATTAGTTCAATTTGTAGATTGATGCTAATAGTGCCATGCTTCTTATTCTAATGATGTGAGTAGCCATAAACATTGACTATCCTTCCAATTATAACATTGTCTATAATTCTGGAAAATTTGTTTTGAAATTTTATTTCTAAAAGAAGAATATATCTTGACATTTTGAACACAAGATAATTAAGGAATTTTCTTGCTATTTGCAATATTTTTTCTTTTTTTTTCTCTATCCACACAACTCCCTCAATTCTCCCCCTCAAAAAAGACCTCCATTATAAAAATAAATACACTCAATCAAACAGATTCAAAAATTAGTTCCATCTGAAAATGTGTGTCTTATTTGGCATCTCAAATTCATTCTCATGCCAAAAGGTAAGAATCTTGCTTTGTATTTAGTCTTCTAGTGTCATGACTGGTCATTAGATTGATCAGAGTTCTGAACTTTTTATTTTCCTTTATATTATTGAAATCTTAAATAAACAATTTTGCTTTTCTTCCTAGGTTAGTCTCATTCTTTATTTATTTGTTGTAATTGAAGAGTATTCCATTATATGCATATGCTTTGGTTTATTCAACTGTACCCCAAATGTATGGGCATCATTGGTCCATACATATGGGAAGAAGATGTACACATACATGTATGTGGACACAAACACACATGTATAAGCATGTAAAATATGTGTGTATAATACATACATGTATATATATACATATATAATACACCTATTCTAGATAGATGCAAAGAACCATAAACATACATACTTATGTGTATGTATATATATATATATATATATATATATATATATATATATATACATCTGTACTTATACATACTCATATACATAGTCATTTCCTTCTGTCTTTTACATTCTTGAGAATGTATTCTTAGCAATGGTACCAGTGGGTACCATCTAGTAAAACTAGGTCACAATTTAGTGATTTGGGGGTCATAATTCCAAATTGCTTTCTGTTGTTCTGTATGGTATTTTTGGTCATGTCTGATACTTCATGACCCTTTTGTAGCATTTTCTTGGCAAAAATACTGGATTGGTTTGCCATTTCCTTCTTCAGATCATTTTATAGATGAGGGAAACTTAGGCAAATGGGAGTAAGTGACTTGCTTAGGGTCACACAGCTAGTATCTGAGGCTAGATTTGAACTCAGGCCCAGTACTCTATCCACTGTGCCACTTAGCTGTCTCAAGCATTTCTAGAATGGTTGTATTAATTCATAGATCTGTTAAACAATACCTTAATTTGTCTGTTCTTTCCCAATCCTTCAAAAAAATTACCATTTTACTCTATCACTTTTGGCAATCAGGTAAGTAGGAATTGGAATATAAACTATTTTAGCTCATGTTTCTCTTATGATTAGTAATTTGGATAAATTTTTAGTTGTTTGTTGATAACTTGCATTTGTTCTTTTAAAAATTGTCCATAAATGTCCTTCAACTATATATCTATTGGATCAAAGTTCTTTTTTTTTTTTACATTTTCCAATGTCTTTTATACAATGGACATAAGATCTATATCAGATAAATTTACAACAATTATTTTTCCAGTCAAATTTTCCACTTTGAATTCAAATTACGTTGCTTTAATTTTTTCACTTTTCAGTTTTATGTAATAAGAATTATACATTATATCTTCTGTGATAAGGTCCACATATTGTTCCTACATAGTGAAGAATTCTTTCTCTTTTCATATGATAATGAATGGTATTACTTTCTTTACTTTTTGGATTTCTTTACACATTTTTCTAAATATTTAGGTCTCACAACCATTCAGACTTTAGTATTTAAGACATTGTAAATGTTTCTCTAAACCTAAATTCTGCTCAACTATGTCCAATAAGGAATTTTCAATATAATAGTTGGTAGCTTTTGTTTCTTTGTTTTTTAAGTTTCAACATTCATTTTTTTATAAGATTTTGAGTTTCAAATTTTTTTCTCTCTTCCTACCCCTTCCATCCTCTTCCCTGCCCCAACACAGCAAGCAATCTGATATAGGTTATATATGTGCAATCAATCAAATTAGTCATTTTGTGAAAGAAAAAAACAGAACACAAGGGAAAAGACACCCCTCCACCCCCACCCCCACCCCCACCCCCCTGCCACACGCACACAAACAAACAAAAGTGAAAATAGTATGATTTGATCTGCACTCAGCCTCCACAGTTTGTTCTCTGGATATGGATAGCATTTTCCATGATGAATCTTTTGGACTTATCTTGGATCATATTGTTGAGAAGAGCTAAGTCTATCACAGTTGATCATTGCACAGTGTCGCTGTTACTATGTACAATGTTCTCCTGATTCTGCTCACTTCACTTAGTGTTAGTTCATGTAAGTCTTTCCAGGTTTTTTTGAAATTCACCTGCTCATCATTTCTTATAGCATAATAGTATTCCATTACATTCATACATCACAATTTCCAATTCTGTGCCACAACATAAAGAGCTGCTATGAATATTTTTGCACATGAAGGTCCTTTTCCCTTTTTTGTGATCTCTTTGGGATACAGACCTAATAATAGTATTGCTTCATCAAAGGGTAAAAACAGTTTGATTGCTCTTTGGGCATAGTTCCCAATTGCTTGCTAGAATGATTGGATCAGTTCACAACTCTACCAACAATGCATTAATGTCTCAATTTCCCCACATCTTCTGCATCATTTTGCTTTTCTGTCATATTAGCTATCTAATAGGTGTGAGGTGGTACCTCAGAGTTGTTTTAATTTGCATTTCTCTATAGTGATTTAGAGAATTTTTTCATATAATTGATAGCTTGGATTTCTTCATCTGAAAACTGCCTGTTCAAATCCTTTAACAATTTATCAATTGGGGAATAACTTGTATTCTTATAAATTTGACTTGTTTCTCTATGTTTTAGAAATGAGGCCTTTATCACACTGGCAATAAAAAATTGTTACCCATCTTTATGCTTTCCTTTTAATCTTAGTTCCATTGGCTTTCTTTATGTAAACCCTTTTTAATTTAATGTGATCAAAATCATCTATTTTGCATTTCAAAATGTTCTCTATCTCTTCTTTGGTCATAAATTCTTCCCTTTTCCATAGATGATGGTAGACTATTCCTTGATCCCCTAATTTCCTTATGATCACTGTATCCCTCAGTCTGCCCTCCCTTCTATTAACCCTCTTTTTCTTTCCCTTTTCCCTTCCTACTTCCTATATGGCAAGTTAGATTTCTATACCTAACTGAATATATAATTCACTCTTTGAGCCAAATCTGATGAGAGTAAGGTTAAAATAATGCTCATCTCCCTCCCTTCTTTCCCTTTACTGTAATAGGTTTTTGTGCCTTTTCATGTGATATAGTTTGCCCTTTTCTGCCTCCTTCTTTCCTCTTCTCTAAGCACAATCCTTTTTCACTACTTAATTAGATTTTCTATCACCACATCAAAGTTAACTTATACCCATGTCCTCTGTCTATGTATACCCCTTCTAAATGGTGCAATAAAAATACAGTTCTCAAGAGTTAGAAGTGTCATCTTCTCTTGTAGTGATGTAAACAGTTTGCCCTTAGTAACAAAATATTGGGTTTTTTCTTTCTTGTTTACCTTTTCATGTCTCTCTTGAGTTTCATATTTGGTGATCAACTTTTCTGTTGAGCTCTGGTATTTTTATCAGGAAAATTTGGAAGTCCTCCATTTTATTGAATATCTGTCTCCTCCCCCTGAAAGATTATGCTTACTTTTGCTGGGTAGTTGATCCTTGGTTGTAATCCATGCTCCTTTGCCTTATAGAATATTGTATTCCATGCCCTCTAATTTTTAATGTAGTAGCTGCAAGGTCCTGCATAATCCTGACTGGTTCCATGATGTTTAAAATTGTTTCTTTCTAGCCACTTGCAGTATTTTTCTTTGACCTGGTAATTTTGGAATTTGGCTACAATGTTTAAAATTTGTGATCTCTTTCAGGAAGTGATCAGTGTATTCTTTGGATGACTATTTTACTCTCTGGTTCTAGGACCCCAGGGAAGATTTCCTTGATGATTTCCTGAAAGATGCTGTCCAGGCTCTTTTTTTCATCATGGTTTTCAGGTAGACCAATAATAGTTAAATTGTCTCTCCTCAATCTATTTTTCCAGGTCAGTTGTTTTACCAATGAGATATTTTATGTTTTCTTCTATTTTTTTCATTCTTTTGTTTCTGTTTGACTGATTCTTAATATCTCATAGAGTCATTAGCTTCCATTTGCCCAATTCTAATTTTTAACAAATTGCTTGCTTCTATTAGATTTTGTATCTCCTTTTCCATTTGGCCCATTTTACTTTTTAAGGGGTTCTTATCTTCAATGGGCTTTTGTACCTTCTTTTCCAATTCTAATTTTGGCCAATTCTACTTTTTAAGCACTTGATTTCTACAGTCAATTTTTTCCTTCCTTTTCCAAGATATTGATGCTCTCTTAAATAACTCATTTCTTTTCCTGATTTTTCTTCTACCTTTCTTATTTGACTTTTAAAATCCTTCTTGAGCTCTTACAAGAAGTTTTTGCACTTGAGACCAGTTTATATTCCCTTTTGAGGTTTTGGATGTGGGTATATTGACAAACATGTTCTCTTCTGAATTTGTGCCTTGATCTTCCCTATCCCCAAAATAAGAATCTATGGTCATTGTTCATTTCTGCTTTTTGCTCATGGTATTTGCCTCGTTCCAGGCTTTTAGAGTTGAGCTCTCCTACTGGAGCGCAGGGGCACTGATCCAAGCTCCTTGTGCTAGGAGTCTGGGTCTTGGTTACTGCCTTTGTGTGCTAGGGGCTCGGGTGCTGGTATTGGGAGGCTATAGGGGTCTAGCAGCTTACCTGGTGCTGAGGCAGGGTCAGCAAAACTGTAGCTCTTGGGTTGGGGATGGGGACTCTGGCCCCTGGGAGATGCCTGCTCATTTGTGTCTTGCACTCCAGATGTTTGCCTGCTGGAGGATGTCTGCCAGTCTGGAGCTATGCCACCTAGAGTTGTGCTTCCTAGAATTGTGCTGAAGCACTGGGAGATTTGGCCACTGGAAAATGCTAGTACATGTGGTGTTTTTCTGAGCTGATGACTACCACTTCCCCTGCCTGCACTAAGGCACTCTGAAGTCCTAGTGTGGGCATTTGCCTCCTCCACTACCCTGAGGATGAGGATCTCCTTTTGGTTTGCTGAGTTGGGGCTTGCCACTGGCTTGCTGGGACACCTCCCATCCTCTACTGCACCCCTTCTCCCATTGTGAGAGATGCCTTAACCATTAATCCCCCAAGCTTCCTTGGCTACCAGACTGCTTCACCCTGTCTTTCTTTTTTATACAATTAAGATTTTTTATTTTTAGTTTACAATGCTCAGTTCCACATAATTTTTAGTTCCAGATTTTCACCCCCCACCCAAAACAGCATGGCATCCAATATATCTTCTACATTTAACTTTGCATTCAACTTATTTACACAATAGTCAAATTATAAAGAAGAATTAGGACCAATGGAATGAATCAAGAGAAAAAAGAAACGAAACCCCCCAAAACCAAAAACAAACAAAAGAGGAAAAAAACAAGGGGAAAAAAAGGAGAGCAAACAGTGTGCCTCAATTTGCATTCATTCTCCATAGTTCTTTCTCTGGATGTAGACAGCTCTCTCCATCATGAGTCCTTTGGAGTTGTCTTTGCATCTTGTATTACTGAGAAGAGGAAAGTCTATGAGGATTAGCCATCACAGAATCCATATGTTTGTGGTTGTGTATAATGTTCTGCTTCTGCTCCATTCACTCCATTCACTCAGTGTTATATTGTGTAGGTTTTTCCATGTTATTATGAAGTCCATATCATCCCCCTTTCTTATTGCACAATAGTATTCATTTACCTTCATATACCACAACTTGTTCAGCCATTCCCCAATTGATGGCCATCCCCTTGATTTCCAATTCTTTGCTACTACAAAAAGAGCTGCTATAAATATTTTTGTACCCATGGGTCCTTTTCCCACTTGTGTGATGATCTCTTTGGGATACAACCCTAGGAGTGGTATTGATGGGTCAAAGAGTATGAACGTTTTTATAGCCCTTTGGGCATAGTTCCAAATTGCTCTCCTGAATGGCTAGGTCAGTACAAAACTCCATGAGCAATGTAAGAGTGTTCCAAATATCCCACATCCTCTCCAGCATTTATCGTTTTCCTGTTTAGTCATTTTAGCCAATCTGACAGGAGAGCTGTGGTACCCAAGAGTTGTTTTGATTTGCACTTCTCTAGTGATTTCAAGCATTTTTTCATATGCCTATAGATATCTTTAATTTCTTCCTCTGAAAACTATCTGTTCATATCCTTTGACCATTTCTCAATTGGGGAATGACTCGCACTCCTATAAATTTGACTCAGTTCCCCGTATATTTTAGAGATGAGGCCTTTATGAGAGACACTAGTTGTAAAGATTTTCTGCCAATTTTCTGCTTCCCTCCTAATCTTTGTCGCATTGGCTTATTTATACAAAAACATTTCAATTTAACATAATCAAAATTATCCATTTTGCATTTTGCAATGCTCTCTATCTCTTACTGTGTCATGAATTCTTTGCTTTTCCATAAATCTGATATGTAAATTATTCCTTGCTTTCCCAAATTGCTTAGAGTATTAGACTTTATTCCTAAATCATGAACCCATTTTGACTTTATTTTGCTATATGGTGTAAGATATTGGTCTATGCCCAGTTTCTGCCCTACCATTTTCTAATTTTCCCAGCAGTTTTTGTGAAATAGTGAATTTTTATCTCAGAAGCTGGATTCTTTGGGTTTATCAAGGAGTAGATTACTATAGTCGTTGACTACTGCGTCTTGTGTACCTATCCTATTCCACTGACCCATGGCTCTGTTTCTTAGCCAGTACCAGGTAGTTTTGATGACTGTTGCTCTATAGTACAGTTTAATATCTGGCATGCCTAGGCCACCTTCCCTAGCATTTCTTTTCATTAATATCCTAGATATTTTAGACCTCTTGTTCTTCCAGATGAATTTTGTTATTATTTTATCCAGCTCTGTAAAATATTTTTTTGGCAGTTCAATTGGTATGGGACCGTATAAATAAATTAATTTAAGTAAAATTGTCATTTTTATTATATTAGCTCGGCCTAACCATGAGCAACTGATATTTTTCCATTTATTTCCATCTGACTTTATTCGAATGAAAAGTGTTTCATAATTATGTTCATATAGTCCCTGGGTTTGTCTTGGCAGATAGACTTCCAAATACTTTACAGTGTTTATGGTAACTTTGAATGGAATTTTTCCTTATATATCTTGCTGTTTGGCTTTGTTAGTAACATATAGGAATGCTGAGGATTTATATGAGTTTACTTTATATCCTGCAGCTTTACTAAAGTTGTTCATTATTTCAAGTAGTTTTTCATTTGATTCTCTAGGATTCTCTAAGTAAATTATCATATCATCTGCAAAAAGTGATAATTCAGTTTCTTCTTTGCCTATTCTAATTCCTTCAATTTCTTTTTGTTCTCTTATTGCTACAGCTAATGTTTCTAGTACCAAATTGAATAGTAGGCACGATAATGGACATCCTTGTTTCACCCCTGATCCTATTGGGAATGCATCTAGCTTATCCCAATTACACATAATGCTCGTTGATGGTTTTAGGTAGATGACATTTATGATTGTAAGGAAGGCTCCATTTATTCCTATGCTTTCTAGTGTTTTTAATAGAAATGGGTGTTGTATTTTGTCAAAAGCCTTTTCCGCATCCATTGAAGTGATCATGTGGTTTCTGCTAGTTTTATTGTTGATATGATCAATTATGCTAACAGTTTTCCTAATATTAAGCCAGCCTTGTATTACTGGAGTAAATCCTACATGATCATATTGTATTATTCTGGTGATAAGTTGCTGCAGTCTTTTTACTAATATTTCATTTAAAATTTTTGCATCAATATTCGTTAGGGAAATTGTCTATTATTTTCCTTCTCTGTTTTGACTCTTCCTGGTTTGGGTATTAGTACCATATTTGTGTCATAAAAAGAATTTGGTAGGACTCCTTCTTCACCTATTTTCCCAAATAGTCTATAAAGTATAGGAATTAATTGTTCTTTAAATGTTTGATAGAATTCACATGTAAATCTATCCAGGCCTGGAGACTTTCTTCCTATGGAGTTCATTGATGGCATGCTCAATTTTTTTTTTCTGAGATGGGGTAATTTAGGAATTTTACTTCCTTTTTTGTTAACCAGGGCAATTTATATTTTTGTAGATTATCATCCATATCCCTAAGATTGTCAAATTTATGGGCATATAATTGGGCAAAATAATTCTTAATTATTGTTTTAATTTCCTCTTCATTGGAGGTGAATTCACACTTTTCATTTTTGATACTGGTATCTTGATTTTCTTTTTTTAATCAAATTGACCAAATGTTTATTAATTTTATTTTTTTTCATAAAACCAGCTCTTGGTTTTGTTTATTAATTCAATAGTTTTCTTGATTTCAATTTTATTAATCTCTCCTTGGATTTTCAATATTTCTAATTTAGTATTTAATTGGGGGTTTTCAATTTATCCTTTTTCTAGCTTTTTCGGTTGTGTGCCCAATTCATCAATTTCCTTTTTCTCTATTTTATTCGTGTAAGCATTTAGAGATATAAAACTTTCCCAAGAACTATTTTTAGTTTTACTAAGTTTTAGTATGTTGTCTCATTATTGTCATTCTCTTGAATGAAGTTATAAATTGTTTCTATTATTTGTTCTTTGGCCCACTCATTCTTGAGAATTAGATTACTTAGTTTCTGATTAATTTTTAGCTTATTTTTCCATAGTTCTTTATTACAAAAAATTTTTATTGCATCGTGATCTAAAAAGGATACTTTGACTACTTCTGCCTTTCTGCACTGGAATATGAAGTTTTTATGCCCTAGTACATGGTCAATTTTTGAGTATGTGCCATGTACCACTGAGAAAATAGTATATTCCTTTTTATCCCCATTCAGTTTTCTCCAGAGGTCTATCATATATGCCTTTTATAAAATTCTGTTCAGCTCCTTAACTTCTTTCTTGTTTATTTTGTGGTTACATTTATCAAGTTCAGAGATGGGGAGGTTGAGGTCTCCCATTATTATGGTTTTGCTGTTTATTTCTTCCTGTAACTCCCTTAACTTCTTGTCTAAGAATTTGCATGCCATACCACTTGGGGCATATATGTTAAACAATGATATTGCTTCATTGTTTATGGTGCCTTTTAGCAGGATGTAGTGTCCTTCCTTCTCTCTTTTAATTAGTTGTATCTTTGCTTTTGCTTTGTCTGAGATTAGGATTGCTACCCCTGCTTTTTTTTTACTTTAGCTGAAGCACGATATATTCTACTCCAGCCTTTTCGCTTTTCCCTGTGTGTATCCCCCTGTTTTAAATATGTTTCTTGTAAACAGCATGTTGTGGGATTATAGTTTTTAATTCATTCTGCTATCTGTTTCCATTTTATGGGAGAATTCATCTCATTCACATTCAAGTATGATTACTATCTGTGCCTTTTTCTCCATCCTATTTCCCTCCTGTTTATGCTTTTATTTCTCCCTTTCCCCTTCTGCTCCTCAACAAAGTTTTGCTTTTGACCACTGCCTTCCTCAGTTTACCCTCTCTCTTGATTCCTCTCCCTTATCTTCCTGTTTTACACTTGCTACTTCTTCCCACCCTTCTGACCATCCCCCTCCATTTTCTCCCTTTTACTTCCTACTGCCTGAGGGACAAGTTAGATTTCTGTACTTATCAGGGCATATTACTCCCTTCTTGAGCTAAATCTGATGAGAGTAAAGCTCAGATAATGCTCTTCTCCCTCCCTTCTTTCTCTCTACTACAATATGTTTTTGTGCCTCTTCATGTGATGTGATTTACCCTTTTCTACTACCTCCTTATTTCTTCTCCCAGAACCCTCCCTTTATGTCTCTATAACTATATTTTTATTGTGATATTGCCTATTTTACAGGTGTCCACAGTCTACGAATCTCCCATTCAATTGTCATAATAAGTATATTATTCTCAAGATTGACACGTATATATCAAGCATATATAAAACAAAATAATCCTATGTAAGGATGTAATTAATTAGCCTTACTGATTAACTAGGGTTTTTTTCCCCCCATTTACCTTTTTATGTCTCTTTTGAGTTTTGTATTTGGAGATCAAATTTTCCATTGAGCTCTATCCTTTTCATCAAGAAGATCTGGAATTCTCTTATTTCACTGAATGCCCATCTCCTTGCCTGGGAAATTATGCTCAGTTTTGCTGGGTAGTTCATCCTTGGTTATAGTTCAAGCTCCTTTGCCTTTCAGAATATTGTATTCCAATTTCTCCTGTCTTTTAATGTAGAAGCTGAAAGATCCTGCATGATCCTGACTATATTTCCATGATATATGAGTTGTTTCTTTCTAGCTGCTTGCAATATTTTCTCCTTGACCTGGTAGTTCTGGAATTTGGCTATAATATTTCTTGGAATTTTAAATTTTAATTTCTTGGATTTTTTTCCAGGGGTGATAGATGGATTCTTTCAATGACTGTTTTACCCTCTGGTTCTAAGACTTCCAGGTAATTTTCTTTAATGATTTCATGGGAGATACTACCCAGGCTCTTTTTTTCACCATAACTTTCAGGTAGACCAATAATTCTTGGATTCTCTCTTCCGGGTCTATTTTCCAGGTCAGTTTTTCCAATCAGATATTTCACATTTTCTTCTATTTTTTTCATTCTTTTAGATTTTGTTTGACTGATTCTTGTCTGATAGAGTCATTAGCTTCTACTTGCCCAATTCTAATTTTTAATGTTTTGTTTTCTTCCTTTGTCTTCTCTATCTCTTTTTCCATTTGGTTTATTTTACTTTTCAGTAAGACTTTTTCTCTGCTTATATTCTGATTTTCCTTAACCAATGACCCAATTTTACCTCTTAAAGAATTGTTTTCCTCAGTGAATTTTTTTTCCATTTTTTCTATTGTTTCTTTTACCTCCCTGATTTGTTTTTTAAAGTCCTCATTGAGTTTTTCTAGGAATGCTTTTTGGTCTGGAGAGCAGTTCACTTTCCCTTTTGAGGTTTCAGATGTGGGCATAGTGTCCATATCGTCCTCTTTTGAATCGGTATTTTGGTCTTCTCTGTCTCCATAATATAAGTCAATCATCTTTGAAAGCTTCTTACAATTCTTTTTCATGGTATTTTTTCCCTCCTGGTTTCTGACATGGACCTCTTTTTCTGAGGCTCAGGGGGCTCTGTCCCAAGTTTCTTATATTGGGATCTGGCTTTATATGTTACAGCCTCTGGTTTTGTGAGGTGTGGAGAAGGGGTGGTCCGCCTGCTGGGAGTCTCCTCTTGCCCAAGACTGCTCTATAGCAGGGGTGGTCTCAGCTTGTGTCTGTTTTGGGGTCTGCCACTTCCCCTGGCTGTGCAAAGCCAAGTCTGGGGTCCTGGCATTGATGTTAGCTAGCTCTATGCCCTGGGGCTCAGTTACTATCATTGTTCTGCTAAGGTGAGGGCTGCTGGGACACCTCTCTCCCTACACTAGTCTCCTTCTGCCACCACGGGAAGGTCCCTCTCTCCAACTTCTCTCACTACTGAAGCCCCCCATTCTGGCTCCTCTGTTTCTCCTGAGGTTTTATTCTCTGGGTTTATTCAAGGGAAGGATATGAGCCATTTTACCTGCACATCTTGCCTACCAGGAATCCAAGAAGGTAAGTTTCAAACCTTTAAACTGTGGGTTGGAGACCTCCAGGCTAGCTGCTGCCCCAGCTGCAGGCTCTGCACTCCGACAGACTCCCTTCCTGGGCTGAGAGGCCTGGAGCTTGATCATGGCCGTAGCCAGTATACCACCATGGGTCTGTTCCTGCTCCAGTGTGTTGCTCACCCAGTATTATCCCAGACCTGCAGGCTGCCAGATTCCTCTGCTATTCCCGGTTGGTTTGGTCTGATGCCCTTGCATTTGCCTGGGGTTGGAGGCCTCTGGGCTAGCTGCTCCTGCAGCCTTAGGCTCTGCACTCCAACAGACTCCCATCCTGGGCTGTTAACCCTGTCTTTCTGCTGGGTCAATATTTTCTGAGCTTTCAGAGGTCAGTAAGGAAGGATGAGAGTGACTTACTTCCTACTCTTCCATCTTGGCTCCTAGAAGCTCATAGCTTTTGTTTCAATGAACCATATGAAAAAAAAAAAATTGCAATTGATTTTGAACTTTATTTGCCTGACATGTTGCATTTATCACTTTTATATTTTATAGTTATATAATTTTGATAATTAACATTTTATGATATAATTTGTGATCTGATGCTACTAGTTCCACTTCATTCCTACTTTCCCTCCCATTACTTCCTTGGGATTTTTGTTATTTTTTTTCTCCTAAATGATTTTTGTTATTTTTTTCCCCTAAATGAATTTTATTATAAATTTGCCTACTATTTGAAAGCAATTGTTTATAGTTGGATTCAAATGACAATATGAAGGGAAAATATCTAATTGAACAAAATTTGTGGAGAAACTAGTCCTAGAAGATGTACGGAATCTTTTAAATGGCACCACTAAATAATATATGTACTTCTCAGAATCATCTAGAATTTTTACAAAAATTGACCATGTATTGGATCACAGAGATATCACAGTGTGATAGAGATAGTAATCAATTTAGGAAACAGAAATAAATAGCACAAATCCAAGTAGATGGACAAAGAATGAACATTTTCAGGTGCCTATTATGTGACAGATATGTAGATAAGTGGTACAGTGGATAGAGTGCTTGGCACAGTGTGAGGAAGTCTCATCTTCCTGATTTCAGATCTGGCCTTAGACACTCACTACCTCACTAGAGCTGGCACTTAGATACTCACTAGCTGTGTGACCCTGGACATGTCACTTATTCTTGTTTGCCTCAATTTCATCATCTGCAAAATGAGCTGAAGAAGGAAATGGCAAACCATTTCAGTATCTTTAACAAGAACACCTCAAATAAGGCCACAAAGAGTTGGACATGACTAAAAGGGGACTGAACAACAATAGATGTGACAGATATTGTGCTAAGTGCTTTTACAGATACATCATTTAATTCTCACAGCAACCCTGTGTGGTAGGAGTAGTAATTATTTTCATTTTACAGTGAACTGAATGAAACAGACAGAATTTAAGTGACTTGACCAAAGCCATAGAGTTAAAAAGCATCTGAGGCTGGATTTTAACTCATATCATCATGGCTTAGCTTAGTGCTCTATCCACTGCACCACTTAGCCAACAAAAGGAGACAAGAATGAAATCCTAAATGATGAGTGAACCAAAGAGCAAATTATATGCTTAATAATTATATGAAAGAAAATCATAATGACAAAAATACACTAAAATTCTTAGACTGCAGCTAATGAAGTTCCCAAGGGAAATATTTTTATCTCTAAAAATATATATTAACATAATGGAAAAAGAAAAGATGGATAATATGTGTATATATGTATATATATATATGTGTGTATATATACATATATATATATATATATACATAGAGAGAGCAAATAAACCAACCTAAAATAAGCACAAAAGAAGATATAATTAAAAATTAGAGGAAAAATAGATAAACTAGAACAAAAACATTGAATGATAAATGAAACTAAAATCTGGTTGTCTGAATTGAATAAAAATTTACAAACTTTTAGCAAATTTGATTTTAAAAAGAAGGCAGAAAATCAAAATAGTAAATAAAATGAGATCACTTTGAAACTGGAAGTAAAAAAAAATATATAATAGCAATAATAAATTATAGCAAGCATTTTGATAGTACATTGAGCTTTACAATGCACTTTGAAACTGCTATATCATTTGCTCCTCACAACTAAGGAGGTAAGTGCTAATATTATCCCCATTTTAGATGACAAAACTGACTCGGGCATACTTTAAAAGTTTTGCCCAAAGTCATATAGCTAATAAATGTCTGAGGCCAGATTTGAACTCAAATCTTTCTGACTCCAGTCCCAGAATTCTAATTCTACCCTTATAACTTATCATACCTTATCTACATCATTTAAAATTTGGGGCAATGTTAATTTTCTCCTTCATATCTGGAATGTACCTTCTTATGACCTTAACTCATACTGTTCTCTTCATATACCTGAAGACTTTTCTGATCTTTCCCAACTGCTGTCATCATTCTCCCTAACTACTTGGTATTTAACAATTTTGTGTTTATTCTCTTTATATTAACTCTTTATAAATAACACATAAATGTATATACATATAGGTCTGTGTTTGTATATACATGTGTATATACATACATATATATATATATATATACACATACATATACACATATGCATGAATACATACACAGTAGTTGTCTCCCCTAAAATAATGTAAGCACTTAGAAATTAGGCATTGCTTTATTCTCTGTATTTTTCCAGTGCCTCATCTAACAACTTACTTAAAATTGGCACTGAATAAGTCTCTGTTACTTGATGGGCTTGTTACTTATCTTTTTATTGAACTTGACAAGATATGAAAGAGCATATAAATATCTCAAAATATTATTGTTTTGTTTTACTATTTCTTGTTATAATTCAATTGACTTTTTCATATGAACTTAGATGCTACATTAGGTGAATACATTAAATACTGATATATCATTATCCATTATGACATTAATTTAATGTAGTTTCCCTGCTTATCTCTTTTCACCATGTTTCTTTTTTAGTTTCCTTGCATGAGATTATGATTGCTACTTAATGCTTTAAAAAAATTTCCAAAAGATAAATCCTGCTCCAACTCCTCATTTTAACATCATGTGAGTCATTGTAATAAGTGTTTTTCTTGTAAACAATAGATTGATCAAGTACGCTTTCTAATTTATTTTGTTACACTTCCATTTGATGTGTGAGTTCATCCCGTTACTTTCATGGTCATGAAAGTCACTGTGCTTTTCCAATTTTCATATTTCCAAATAGGTTTTCTTTATCTTGCTGCCTTATATCCTCTTCATAAAATGAAGGAAGGAAATGATGAGGAATAGGACCTACATATGTGTAACCCCACCCTTCTCTTTGCTCAGCCCAAACCCTGATTACTGATTCTCACACCTTCTTTCTTTCCTTTTCATCCACAATTTACATTTATTCTCCAAAGCTGAGGTTTGTTATTGTTGTGATTATCCCCTATTCAATTCTTCACTTTGTCTTAAACCTCATCTCTTATCCTGCTGTCCTAGACAGTTTCTTTGTTGAATTTCATGTATTCTATACCAAACTCTGTACATGTATGTACAATAATTTTCCTTTGAGAAGGTCCCTCCCATAACAGCAAGGTTCATGAGATACTGATCACCCCCTCTCCTCCAAATTTGTATACTCTTCTTCAGACATACCCTCAATTGAGAGAAAATGTTTCTTCTTTTTTATTTTTTTTCCCTCATGTATATCATCTTTTCATTTCCCTTTGTTTTCTCTTCCAAAACTAACACACCAGAACAAAACTATTCTAGGACCTACATTTCTCTTTCTTTACTACTGTGATGTTTGAATCATGTGAGATTTGGGGAAAATACCTGTGCCTTTTTCTCCTATTAGAACACAAGTACCTGATTATCATCATCATGCCTTTTCCAATTGCTCAAATTAATCGACCTTTTCTAGATTACTCTTGTCTTTTATATTTGAATCTCAAAGATTCTGCTCAGCTCTGTTTTTTAAACAGGAATTCTTGAAAGACTTCTTTAAAAAAATATCCCCTCCATTATATTATAAGTTTTGCAAGATATTATCTTTTGTAAACTTTTTT
The DNA here is from genome assembly GCA_028646595.1 of Phalanger gymnotis. Classification (NCBI taxonomy): domain Eukaryota; kingdom Metazoa; phylum Chordata; class Mammalia; order Diprotodontia; family Phalangeridae; genus Phalanger; species Phalanger gymnotis. The sequence goes on from CM053622.1 coordinate 182,491,842, forward strand.
CTTTTTTAGAATGTTGTTATCATTCAGTTGTTTTAGTGATACTTCATGACTCCATTCAGGATTTTCTTGGCGAAGATATTGCAGTAGTTTGCCATTTCCTCCTCCAGCTCATTTTACAGATGAGGAAACTGAGGCAAACAGGATTAAGCAACTTTCCCAGAGTCAAAAACAGCAAGTTAGTGTCTGAAGCCAGATTTGAACTCAGATAGATGGGACTTCCTGACTCCAGGCCAAGTGCTGTAACCATTTTACCACCTAGCTATCCATCTGTCACACAGTAGACACTAAATATTTATTCCTTGCTCACTTATTTGGGTTTGTTTTATTTATTTCTGATCCCCAAACTCATTGCTATCTGTATCACACTGTGGTCTATAAAGGATGTATTTACTATTTCTGATGTTATTTGGAATATATCTGTGTTCCAATACATGGTCAATTTTTCTAATAATTCCACATGATGCTGAAAGTATATGTCTGAGGCCAGATTTGAACTCATGAAATTGACACTTTCTGACTCTAGTCCTGATACACTATCCATTGTACCAACTTAGTTATGTAGTTGCCTTTTTTGGAATATTATATTCCAAAATTCCCTTTTTATGATAGTGGTAGCACATTATTGTGTGATACTAACTCTAATTCATTAGTTCTTGAACACATTGTGAATTTTTTTATTTGACCTGTAACCTTTTGATTTTGGTAATGATATTTCTGAGTATTTTCAACTTAGGGTTTCTTTTAGGTAAATGGGTTCATAAGCTCATGGATCACAGAATCATCTATTGAGGGCTGATATAAACCTCAGAAGAAATCTTGTTTAGCTCCTTTATTTTATGTGAGCTAACTTTTTTTTACATATATGATAATTAATGAGACTTTACTGAAGATCACACAGATAGCATCAGGGGCAGCACGTGCAGTATACTCTTGACTTCAGAGCCACCACTTTTTGCCACTGGACTATTGTTTCTATTTTCATGTTGAACTCTAATTATAATAGAAGTTGGGATTTTTGTTGTTTATTTTAATGATTTCTTAAATTATCATGGTTTGATCATGGGTTGGAAGGAGTGCCATGATTGTTAAGTTACCCCTTCTTTGTCTGTTTCCAGGTCAGTTATTTTGAAAAGTAGGCACAACATATATTCTTCTATTTTTCTTCCATCTTTTGACTTTGTTCTATATTTGTATTTGTTTCACTGAACCATTATGCTCTATTTTCTCTGATTTTTTTTAGGAAGGCCAAAAGAAATTTCATGTTCTAAAGCATTTAATCTACTTTTTTCCCCCTTAAGCACTCTAATTTCATTTAAAAAATAAGTTACTTAATTTTTTCTACCATTCTTGGAATCCTTGGGGCAATTTTTTTTTGAGGGTCTACATATACTTATTCTGAAGTTGTTCTTTTATCTGTGTTTACTCTCTGGACTTCTCTTAACCTGTAATATTTTATACTTAGAGTTTATGTTAGTTTATTTATCTCCAGTCTCATCTCTAGAATTAGGATTTTATGCCAAGGTCAGTCTCTACCCTTTATTTTTTTTCTTTTCTTTTTCTACAAAAGGGAGGGCATGGAGGGCATTAGGCTATCCCTGATCCTTTTTAATTTGCAATCTTTGTCTTTGCTGATGCTTTGCCCCAATTCCGGATGGGATTTAAATGAATAGCAAACATGATGAAACATATATTTTCTGCCCATTGATAGCACTGTCAGTTAAAGACAGTAGAATAGAAAACAATCCCTACATTACCATTTATTATGGTCACTGCTAATTGATTTATTGACCTGCACATTCCACTCTGAATTTTTTTGAAGGTCTTATTCCATGCTGAATGTTTTAAACCTTTACTTTTTAATTTTAACATTTAATGAAATTATCCCTGAACAATTAATAATAGGTAAGGTTTTTATTTGTGTGGAATTGATAATTCAAGGGCTGAATTAATAAGTATATATTATGTTCATATTGTAAAATACATATTTGTAAAATGCAAAATGTCTGTTCAGTAGATAGTACAAGTTATTTTATCTTTATTCTAGAGTTGAGAAAATTGAAGTTCATACAGGGTAAGTGATTTTCCCAAAGTTTCAGAGACTATAAAAGATATAGATATATGTGTGTATGTACATATATATATATTATATATATATGTATGTATATATATCACTATGACTTGATTTCACATTTACTCATTTGAAACCCCATATTCTTGGCACTATAAAATATATACAAGATAACACAATTTACCTGAAGACTTACAGCATTTACAGGATTGTGTCAATTACATATGATCAAAACTTTCTATTATAGCCAATAGAGCAATGATGAATGATAAAAATGCTAATGGTTTTCATAGCCCTCATAGCCACTAAATGTACCTTGTACAGGAACTTACACCAGAGGAAAAGGTAAGATTTCTTGTTGTCCCACTAAAATGATTTTTAGAAACTGAGACCAACATGAAAGCAGGTTTATGTGTATACGTATATGGGGCAGCGGACAGAGCACTGAGATTGGAACCAGGAAGACTCATCTTCAAGACCCAGAGAGACATAATAGCTGCCTTTAAGTTTTTAAAGATATGTTATATGAAAGATGCTTTAGACTTGTTCTATTTGATTCCAGTATGAATGATAGTTTCCTAAAGTCAAATTTAGGCTTCATGTGTGGAAAAAATATTACTAGCAATTGGAGTTGTCTGAAAGTCGAATGGCCATCCCAAAGAGGTTCTGCATTCCCACTCACTAGAGATCTTCAGGCACAGGCTGATTGGCCACTTGCTGGGTAGGTTATAGTGAGGATTCTTTTCTGGTATGACTTAGATTAGATGGTCATCAAAGTCCCTTCCAAATCTAAAATTCTAGAATTCCAAGAGGAGATTATGAAGCAATGTTGAAATTTATTTAGAACTTCCTATCTGAGTAGTGGGCAGATGATTTCCTCTCCTAGAGCAGAAGTGGCCTATGTCAAGGAGTGATCACATAACAACACATGGCAAATAGGCAAAGCATAGGGACAGGAGATGTGTATAATATTTGGAAAGTCAAGAAAGTCAGAAGTTTTGGAAAATCATAATCCCAAGGGAGCACAGACAGCAGACATATCTAAGTATGAAGAAAACAGACAACAAATTGGATCTTCAAAACTGTGTTGAACAAATCCAACAGTATCTACTGATTACTTTTCCAAAGAATCCACGGACTTTTAGGGCAATTTTTTTGAAACTTTATCACTTGAGATGGTTTCATCCTCCTGATCTACTACCTAGGCTTCTCTTGCTACTGCTTTGATTTCCTACACTGGAAATGATATAAATCTTATATTATTCATTGGACTTTCTACCATCCTTGATAGAACAACCTAGACTTCCTTGACCTTTTCTGTGTGTCATGGATACCAATGCCAATCGTTTAAAGCCCTTTCTCAAAATAATGTTTCTAAGTGTTTAAAATAAAATTCATAATATTTATTGTAAAGGAAAAAACATTGAAATATATTTGTGACTTTTTTTTAAGTTCCTATACCTCTGGTTAGGAATCCCTGATTAAGAAGGACCTTCCCAAAGGATTTAAAGGTTCAGCTTAGTTCCTATAGATATCCAGGAGCCTGGCACAAAGAATAGCAACTAAATTTGCAAGAACAATCAGCAAAGGTTGAAAATTGGACACTACAGAACTGTAGTCTATTAGAATACAAAGTAAGATGGACTTTTAATTCATTATGAGAGAGAAAAGAGAGAAAAGGAAGAAAGAGGGATAATGACTTTATTGTATAAACACACACGTGGATGCACATACAAATACCTATATACATGTTTGTATATATGTATAGATGCATGTATGTCTATACATATATATGAGGAAAGAATGATAAATCAATGTATTGTGGTATAGAGATGAGGCTGTAAATGTCACAGCATGAACCTAGAGAAAGATAATGATTTCTTAATGGAGAATTTCCTTTATAATTACATTGATTCATCAGGCAAGGAAGTAACATAACTGACTAAGAGTATTACAGGTCAATATGACCGCAGGATTTGATTATATTTGAATGTATGCGTGTACATGTATGTGTGTATGTGTATGTGCTTGTGTATGTCTGTGTATTTCTGCTAAGTAAGGCATTATACAAAATGAGAAAGCATACCTATCAAAAAATTCTACTTTACTAGTAAAATGATAACTAACATTTATAGTCCTATTCTAATGCCTTACTCTTCTTTAAAAGTTACCCTCAATTTTTCAAGACTAACCCAGCAGAGTCCAAGGTATGGCATACTTGACTAAACTGGAAAGATCCACGAGTATGGTTCTGTTTGCAGCCTATGAGAATAGTTAGTCTGGCTAAACACGGAAAGGATGATGATCAGAAGTTTAGCTACTGGTGATGAATTCTTTGGCTGTGGTAATCTATAACCTGATAAAAACACAAAATGAATCTTTGTCCTCTGTAGTCTTGTCTGCATTCACAGTGATGGTGGCAGGGAGTCAGAAAAGGAGACATCTACAAAAGTGATACTTTTCACTTTCTTTGTTTCTTTAATGATTTTCACAATGCATTTCAGGAAGTAAAGGGTGCTAATGGCACAGTGAATAGAATGCTAGTATCACAAAGACATGATTCCAAATCCAGCTTCAAACACATATTAGAACTACCAGGGTAACTTAACCTCTCTTCCCATTTCCTTATCTTTAAAATAAGGATAATAAGAGTACCTACTTAGGAGGAGTATTATGAGGATAAAATTTGTTAACCTTTGTAAAGATTTGAAAACCTTAAAATGCTATATAAATTCTAGCTATCATTATTGTTATTATTAATCTTGTTCTTTTACAAGTTTTAGTAACCTCTTTGAGGATAATTTTATTTCATTGAATAAGGGCCTTTAACTCACCTTGTTTTTACCCATAATTTTTTGCATTCATTTATAGACATCTAAGGCCATTGATTCTATTTATGGGTCTTTTCTTGAATTCTAGCTCTTCTGAACATCTCAGTGGTTTTTTTAACACTATATACCTTGCTATATCGTAACTACTCTCTATGATATCTTGATATTGATATTGATAGCTTTACCCCTCATAATTCCCAACATGAGTCCCCAGTTGAAAAATCCAGGACCACCCACCTTCATGATTTGTCTTGATTATCTTTCTCCTTCCCCTTTTTTCATCCTTTGTCTGATCTCATAAGTCAAGGATCATGTTAGGGGCAAATCCATTCAATCAATCACCAAGCATTATTAAGTACATACTATGGGCTAGGTGGTATAGATTGTTATTTTGGTTGTTCAATCATTTTCAATCATGTCTGACTCTTCATCACCCCATTTGAGGTTTTCTTGGCAAAGATATTGGATGGTTTGCCATTTCTTTCTCCAGCTCATTTTACAAATGAGGAACTGAGGCAAAGAGGAATAAGAGATTTGCCCAGGGTCACACATCTAGTAAGTGTCTGAAGCCAGATTTGAACTAATAAAGATGAGTCTTCCTGATTCCAAGCTCAATATTCTATCCACTGCATCACTTAGCTGCCAGGATGCTAGAAATAAAAATTTAAAAAGTGAAATAGTCTTTGATCTGAAGGAGTTTATATTCTACAATTTAACACTTTAGGAATCCAGGCCTACAATTACCCACAATTATACATACTAAGTCATATTCCAACCTCCCACAAAATTACATAACCTTCTTTTTCTTTTTGATACAGACTGAATAGTGGTATTGCTGGATAAATGAGTATGAATGTTTTTACAACTCTTTGGACATAATTCCAAATTGCACTACAGAATGGTTGAATCAGTTCACGCTTCTGCTACAAGTACATTAATATCTCAATTTTCCAACATCCCTTCTGTCATATTAGCCAATCTAATGGGCATGAGGTAGTATATCAGAATTATTGTAATTTGCATTTCTCTAATCAGTACTGATTTAGAACATTTTTTCATTTGGCTATATATAGCTTTGATTACTTCATCTGATAGTGGCCTATTCTTATCCTTCAACCATTTATCAATTTGGGTGTGGCTCTTATTTTTATAAATTTGTCACTATTTACTATATATTTGAGAAATGATGCTTTATGAGAGAAACTTGCTTCAAAGTTTTTCCACAGTTATGACTGCTAACTGTATTTGCTTCCATTCTATTCCCCACCTCATTTATTCTAGTTTCTCTTTCCTTTCACCCTGTCCATCCTCCAAAGAATTTTGCTTCTGACTAACACTTACCCCAGCCCACTCAACCTTCCATCAGTCCTTATTCTTCTTTTATCCCCCTTTCTTCCTACTTTCCTGTAAGGTAACTTACATTTCTATACCTGAGTGTGTATGCTATTCCCTCTTTGAGCCAATTCTTATGGGAGTGAGATTCAAAAGTTTTCTCCCACCTTCTCCTCCATGATAAGGGCTTTTTTTCTTTTTTTTAATTATTATTTTTTAATATGTTTAGTTTTCAGCATTGATTTTCACAGGAGTTCAAATTACAAATTTCCTCCCCATTTCCATCCCCCCCACTCCAAGATGGCGTACACTCTGGTTTCCCTGTTCCCCAGTCAGCCCTCCCCTCCGTCACCCCACTCCCCTCCCATCCCCCTTTCCCTTCCTTTCTTGTAGGGCAAGATAAATCTCTACGCCCCATTGCCTGTGAATCTTGTTTTCTAGTTACACGAAAAAAAAACTTTTTTACTTTTGAACATCTATTTTTTTAAAACCTTGAGTTCCAAATTCTCTCCCCTCTTCCCTTCCCATCCACCCTCCCTAAGAAGTCAAGCAATTCAACATGGGCCACATGCGTATCATTATGTATAACCCTTCCACAATATCCATGTTGTGAAAGACTAACTATATTTT
>CM053622.1:182499202-182537761 GCA_028646595.1 Phalanger gymnotis
TCTGGAACTTGGTGACAATATTCCTAGGAGATTTCTTTTTGGGATCTATTTGAGGAGGTGATCTGTGGATACTTTCAATTTCTATTTTGCCCTGTGGCTCTAGAATATCAGGGCAGTTCTCCTTGATAATTTCTTGAAAGATGATATCTAGGCTCTTTTTTTGATCATGGCTTTCAGGTAGTCCAATAATTTTTAAATTATCTCTCCTGGATCTATTTTTCTATTCCCTAGCTTTTAATGTTGAACTCCACTTTGGGGGTAGGGGAAGCTATCTCAAGCTTCTTCTGCTGGGATCCAGGAGCATAGAAAAAGGCTTTTTGTGCTAGGCTCTTAGGTGTTGGCAGCTGGAAGCTGTAGGTGTCTGGCAGCTTACCAGGTGCTGAGTAGGGTCCTAGTGGTGGTGTTTGACATATGCTGAAGCCAGGTGGAGTTTTTCTATGTTTCCCTGGGACTACACAAAAGCACTTGGATGTCTGGCACTGGATGACACCTGTCTGCCCAGGGCTGCACCAGAGCAAGGGAAGTTCTAGCTATTGGAAAATACCTGCCCTCCGTGGGCTGTGCTGAAGCATGTGAATGCCCAGAACTGGAGATTCCTACCTTCCTGGTGCTGTGCCGTTGCATGTGGTAGTTCTCTGAAATGGAGTTTCCTGGTTCCCCTGGCTATACTAAGTCACTTGGGGGTTCTTGGTGCTAGTATTTGCCTTCTCTGCTACAATGGCCTCACAACCACCTGTTGGTTTGCTGAGGTTGGGCTCGTTGCTAGCTTACTGAGATACTTCAGTCCTGAAATGTGCCTCCCTTTTTATCCAACTGAGACAGACATTTCTTGCAGATTCCCTCAAGTTTCCTGTGCTAAAAGACTATTCCACCCCATCTTTCTGCTGGCTGCTTTGTTCTAAGATTTTTCCTGGGGCACTATGTTCTGGGGTATTTTATAGGTCGGTAAGGGAGAAAGAGAGCAATTTACTGCTTACTCTGTCATCTTTAGCTCCCTAAAGTCTTTCTACTCCCTTTTCTATTTGGCTAATTCTACTTTTCACAGAGTTCTTTTTAGTGGATTTTTGTGCTTCCATTATCATTTGGCCTATTCTGCTGTGTTTTTTTAAGATGTTATTTTCGTCAGTATTTTCTGTATATATATATGCTTTCTTCACAAAGTAGTGTAACAGCAATGTTACTTTGCCACTCCTGTGACTGTATAAGGCCAATGATACCAGCACACAGGAGGGCTAGCATGGGTTCTTTCATCTGCTTTTGGAAAAAAAGCAACTTTAAGGGGTTTACAATCTCACTTTAATTAAACATACATATATCACTCACCAAGTGCAGGGGGAAAAAGTCAACACACTGTACTTCAGAGCAAATACAATGAGAAATTACAAATAGAGAAGATATAAACAGAGGAAATAACACTAATCAAGAGACAGACTTCTAGCTGTCTGACCAAAGCTATACATACATAGTTACCAGAGAGAGAAGCACCAACATCTAGGTTTTCAAAGCTGGAGGGGGCTCCTTAATGGCTACCCAGAGTCTCCATGTGAGTGAGCCCCAAAGGTAAAACCTCTCCTCCTGCAGTTCTGTGATTTCCCAATTCTCAATTCTCAATTCTGAGTTCAATGGCTATCCTCTGGGTATATATACCCTTTTTCAGTGCATGAGGGCTTCACACTTCTTGAGGGCTTCACACCTCTCATGACCTAATTGGCAAAAGGATGTGGGCTTTCCTACAACAGAGGCAAGACTCAATCAAAGGTACTTGATTGCCTTAGTGCTGAGAAGCACTCCAAAAGAAAACAAACAAACAAAAAACAATAAAAAGTCCCACCTGGCTTGCCCTTAAAAGTAGTTGACTCTTTATCCATGAATTTTTTTCATCACTCTCATTTCTTTTCCCAATTTTTCCTCTTTCTCTCTTATTTAATTTGTAAAATCCTTTTTGAGCTCTTCCATTAGTTGAGACCAATTCACATTTATCCTTGGAGCTTTGGATACAGTGGTTTTGACTTTCTGAGTTTGTGTTTCGATCTTCTTTGCAACCATAGTAACTTTCTATGATCAGGATCTTTTTTTGTTGTTTTGTCATTGTCCCAGCCTATTTCTTGACTTTCAACTTTATATTAAATTTGGCTCTGCTTCTGGGGTGGATGGGGCACTCTCCCAAATCAAATTTTTGTTTTGTTTTGTTTTTGTGCAACTAGTTCTGGAGGTCTGTAAGTTTTCTGTTAATCCAAGAGGGTGTGACCTAAGGAGAGGTGTGTTTACTACTCTCCTGGCCTATGTTCTAGTCTGTGAACAACCAGAAGCAATTTTTTCCACCATAGAACTGTGACCAGGATCCCTACTCCCCTAAAACCACAATCTCTGATGTGCTAGTGCTTCACTCTGAGACTGTGAGCCAGGATTGAGACTCAGATCTGTGTACAGGAAATGCAACAGAGTTCTACACCCTGTGGCAGCAAATGGACCCCTGTATTCTCCTTAGTAGTCTGGCCTCCTTACTGTCTGTGGTCTGAGAGCTTTAGAAGCAATTGCTGCCACTGCTTATTCAGTCACCTCAAGGCCTGCTCCTGGTTCACTGGGGCATGGCCTGATGGCATAGCTTGCACTTCACTGTTACCTCTGTGCAATAGATTTTCCCTGTCAACCTCCAAAGTTTATTGGGATGGAAAATTGATTTACTTTATCCTTTTGCTGTTTCTGTTGCTCCAGAATTTGTTTTGAGGTACATTTTTAAAGTTGTTTAGAGGGGAATTTGGGAGAACTCAGGTAAGTCTCTGTCTTTTCTCCATTATCTTTGCCCCCATAATATCTTGATTGGAGATCTTATCAGTTCCCATGTGCTCAATTATTATCTCTGTGGATGAATACCAGATATTTATATCCAGCCCTAATTTCTCTCCTGTATTATAATATTGCATCATAAATTAATCTTTGAATGTCTCAAGTTGGATGCCCCATAGCCATCTCAAACACAAACCTAAATTTTTCAGACGCTTGGGTAGACATTGATGATATGAATATAAAGAATGAAACAACTTCCCACAAAAAGCTTACATTTTAATGGGAAATACAGAACTGACATATAAAAATTAAATACAGTATAAATAGAAAAAATAATTAAAAAGTTATTTAAGAACAAGGTAATTAAAAACAAGGCAGCTTTGCTAGGAAGGCACTAGTAGGATCAAGAAAGGTTTCACATAGGTTGATCTTGAGTTGCTCTTTGAAGGAAGAGAGGGATTTTATGAAGTAAAATAAAAGAAGGCTTGCATACCTGGCATTGGAGATGGCCAGTAAAACTTATACTGATTTCTTGTGGTTCTGAACTCTGGGGTCAGATGTATCAACCTAATTCTTCCTCTTTATAACAGCACTATAAATACTTGAAAGACAATTACCCTGTCACCTTTGAATCTTTTCTTCTCCTAGAGAAAATATTAACGGTTCCTTGAACAGATCCTCATAAGACATGGACTCAAAACCCTTCTCTATCCTGGATGTACTTCTCCTTAACCTTTCAAGTTTGTCCTTCTTAAAATGTCATGACTCAAACTGCATACAATACTAAAGATAAGGCCTGGCAAGAGCAAAATCATCACCTTAATAATGGAAACTATATCTCACAATGAATCTTAAAATAGTATTAGTTATTTTGATTTGCCACCCTGTACTCATAGTGAACTCAATGCATACTAAAATCTGTGGGTCTTCTTTCAGACAAATTGCCCTCTAATCGTGGCTCACTGATTGTGTTCTTATGAAGTTTGTTTGTTTGTTCTAAAGCATAAGACTCTATATGCATCTCTATCAAAGTTCTTAACTGGATTCAGATCCATGCTCAAGCCAGTCAAACTTTTTGAATCACTTTTTCATCAAAAATGCTCCTCCTAGCTTGATGTCATTTACAAATCTGATGAACATGTAATATATGCCATGTCACTAATAAAAATGTTAAACAGCACAGGGCCAGGAAGGGATTCCTATGGTATTCCATTTGAGAAATCTTGTATTGACCAATTTAACCATTAATGGCTATTTTTGAAGCTAAATGTCCAATAAATTCTGAAAACATCTAATTATATTATCATTTAATGTGCATCTCTCCTTTTCCCAATTAAAATGGAATGAAATCCTTTATATCAACCTTGGATCAAACCTGGATGTTATGTCTAGAGTATCTCAAAAAAGAATGGTAATTTTGGTTTCTCCATTGTTTCCTATCTGTTGGTGGCCTGAGAGATAAGGGAAGCAGATCGGCAGCAAGACGATTAGATTGAGGCTTGGTAGGGTATGTCCCTTACTCTTGGATTGTCCTTGGCACTAGAAACTTTCCCCTCATTTCTCAGTGGCAAAAGGTTCATTTAAATTTAAATAGTCTTTTGATTGATAAATGCATCAAATGTAACATAAGATTGATTAACAATATTATTTATTCATGATTTCTTCAGGTTTGAAAACCCATGTTTGTCTGTAAAAGAGAATAATTTGAATATGACATTAGATGTCTCTGCCCTTTGCAAGGAGTAATCAGACTCTGTGAGGGATATTATCTAAGGGAGATCCACACAGGGGACATTCATACAAATTTCACCATTGGTTATGAAGTGTCATTAAGAAGATTATCACTTTAGAAACACTTCTCTGAGGAGTTTCTCAGAAAAATCAATTCAAATTAACTTGTAAACAATTTTCTGAGGTCATACCACTTTAGAGATCACAATTCATTTCTATTTGATTAGTTTGGCTTTTTTTTTAGTTTGACAAAAATAGAACTTGGGGAAAGTATCTCAAAATGAAGTTGAGGAAGAATATATATAATGATGTAAATGAAATGACCTTTTAATGTACAACCAATATGTTAATATTTGGCTGTCTGATATATAGAATTCATATTTAAACAGTAAAAGCAATATAAAACTTTGATAATTATAATAAAATGTATACACATTTACAATGAGTAAACTGAACTATAAACTAAAAGAAAAATATGTGAAGTTATTTCCAGAAAGAATAAATAAGACATATTCTATTAGGGATGGAAACCACAAAAATAATTTCTAAAAGTCAACATATTCCTGAATGCCTATCAATAAAGATTATACATAGGAACTAGAATTAGAAAGGTAATCATAATAATCAACATTTATATAATGTTTTAAGTTTTGCAAAGTACTATGCGTGTGTGTGTGTGTGTGTGTGTGTGTGTGTGTGTGTGTGTGTGTGTAGTGTACTATGTATACTATACATTCCTCTAAGAGAAGTACTGTTATCATTCCAATTTTACAGATGAGAATACTGAGGCCCAGGTTAAATGACTTGCCCAGGGCCAAGCAGTTATTGAATGACTAAGAGCGGATTTGAATGCAAATTTCCTACCACACCATTTTAAAGGTGATTTCAGGTGTAGGATAAATTAAATAACTCATACATCAGATTAGTCATCTATAAGGATAAGAATCTAGTGATTACCTCCACCCCTCTTAAAAGTAATTACCCGAGTTTTTTGTTCCAAGATGTCTGCAGAGCCTATGGCCACACTCAACTTCTTCCTTCATTATTATAGTTCTGTATTACTCTCACTTTCTCTTTCTTGCCAGTTGCTTCTGTGCTAATGATTCTTTCCATCTCACTTTTTGAGGTGCCCACCACTCCTTTCAGCTGTCATGAGCATGAAATCTCTTAGATTCTGAACTAGCACCTCACTTTCTATTCTTAATTTTTTTCTCTCCTTGGAGAGAAAGCTAGTAGCTAATTCAGCTGTAACAAGCCTCCTGTTTAACCTAATTGAAATGCTTTTGTTTCAAGGAGATGGCTAGGCCTTGTTCACACCTAGTTCTACTTGCTAAATTAAAGTAAGAAAATGATCTTTATAACAAGGGGATTTTAAACTACTTAAAGCATCGGAGGAAGATCTGCCCATAGTTATATTGATATCATGCTTAAAATAAGATGTTTATTGTAAGAATGTTATATATCCATCATTCAAAAAGTCTGAGCACTATGAATGGTACAAAATAGATAAGGATCTTAACATCTACTCGATAGGGACAGAGAAGACAATATTTTCTAGGCTAGTGGGTCAACACTTACAAATACTACCACTTTTAATTGATATGGTTTGTATTAGAGAGTCTTTACACTTAAATTTTGTTTGTTTGTTTCAAGACCTAGCCAAAATTTTGCAATTTTGTTACTGAAGTTGGAATTACAAATTCACTGTCATTATATTTTTTCTAGCTAAGTTGGTTCAGCAGTAAGTCAAAACATTTATTAAGGGCCAATTATGTACCAGGCACTGTGTTAGGTTCCAGAGCTGAGGCTGGTTAGAAATATCACAGTTTGTATATGTAATCCTAGGAAAGAGATATAGGTGCTTTCCTTTGGCTGGTAAGGTAGCAATTCATCTATGCTTGGGGTTTGTCTGAAGTTACATGTTTTTAAAGATCATCTTTTTAAACAACTCTAACTCTGATTATTGAAAGCTATCCAGAAGGACAGAATAAATACTAACTCATAGTTAGAGTAGCTTCAACAAATACTATTTTTTTTATTCTGTTACACATACTGCCAACTCCCTCTTCTATGCAGTTTCAGGTTGATCTGACTCCCAAAACACATTTGGTTTATTTAAATGTTTTATGCTTGCAGTGTTTGGCACTTAAAGAGTATTTCAAATAACAGAGTTTGTACTTTACCCTTATACATTTATCATATAATTTCTTAACTCTAGCACCAAAGATTGAGAAAATCCTTCTCACTTTGACTCAAACAAAAGTTTAGCTTCTCCAGTATCTATATGTAGGACATAATTTAAACAAATTTGCATAAAATCACCCATATTTAAGATACTAGTCCAATCTTCCTGTTGAGTCAGTCCTAAAAAGACCATTTTATTTTGATTGATATGTTAGTCTATGTAATATTGTTGAAATGGTTCAAAGCTGCAAGACTCATTCATGCCTGTGTCCATGTTTTCCCCTTATTAATCCTAAAGTCATTGTAGTTCAGCTGTAGCTAGGATTAACCACCATGAATTCTAGAACTATCACTTCATTGAAAGGGAGTACAAGGTTGGTCAAACAGGTATAAAGAATGGAAACCTTTTGATAGAAAAAATAGAAATCTCTGAACTTATTGGAGGAGAGTACTTGGAAGATAGGCAGGGAGCCCATTATTCAGTCCATACTCAAATCCTTTCTAGCTTGGTAGAACTGTAAAATATTGAAGTTGGCAAAACCTTCAAGACCCACACCCAATTCCAAACCATGATGTGATGGCAGGAGAGGATTTTTAGAAAGCTCATTAAATATTTATTGAGTGCTTTCATGGACTTAAATGATTGACAATATTGTACTTAGATTATTGATGATCAATCATTGGTATATCTTTAAAGAAAAGGTGCAATGTGTAACTGAATATTTGACCTTTCTCTGACTGCAAATTTTCTATTTCCTGCTGTACATGTCCCTTCAGAGAAGGAGGCAAAGGGCTGGCCTGGGCAAATTTCCCTCTGTGTCAGCACAAGGCAACTTCTTTTGCCAGCCTGATTTCTCAACTTTCACATGTAGTATTTCCAATGCAAGGGGAAGAAACCTTCCATTTGGTTTCAGGGCTTCTATCTCCTACTGTGCCTGTCACTTGAGGGAAAAGGAAGAGAAAAAATCAGTGGAGAATGGAAATTCTTTCTCCTCCTACATTATTTCCTTCCTCATTCCCAGGCTTCAGAGGAAAGAGGACTAGTGAAATGGGGCCAACCATATGCTGACCCTTTAACCATATGCCTTCCAGCTCCAACTGTACTTGTCTCCAGTCTTTCTTGGGAACAGGAGTGAAGATTTTCATGCAGTGATGAATATTCTCACAGCCCTTCCACTGACTGAGAGCCTTCTGTTTCCTACTTCAAATGTCCCTGATGGATGGAGGCAAGGGGCAAGGCTGATTAATTTTTGTCTGTGCCAGCCCAAGGCAATTTCCACTTCCTGCCACCAGCCTAATCTCCCAACAGAGATGTGGATAAACTCCTATCCAGAACAGAGGATCAACATTCTGATCTCAGGTCATTTCTTGCTGCACATAACTGTTCTTGAAAAGGAAGAGGAACATCTATGAGGAGTGGGACTTCCTTCTCCTGCTGTAGAGGATCAAATTTCATCTCCTGTTGCACTATTTCTTAATCTCTAGCCTTTGGGGAAAAAAAGAAGAGTAATGAAACGGGACCTTTCATCTGAGCATCTGACCCTGTGTCTTCCGTATCATGCTACTTCTATTTCTAGACCAATCTCCAACCTCCTTCAGGAAGAAGACTGGCATCTTCCACTCAGTTATCAACAGTCTCATAATCGATCTATTCACTTGATTCTTCAATTCTCTCCCGGCCATCTCCCAAGCAGTAGTCATTCTTTTTTTCCTTATCTCGACCCCTTAATGAACTCTAGAGTATCTTCTTATCTTGAGTCTCAGTTCACTTATAATTTTTCCGATTGTGTTCCCAAACCTTAGCTTTGGATCCATTTCACTATCTGCTGATTTTTCTCTTATAACTGCTACTAAATGAAGGTAAAGACAATCATGCAACCTTTCTTTCCAGGTCCATTACAAATTTATTTCACACAACATCAACTGGACCCGCAGTGCTGCTTGGCAATTCTACTGTGTTTACTTAATCAACTCACTATTTCACTCTCCACATGGCACAGTTGCAGCACCACACCCTGGTAAAACTGACCTGGCAGAAAAGCTAAATCAGATTGAAGGTAACCAATAGGCTTCAAAACTATTGGTGAATTAGAGGGTTATCTGCCCCAACTATGTGAAGACTTCCCCCAGTTGAATGGGTGGATGAGAACAATTTGTTTCAATGGTCATAAAGCTGGCTGAGGCAGGCATGGTGGGGTGCTTAGAACTGAGTCAGGTAATGAAGAAACCAACTACCATCCGGGCTATTGCTAGTCAGCTTGACTTTTGTCCTGCCACTTAACTTCAATTACTCTGGAAGAGAGAGTGAGGTTAAAGATTTTACATAACTTTGCCTCACTTGAATCAATTCCCTGCAAATCAAGACACGTCCCATCATTTCTTGTTTTACCCTAACACTATGATGTAATTGGTCCTCTTTGAAAGTAAAGTGAAAAATAACAATATTAACATCTTACACTCCACAGAAGCTCTTCAAAAAGTTTTTCATCTCTCATCAAATATCTAATGGTTCCCCTTCCTCCCATTCTCTCAGATGAGAATTTTGCCTCATATTTTAGAGAAAAATTTAAGGCCATTCTTGGTGAGTTTCCTCTTCTCTCTTCATCTCATCTCAACCATATGCCTTCTGGCACTATTTCTTTCTTGACCCTGTCTCTCATGAGGAAATGACTTTACTTTTTAATATGTTTAACCCCTCTATCTGCTCAGGTGATCTCATTCCATTCCATTATCTCAAACAGATTATCTCCTTTATCCTTCCCACTCTCTCTTCCCAATCCCCCCTTTCTAATCGCTCCAGAAATATACCCATTTCTCCCTCAACAAACAAAACAAAACAAAAAATCTTACCGATCCTCCCATTCCCCATTATCTATATCTATATCTATATCTATATCTATATCTATATCTATATCTATATCTATATCTATATCTATATCTATATCTATATCTATCTATATACCTATATATCTACATATCTATATATATACATATGTATATATATTTGTATATATATACATACATATATATGTATATATATATATATATATCTTATCTGTCCTTTGTGACTAAACTCCTTGAAAAGGCCTTCTCCCATACACCTAACACTTAAAATCTTATTCCTGACTTGATCAGTCTGTAAAAATTCCTGTCTTCAAAGGTATTAATCACCTTTCAGTTGTCAAATATAATAGTTTTTTCTCAATACTTATTCTCCATAACCCCTTTACAATCTTTGCTACTATTGATTACCCTCCCCTCCTTGATACCCTCTCTAGTTTTTTGGGAGTGCCCCTCTCTCATGCTTTTTATCCTACATATCAGAAAAATCTCAATTTTCTCAATCCTTTCCAGTCTCTTTTGCTAGATCCTTATCCATATTATGCCCTATAACATTGGTGTCCCACAGGGTTTTGTCCTAGTCCCTCTTCGCTTAGCAATTTCATCAGTTCCCATCTTAGATCTCTCATACCAATTTAATTACCATCTCTGTGTTTATAATTCTCAAATGTTTTAAGCTGTCTGTATACCTGCTATCTCAAATCTACAAATAACTTTTAGACATCTGAAACTGAATATCCAGTAGATACCTTAAAGTCAACATGTCTGAAATCAAATTCATTATCTTTTCTAAATCCTCACTCCTCCTACCTTCACTATTGATGTAGAGGGTAACCTTAACCTCTCAATGACTCAGGCTTGACACTTAGTTGTCATGTTCAACCCTTCAATCTCTTTCACCCCTTATATCCCATTTGTTGCCAAGGCCTGTCAATTTTACCTTTTTCAACATCTCTCAAATAGACCTCCTTCTCTTTTCTTGTCAATTTACTTGCCTCTTTTAGTATCCCCAGCACTTGACATAGTGCCTAGAACAGAGTAGGCAGTTAATAAATGTTTTATTTACTGACTGATTGATAATGCCATGCAGACATAACTTCGAAATCTAATTTGATCCTTGTTTTTTTTTGTCTAAAGTATGACTAGTAAAATGAACATATTTTTACAGCAGAAGGATTCCTATCAGCACTGTTACTCTTAGTGGTTCCTGGATTAATATAGCAGTGTCAGGACGACCTAATCAGATTGAGAAGTGAATCTGACAGATGACATTCAAAGGTTGACTGGCATCCTGCCACTCTCTTCAACAAGATACACGAGTGTCTTTCTATTTATTCCTTATCTATGATTGTTTTCTGGCAACAAGGTCTTTATCAATATTTGCATAACCTGCATTCACTAAATTGATCTACTTTTTTGTGTACACTAAGGACCTAATGATTCAGTTTATTCTTGTGTTCCTGTCTTAATCAGTTCCACATTTTTGTTGTTGAAGATAGATTTTTCATGTAGTTTAGTTCCTTTCTAGCAGCAAAAATGCAAATCATAAAGTGTACAGAAATCATGCTACACATTTCATCCCTGAAGTTGAGGAAATTCCATGTTTTGCTTTTCACTTTTCTTGGGAGGCACAATGCTGATTATTGTCATTGATTCTAAAGGCTTTTTTTTTTGTTCATCTAATTCTATATGTGCACAGTATCAACAATATTTAATAGTGAGTTTTGACACTTCAAAATTTAAGAACTCAGATGATCCTATAAACAGGGTTATATAGGCAAATGACTCAAATAATGTGTACATGACACACTTTCAAGTTTAATCTGCATTATCAACATTTTCTCCATAATTTTTTTAAGTCTGACAATCAACAAAACAACAAATCAAGGCCTAAATAGTAGTATTTGCCTATTTCTAAGGTGTAAATTCTCACATTGAAAATTTAACAATTGGCTCTCACAAGCCAGGAGGAGCTAGTTGCAGAATGCCCCTGCCTGTATACCAAATGAAGACGTCTGTGCCATAAGGTGATATTTATTTATCAACATCTGGCACTTTGGCTTTGTAAGGTATGAAAAACAGGATGGATATAAAATTATAATCTCTCCTTTGATAAAGAAGGAAGCAATATAAAGTATTTAAGAGTAGATAGCTATCTGATATTCAAGTCTCAATTAGATTTTCATAATTAAAATATATTATGTTAATATTTAGTATGAATTTTTTTTAAATGTCACAGCGTGGTCAAGAATAAAAATACTAAAAATCTTTATTCTCTCGCCTAACCTTCATTTTTCATGGTATCATATTTGGAGACAGTGGGGCAAAAAGGTCTAAAAGAAGGAAAAACCTTGACCTTCTTTAAACCAGGGTGATAGGACCCAAGTCTCAGAAACAAAAGCAATTTCTGTCTCCCCTCTCCTTTTTTAGTAGGTACAAGATAGATAAGAAGTTGTAACACCCACATATGACAAAGGAATTATATTATCATAAAAATTACCATGCTCCTTAGGATCATAGAATCTTACAGTTAGAAAGAATATTCATAATTATTGCTGAAGATAATAAAATAAAACTAGCACCTCTTTGTTCCTTCATATTCAGAGTCTCCATTTTTGATGGGAGCAATATTTCTTAGGGCCATGCTATGTAGGCTGGGTGAGTTTTGCCTCAGACTCTATGTCACACAGCTTGTTAGATTATTTTTTCCTTAAGAGATTGTAAACTTTCTATGACTGGCTCATAGAGTTGACATGACTTGCTACTGACCTAAGTACCAAAGGCAATCCAACTCCCACTTTAAGATTTCTGTGAACTGACATAGTATGAACAGCACTGGAAATCTGTGCTCAGGTGAATCAAAACGACAGCATCATTGTCTGTACTTAGTCAATACCCTTCTCCTGCTTGACTATGTAAACATTATTTTATTAACTATTGTGAATGACCTGTGAGCATCTTACTTCTTTCCAATATTGTATACCTAAACTACCAGGTGATTAGTCTGAATCAGGCCTAGCCCACATTGACTTATCATCAACCATTTCAGTCTTCCAGAGTGGATTCCATCAGTGTGCTTATGCTGGGACAAAAACAAAAACAAAAATTTAAAAAAACTACAAGCTAAGGAGGAAAAAAGTATATAGCCTGAGAGCTATTATTGCTAAAAGAATCATCTCCAGACAAGACACAACTCTCAGAAGCCACAGGCCATGCAGGCCTCCAGTGGTTGAATCCTGAGACTGACATGTTTTACTTGGGTGGATTCAGGGAAGTAACTTAAAATCTCCAAGTTTCTTGTTCCTCATTTGTTAAACAACATATGAGATATCTACTTTGCAAGGATGTTGTGAGGAAAACATTTTATAAACTTTAAAATACTAAATAAAGTTGGATAATCTGCATGATTCCCTACTGGGGGAAAACTGCAGGACCATGTCTAGCAATTATTATAAACTGGTTGAGGAAACCTACATACTATTGTTTCCTTGAAGTCAAAGGAATGGAGACTATTTTGGATTAATTGCCATTTGATGGTTGTATTTTTAAAGTTATGGCCAAATGATATTTTAGTAATTTACCATATACTCCTAGGTCAACTGAGATACTACTCACATGTTTTATTTCTTACATTATGTCATTCGCTCATCACAGTACCCATGTGAGGCAGGAATCACAGGCTTGGTTGTGACATTTTTACAAATGAGGCAAAGAAAAAAAATTAAGTCATTTGCCCAGTGTCATACGGCTCAAAAGTGAAAGGCCTGAAATTATAACCCAGGTCTTCAGACTACAATCCTGATACTTATTTAACTAAATGACAGAAGACTACCTTTTCTTTAAATATAGGCAGTCAAGTCCTCATAGGAAATGTTATATACAAGCTGGTTGAGAATCATTTAATATTGATAACGCACCTGTCTCATGACTCTTGGAGAATCAAGGAACAGCTGTACATACACGGTTTTATTAATGATGTGGCTTCATTAATTATAAGCTTTGGAAGGGTGCTATTGTACAGGGACAAGATTGTAAGAGAAATTGGAAGTTTGCAACAGGATTATTCTAATTGGTCTTTTAAAGATTACTAAATATTAAATCCCAATCCATTCCTATTTGTATTACATATGTAATTTATGACTATCTAGATATAAATATATTCACACACTAACAAATATTCATCTTTATGTTGAAATGTTAGCTATTGTTATATACACAAACCAACATATATTCCTGTTCATTTTGTCAAGAGCTACAATTGACACTGCAGAACCTACTAACAAATCTCTGTGAATGTATGTGTATTACATGTGGATACATATCCATGAACATATATGTAGTACGTGTAAGTATATATATATATATATATATATATATATATGCATATTCATCTAGTACCTTCATTTATTCAACTAGGAGTAAGATAATCCTTAGATATTATCTAAAATCTATTTTCAGAGGAAAGTATTTGGACTAACCTTAATACTATTCTGATATATAATTTTGCAATTAAAATTCATTCTGAAATAATATTCCCACTTTAATGTGGTGGATATGTGTTGTCTCACTACCTGATAACTAGCTCCTTCACTAAATTAAGCTTTAATAAAATAATGATAGCACTTAGCATCCTATATGTATAACATATATATACATACACAAACACAAACATGTGTGTGTGCACATGATTGTATATGTGTATTTTGACTGAAAGGAAGAGCTGAGTTTAAATCCTAATTCAGATACATTAACTATGTGACCTTAGTCAAATTACTCAATTTCACTTAGCATGAATTTCCCCTTCAGTAAAATGAAGATAATAATGGCATCTACCTTATGGGGTAGTTGTGAGTATCAAATGAATTTTAATATGTGTGTGCATATATACATATATAAGCATGTATACATATATGTGTGCATGTATCCATGTATGTGTGTAAGCATACAATGCATACATATCAGCATATGTAAAGTATACTGAGACACAAAGTACAAGATAATATGCTGCTTATTGTTTATTGACTATAAAAATTTCATTAAAAAATTACAGTAAATTTTTTAAGTACTCTTGTCCCTAAAGGTATCTTCCATGTTAAAATGAAACAAGACTCATTAAATGGGGATGTATAACTTTCCTCCTTTATCAATATCAAATGAAATATAGAATAGTAGATATATTTGATGATATTTCTGCCACATTCATGGAAAATGACCCATGCAGAATCCAAATGGTGGAGGGGTGCCCTATAAATATTGTGACACTCCAGTTGCTTCTGTTTAAAACTAACAATATGGTGGTTACATCAAGTCTAAAAATTTGCAGAACTTCTGAAATTAAATCTATAGTTGCTTAAAAGAGTTCTGTTGAAATATTTACTGAGGGATTAGGGTGGAAGGGGGAGATAGGGAACAAAAAGAAATGAATGAAGGTGTTCAATGATCTATGCTTTCCTTTTATATTATGTAATAGACAAAAAAAAAGAATTTTGTGAGAAAGATTTGGTTCTTTTTTAAAATTTATTTATTATTTTATTTTGCACCAGTTACATGTAAAAACAGTTTTTAACATTTGCTTTTAAAATTTTGAATTCCAAAATTTCTTCCTTCCTCCCTCCCCACCTCACCCCCTCATTGAGAAGGCAAGCAATTTGATATAGGTTATACACAAGTAGTCATGCAAAACGTTTTCCTAATGCTCATGTCGTTAAAGGAAACATAGAGCCCCTACCCCCAAAAAAACCTCAAGAAAAATAAAGTTAAAAAAGTATGCTTCAATCTATATTCAGACATTAGTTATTTCTCTGGTGATGGATAGTATTTTTCATCATATGTCCTTCTGAGTTGTCTTGAGTCACAGTATTGTTGAGAATAGTTAAGTCATTCACAACTGATCATCTCACAGTATTGCTGTTATTTTGTACAAAACACATTTGACTTTGCATCATATCATCTAAGTCTTTCTAGGTTGTTTTTTTTTTTCTGAGAGCATCCTCCTTATCATTTCTCACACCATGACTCTATTCCATCAAAATCACATACCACAATTTCTCTAGCTATTCCCCAATTGACAGGCATCCCCTCAATTTCTGATTCTTTGCCACCAGAAAAGAGATGCTATAAATATTTTGGTACATACACATCCTTTTCCTTTTTTTGATTTTATGTCTTTTAGGATACAAACCTAGTAGTGGTATATTCCTCTCTTACCATTTAATTTTGTTGTTTTAGATGTCCTTTTTTAGATATCCTTTCATATTCAACTCATACCTGCACTCTGTGTGTATATGTATAATACATATAATACACATATGTATTTATACGTGTGTGTAGATATGTATACATATGTGTGTAGATATGTATTTATACATAAGTATGGAGAAAAAGAGAGTATATATCTATATTTACATCTAGATGATCTAGATCTAGATCTAGGTAGATAGATACTCCTTCTAATTGCCCAAATAATGAGAAAGTTCTTATGAGTTACAGGTATCATCTTTGCATGTAAGAATGTAAACAGTTTAAATTTATTAGGCACCTTATGAATTCCCTTTCCTGTTTACCTTTTTGTGCTTCTCTTGATTCATGTATTAGAAAGACAAATTTTCTGTTCAGCTCAGGTCTTTTCATTAAGAATGCTTAAAAGTCCTCTATTTCATTGAATATTCATTTTTCTCCTGAAGGATTATACTCAGTTTTGCTGAGTAAGTGATTCTTGGTTTTAATTTCAATTCCTTTGCCCTCCAGAATGTCAAATTCCAAGCCCCCCAATCTTTTAATGTAGAAGCTGCTAGATCTTGTGCTACACTGGTGAGATATTTGGTTCTAATGATATGTGGGTTAATAAATATGCTATGGGTGGCACATTTTAAGTGTGAAATAACCTTGATTTCTATTTTCCTCTAAAGTTAGCCTAATATGCCATGGTAATAACATTATTCCATATTCCTAGGCCCACTGAAAATTCATTATGAAGTCTCATAAAATTAAGCATCTTATATTCAATCCACATATGACTTAGAGCCAAAATAGCTTTGGAAATGTAATATTAAACAATCAGGTCTTACTTTTTATAGGGGGAGGGGTTAGGGAAAGGTCATACTGCTTTTATTTTGGTTTTGATTGTTTTTTTTTAACTTGGAATCTTATTCTTAAATTTTTTTTTTCCCTTCACATTTGCTGTGTTTCTAGAATTAGGGGATCTTGATTCCCATACTAAAATTCTTCACCTGAATCAACTTGTAAATTAATAAACCTCCAGGAACACAAAGAGTGTGGTATTTGTGACAAGATTTGTAAAAGGATATAAATAGTTTGGTATAATGATATGAATACTTGATGGTGTCATAAGTCCAGAATTCAAGTAATGACTCTGACACTTGCTATTTTGGAAAATCTGATATATTCTCCAATCTTTAGTTTCTTTATCAACAAAGTTAATTACTTAAAACAGGAAAGAGAAAATGTTGATACAATAAAGAGGAAAAATTCAAATAAACATTATGTGAAGTCTGAATAACAGTGATAGTAGAGAAGTAAAAAGAAAAGATGAGACAAAGTTGGAATATTTCCACTTAAGACCCTCTTGCAGATAACAGCTTAGGGCTTCAGTATATATTTACATTTTGATGTTGTCAGGAATTTGTTAACTGCAGATAAAATATACCTGGGTGAGGCATGGACCAGGAAAGGCCTCTTCAAAAGATAGGATTTGATCAGAATTGTGAAGGAAGCCAGGTGGGCCAGAAGGCAGAGAAGATTCATTCCCTAGGGAAAAGGAAGCATTCCTGAAAAAACATGAAAAAAGTGCTTCAAAAGGTAAATATAATTCCAAAACTTTATAATTTGGCAAATTA
Source organism: Phalanger gymnotis (assembly GCA_028646595.1). Taxonomy (NCBI): domain Eukaryota; kingdom Metazoa; phylum Chordata; class Mammalia; order Diprotodontia; family Phalangeridae; genus Phalanger; species Phalanger gymnotis. Next base: position 182,516,602 of record CM053622.1, read on the forward strand.
CATATATATATAATATATATTGTATATATATACATACACATGTATGTGTACACATACATACACATATACATACATAAATACATACATACATGTATATGCCCTGGCATTCTTATAAGGAAGTAATTACATATATTTATAGCACTCTGTGCCTCTAAATTACTTGCTTCTGACATATAATGGCTCTGTTACCAGAACAAATTACTTAACTCTGAGAAAGAGCTTTAGACAACTGTGTAAAACTATAAGTTACAGAGAAAGTGCTTACCTTCCTTGGTAGAGAGAGTTTCCTCATCTGGGAATTCTCTGTTTCAACAAAATCATAGTTCTAGTCCCTGTCTCTCTACTTCTACATTTTATTGTTTGTGTTTAACATGTGCATATATACATGTATGTTTGCCAACAGGCTTTGTAAAAAGAGAGTGACCATAGTATTAAAATTACTAGAAGTGTTATACCGCGAGAAACACACAGCAAGGAAGAAACACACAAATAACTCACAAAACCCTTTTTCTTAGGAGACAGTATATGGGCAGAAAGCAGAAGACACTACCTTCTGAAGGAGGCTTTTCTGGTCCATGCCTTACCCATGTATATTCTATCTGCAGTTAACAAATTCCCGACGACATAAAAATGCAAATATATACTGAAGCCCTAAGCTGTTATCTGCAAGAAGGTCTTAAGTAGAAATATTCCATTTCGTCTCACCTTTTTATTTCTCTGTTATCGCTGTTAATCAGACTTCACGAAATGTATGGATAGTATACGGGCAAGTGTTTCTTCTACTCACAGACTGTATAGAATCTGACTTTGGATTCCATTACAGAGGTGGCTGGCCAATGAGAGCTCATTCTACGAAACATGAGAAGTGTGTTTTGCCTGATGCCAGCCCACATCTGGAATGTCTTGAGTTTCCTCCTGGAAATGCATGGTTGAACATAATAGAAGGTCCCTACCCTAGATTCAGAGCATTCACAGGTATTCTGTGACTGTCTCTTATTGACTTACTGCATGGGGAAAGAAATATGGAAAATGGAACAGACTAAGCTATGATTCTGTGTGATTTAAAATTTTTAAAGGGCTCCAAAATGTCTTGGAACTTGGGCCTATATCAGAGTTTTCTGAAAGTTGAGCCTGCTGATTCAACCCAGACTGGAAGGCTGATCTTTTTGTCCTAGTCCAACAATGGAACAACCAGATATCTAGGCTGCCACATCCTGCAAGCAAGTGAGCAAACCCTAAAATCTCCATCACATTCAGAAGTGCACTCAGTGGAGAAAAAGTTTGAGCATCTACTTTTTTTTAAATTATTGTTGCTTATTCAGTATTTAGGGTTAGTATGACACTTGAGGAACTGATTGCATCATTGTACATATACAAATCTTATTATATAATATGGAAATTTACAACTATTGAGATATGCATGTATATATATGTGTGTGTATATATATGTGTGTGTGTATATATATATATATATATATACATATATATATATATATATATATAGACAAAACCAGGTCCTCTGGAAAAGTGATACATAGTGTCATGCTGTAGAGCCCTAATGAAGGAGAGCACAAAAGTAATCAATGCATCAATAAAGAATTACTTCTGTGTGGTGTTTTGTATCCAGGAGTGTTGTCTTCTGGACCTATGGGAATCTATAGTACCTACATACATGGCAGGTAGTTCATATACCTGTGGGGTGCTGGTTTTGGTTGACACCAACTACACTATACAAGTCACATCCAGCATCAGATGCAAACAACAGGGTTTAACAAATAGTAGTCACACTGTACTATTCCCTATTTCTAACTTTAGGAAGAGAATAGAGTGTGTTCACGGGTTTTACATTTCTGGTGTTCAATCACTAATAAGAGGAAAGATTTGACCTATTTGAAAAGTGCATCATACATAACCCCTCAACAACTGTCATGTTCTCTCTTGATGGTGGCACATTAAAAGGTTTTAAAATTGCAGCTCCTTCTGGATTCCCCAGAGTACCTGCGCTCTTCCTTAAATGGCTTTCCTCCTCTGGATTCAGGTTTACCTTCACCATATCTGAAATGCCATTTTGCCCCAAGATACATGGGGCACTAAGAAAGACATCCTCATTAATGCCATATAGGCCCTTAATGATGATGGAAATAGGATGCACTCTCCTAAGATTCTTCATAATGCTTTCTGCCAGATCTGCCACAGCCAAGCCAATGGCCCAGGAAGTGTAGCCCTTCAGCTTGATCACCTCATAAGCACTTCCAACCACCTGTTTATGAACATCTTTCCAATTCTCTGAATCAGCATCACTTCCCAAAGAAGGATGAAGATTCTTCAGAGACACACCAGCAACATTAACACCACTCCATACCAGAACACTGGAGTCTCCATGTTCCCCAAGGACACATCCACGACAACTTGAAGAATGGACACCAAGTCTCTCCCCTATTAGGTTATGGAAACAGGCAGAATCCAGATTGCAACCACTTCCAATAACATGATTTTTAGGAAAGCCACTTAGCTTCCAGGCCACGTGTGTCAAAATATCCACTGGATTGGAAACAATAAGCAGCTTGCAATTAGGGCTGTATTTAACAATATTGGGAATGATGAATTTAAAGATATTTCTCCCTCCTGTTGACGTGCTCCAGCTGTAACAATGACCAGTTTTGAGTGTGAAGTCACACTGTAGTCTTTGCCAGAAACAATCTTTGGTGTTTTGAGGAAAAGGCTCCCATGTTGGAGATCCATCATCTCTCCCTTTAGTTTGTCTTCTATTACGTCAATTGGGGCAAGTTCATCAGCCAAATCCTTTGTTAAAATACTGATGGCACATGCCATGCCAACTGTGCCAACCCCAACAACAGTGATCTTGTTCTGGGGAACTTGTTTTTCCTTTTGGACATTCAAAATCAGCTGATCCTTGACAGTAGATGCCATTTTGGGGGATTTCTGGGGAGATATTGAGGTTTCTGGTCAGGCTGCGAAAGTTCTGAGTTAGATGTGAGACTGCTGCTCCCAGACTCATGCCTTGAGCATCTACTTTTAAGGTTAAAACCATTCTTCCCAGGGACCAAGGCACTAGAGAAGAGAGGGTGGTCTGATTTAGGTTTGTACCTTTGTTTTGGTGATATATTTTCATAAATGTCACTACTTTGTAAAAGCAAGTTGCTTATTATTTGTTATCAGTGATATCGAGGAGACATTGAAAATATAGATGATCCTGCGACAGCAGTCACTAAGGATCGATATGATATTCTGGGACTAGCATTAGAATAAGGGCTTGAGCCATATTTTTAGAAGGAACTGCTTCCCCTTAGGGCTGCACCTAGAAATAATAGCCTTGCTTTGGGAAACAAACCTGTCCATCCTAGGGTGGGGTGGAAGAGGTAGATTGAGAGTTTCACTACACAAGAAACAGCAAGTACCAAAATTTCATTCTATATAACATGATTTTCTGTACCAAACACATGGTACTGTTAGTTATTAGAAGACATTGGCCAGGAAACATTATCCTTTATCTTTTGAATATGAGGCAAGTTCAAAGCTTGAGGATGACCATCTATTATTCTGCCCTAAAGTAGTCACACATTTTTAAGTAAGAACTGTTTTGTAACATGATCAAGGTTCTCCTGAAAAGTGTTAGAATTTTTGATGATGCTCTCTAAAATAAGGAAAGCTGCTTCATGAGCCAGTGGGTTGTATGTTTTTAGTTTTGTAAATGGCTAATTTTAAAAAAAATTAGATAAAATCCAGTTTGTATCTGTACTGTGCTATTTTAAAATGCATATTTGATACAAGATCAAGTTTATCATGCACTGATGCTTTCACCTTCCTGGATTGTTGCTAAGATCATGTAGATTAGAGTTCATCTAATCTCACTGTGTTCAAAAGCAGTATTCCATCAAGAGTGGGTATGAAACTAAATACCATTTTGGGCTTAATATTGAACTATGAAAAATCTAATGATTAGATCAATTTAATGACTTCTTAAATTTAGTGAGATTATAATTGTGGTTATAATGTAATTAAAAGACAAATTCTATTATGTAAGATAAATTATTCTGCTCAAAGGCCAGTTTAAGATATTCTCACGAATATAATAAACTTCACATCCACTGGTAATATAATTAACTTTTGAAGGATGTCACCTTTGTCCCATACAAATATGACTTAAAAGATATTTATTTCCCAGGGGAAAACAAATCACTATCCACCAAATGTGCTATAGGTTTTTTTTTTTTCTTGTCAAAGGGCTGAGCTGAGGCTTTGCATAGAAATAAAGAATTAAAGAGAAGCTTAGATACTGCTGAGATCAAACAGTATTCACTGATGACTATGAATTAAAGATTGAAAAAATAAAAATTTATTTGTAAATTATAAGCCTATTTTAATTTATCAATCAAGACAGAAACAAATTCCTTTGTGCTGGCCATAGCCTTAGGAGTTGGTAAATAGAAACAGGATTCACTAACTTTTTTGTAAGGGTGGGGAGGGGATGCTCAATAGAATACACTAATCAAATTACCCCACCTCACATTAAGTAACTGATTAAATAATATGCCCTTTAACCTTAACCAGGCAGAAACAAGTCTCTTTCAATGAATCAAATCAAAGTAAGCCATTCTAGCTACTTCTAAAAAACCTTTGATTAATTCAGATATCTAACGAACTATTTCAAGTATTAGAAGTTAGGTGGAACAGGAAGAATGGCTGAAGGAACTTTCACTCCTTAGGGTGCATCTACAAAATATCAAGCAGTTAGGGCCCAAGAGAGATTTGCAGTCAAGTGAGCATCTGACAGAAGAAGGGAGAGAAATGTCTCTAAGGAAGTTCCCCTCTGGGGAAGAGTGGGGTTGAGAGAAAGGGCCTCAGAATTGGTCTTGACCTAGGTCTTCTTCCTCCCACTTGTTCTTGGCCAGAGAAGGATCTTAGTAGAGAACTTAGATGAGAACTTATCTTTCCATCAGCATTCTAACAACATCTGCTGAAACATCTGAGGGTAGTTGCTACATCAAAAGCCAAGGACAAACTGGAGGCAGATAGACAGTCCTACAAAGAGCTAAGCCAAAAAAATATATCCCAAAAACAAAACAAAAAGAAAAAAACCTACACCATTTCTAAGAGGGACATCTTAAACATCCAATGAAGTGAATAAAATGACTCCCAGCAATCAAGATTTGCAAGTTACACCTGTGCCACAGATACTAAGCCTGCAGTCATTCCCCCTAGACTCTGTATGTACTGGTGGGACAATGTGACACAAACTTTTTTAATTTTTAGGGGAGGATGTTTTGTTTTGACTACACCACCACAGTAAATATTTCTTTCTAAAAACTAATTAAATCTGAGTGCAGCTGCACCTGTGGGGCCTATTGCTAGCTGGCATTAGAAAGAAAACCACCAAATTCTTAAGAGCCCTGAAAGGATCTCATAGCCACAATCTGGAGAACTGACTGGTCAGTGTGGTAGTTGGCAGAGTAGCTTCAGAAAATGTGTTCTGTGTGTTCATCATTCTTCTTGGCTAAGGATACGGAGTTTAACTGAGTCTTCAGGAGAGATTTATATAGGCATAAATGTGAAATAAGAAAAAAAAATGTACATTTTGTAAGCCTACTTGCCACTCCCACTTAGGATCTACCACAGAGCCTCTTTGATTCATTAGTATAATCTGCTTTCCCTGGGTAATAATACGTAATTTCAATATTTTTTCTCTTTCCTTCAATATATTTGTAAGAGTTCAATTCCTCTAAAAGTTTTTTTTCCAAGATAATCTGATGAACTAACCTATATTAAATTTTAACATGTTTTATCATTTAGAATAACATTTTATAAAGATAATAAGAGGCCTTATGAGCTTTATTGTAAAGTAGTGATCATGAAGGTAAGTGTTTTGAATGTAGTTTTAGATATTATGGGGTAAGTGTGAATTTAATTCCCAAAATATCATTACAATGTTGGGTCTACCAGAGTAGTTACATTGACCTGTAATTAGGGCAGATCTTTTTCCCTTGATGAATACTACAAATAGTTCAGGTTTGGTTATTTTGCCAATATAGCACCCATGGAAGTTTTATGAAGACATGAATGATGGAGACAGAGGCATGCTGGTCAGGATCGAAATCCTTGTGTTCCTCTCTTTGGGCCTCAAGGAGTTAATCCTGACAACATGCTGTTGGGGCCAGAATGTGACTGGGAAACCTAAGTTCTCCAATTCCTAAGTGAAGCCTTGTCCTTATAAAGAAGAGATAATGAGACCAAACCTTTATCATCACAAAGCACTGTGCCATAGAAAGTGGAGAGTGCAAAAGAAATGGCAGAACAAGAGGGGCCTTGGGAAAGATCTTCAACAATTAGTATTATAAATAGAGGTAAAGATTTTGATTCTTCTATTTCCCATCTCCTTTGCACTCTCCTTTCTCAGAAAGAGGCTTATATTTCCTATATTTGTTCTATGGAACAGCATGGCATTTGCCTATTCCCAAATCTCTGTTTTGTTTTTTTTTTCATTTAAATTAATTAATTAATTAATTAAGTTTTAGTTTTCAACATTCACTACTAGATTTTGAGTTCCAAATTTTCTCCTCATCTCTCCCCTTCCCCGACTCCAAGAGGGCATGCATTTTGATTACCCTTTTTCTTTCAATCTGCCTTCCTTTCTATCACCCCACCCCCGCCTTTATCCCCTTCCCTTTTATTTTTCTGTAGGGCAAGATAGATATCTATACACCATTGCCTGTATATCTTATTTCATAGTTGCATGTAAAAACAATTTTTAACATTCATTTTAAAACTTGAGTTCCACATTCTCTCCCTTCCTCCCTCCCCACACACCCTCATTTAGAAGAAAAGCAATTCAATATAGATTATACCTGTATAATCATGCAAAACACTTCCATAACAGTCATGTTGTGAAAGGCTAACTATATTTACCTCCGTCCTATCCTGCACTCCATTTACTTTATTCTCTTCTTTGACCATGTCCCTCCTCAAAAATATTTGCTTCTGATTACCCCCTCCTCCCATTTGCCCTTCCTTCTATTATCCTCCCCCACCTTGCCCCTTCCCACTTACTTTCCTGTAGAGTAAGATTTCCATACCCAATTGAATGTGTATGTTATTCACTTCTTAAGCCAAATCCAATGAGAGTAAGATTCATTCATTCCCTCTCACCTCTCCTCTCTTCCCCTCCAATGTAAAAGGTCTCATGAGTTACACATATTATCTTTCAATGCAGGAATCTAAACAGTTAAACTGTAATAAGTCCCTTATAATTTCTCTTTCCTGTTTACCTTTTCATGCTTCTCTTGATTCTTGTACTTGAAAGTGAAATTTTCTATTCAGCTCTGGGCTTTTCATCAAGAATGCTTGAAAGTCCTCTATTACATTGAATGTTCATTTTTACCCCTGAAGTATTATATTCAGTTTTGCTGTGTAGGTGATTCTTGGTTATAATCCTAGCTCCTTTGATGTCTTGAATATCACATTCCAAGCCCTTTGAACCCTTAAGGTAGAAGTTGCTAAATCTTGTGTTATCCTGATTGTTTTTCCACAATACTTGAATTGTTTCTTTCTGGCAGTTTGCAATATTTTCTCCTTGACCTAGGAAATCTGGAATTTGGCTACAATATTCCTGAGTTTTCCTTTGGGATCTCTTTCAGGAGGTGATCAGTGGATTTTTTCAATATCTGTTTTCCCCACTGGTTCTAGAATATCAGGTAGTTTTCCTTTATGGTTTCTTGAAAGATGATGTCTAGGCTCTTTTCTTTACTATGGCTTTCAGGTAGTCCAATAATTTTTAAATTATCTCTCCTGGATCTATTTTCCAAGTCAATTTTTTTTCCTAATGAAACATTTCACATTGTCTTCTATTTTTTCATTCTTTTGGTTTTTACTTTATGATTTCTCATAAAGCTTCCATTTGCCCCATTCTAATTTTTAAGGAATTATTCTCTTCAATGAGCTTTTGAACCTCCTTTTCCATTTGGCCAGTTCTGCTTTTTAAGGCATTCTTCTACTCATTGACTTTTTGGACCTCTTTTGGCATTTGGGTTAGTCTATTTTTTAAGGTATTATTTTCTTCAACATTTTTTGGGTCTCCTTTAGCAAGCTGTTGACTTGTTTTTCATGATTTTCTTGCATCACTCTCATTTTTTTTTCCAATTTTTCCTCTACTTCTTTTACTTCATTTTCAAAATCCTTTTTGAGCTCTTCTATAGCCTGTGAGGAATTCATATTTTTTCTTGGAGGCTTTGGATGTATGAGTTTTGACTTTGTTGTCTTCTTCTGGTTGTATGTTTTGATCTTACTTATCACCAAAGTAATATTCTATGGTCTGATTTTTTTTCCCACTGTTTGCTCATTTTCCCAGGCAATTACTTGACTTTTTAGCTTTGTTAAGGTAGGTCTCTGCTTTAAGTGTGAAAGGCACAATATCCCAAGCCTCAGTTTGTTTTTTTTTATAGCTGTTCTCAGAGATATTTCTAAGGACCTGTAAATTTTCAGTTCTTCCAAGGTTGTCTGATGAAAGGAATGGTGTTTGCTCTTCTCCTGGTCTGTGCTCTGGTCTGTGAGTGACAACAAGCACTCTTTTCTGCTTGGGAATGGTAAGGAAGATTCCCTCTCTACTGCCACCACAATCTTCACCATGCCAGTGCTCCTTCTCATCCCAGGATTACCACCCAGGACTGCAACCCAGATCCATGCACAGACAAAGAGAAACCTGCCTCAGTGCCACCAAAGAGATCCCTGAAATCCACCTCTGATCAGCCACCATATCTCCCTACCATCTGTGGGCTGAGAGCTCTAGAAGCAGTCACTGGCCCACTACCACCACCACTGCCCTGGGGCTAGTGCCGGGACCAGACCTTGCTCCTCTCTTACCCAGGTCTGACAGACCTGTCCTACTAACTTTCTAAGTTGTCTTTGGCCCTTTGAGGTTGAGAAGTCTGGAAACTGCCACAGCTGCCAGTGATTCAATCCCCTCAGGCCTGGTCCAGCCCTGTCTGTGCTGGCATGGCCTATGCTGGACTGTGCTGTTTTCTCAGAATGGTGCAACAGACCTTTCCTGTTGACCTTCCAGATGGTATTGGACTGGAAATTTGTTTCACTCTGTCATTTTGTTGGTTCTGCTTTTCTAGAATTTGTTTAGAATCATTTTTACAGATATTTGAAGGGGTTTCAGGGAGAGCTCAAGCAAGTCCTTGCTTTTACTTCACCATCTTGGCTCCATCTCCATTTTTTAACAGAATATTTTATTCTTGTCTTCCCTTTCATTAAATTCCAGTTTTCCCAAGATGAATACATATTTCATCATTATATTCCTAAAGCAAATGTTTTATTCCTTAAATACAGCACAGAAAAGGAGTAGGATTTGAGACAGAGAGAGAGAGAGAGAGAGAGAGAGAGAGAGAGAGAGAGAGAGCAATTTCTTCATTCACTAAAACAATGTTTTTATATATGTGGGCTCAAGGAAAACAAAAGAGAATTGTTGATCTATTTTTTAACTAAACTACCTAGGACAGAAAGAAATAATATGGACCAGGATCTTCATAGACAAGAATAGGTTGTCAATTTGGATGGCTGGGGGGCTATGCCAAGATAGAATTGGTATGAAAAGCGGCATCTTGGGCATTTATTCTTTACATTGTCATCTCACAGTAGTTTTAAAGGCAATAGTTTGAAAATAAAACCATTATTATGGAGGGAACAAAGCTGAGGGAGCCACTAGAAAGTAATAACCAAAGAAGAGAACAAATGGAATTAGTGTCTAGGAAAGAATAGTTTCCCCCACTCAAAGGTAGGGGCCACAAGGAGAGAGCGATTAGCCCTCCTCACAAGCACAACTCTATGTAAGTCTAAAAAATGACTTGTTGAGGCATTCTATTTATATTTTTCTCAACTCAGATACTTGCCAATGCCATAGTACTTTGATCACTTTGTTGTCTTATACTTCTGTTTGTCAAATAGGAGGGCATAGTATTCTAGAAGAGAAGATCCCTATCTCAGGCTTTAAATGTTCTTATGTAATGATACTTGTCCATAGGCATTACATTTCAGTTTGACTCAATGGGTTTAGCCCTTGCCTCAGCCATCAGCGAGCTGTCACACTCTGCTGAATGAGACCCAGCTTTAGCTGTATATTTAGGATAACAACCATTCCTGTCATAGGGGATTTAGCTTTGGCCTTTCTCATTGGGAAGATTTTTCTTAGTGACTTAAATTCTCTTTTTATTCTCTCTCTGTCTGTCTCTGTCTCTGTCTGTCTCTGTCTCTGTCTCTGTCTCTCTCATAGCCATGAGTGAGTAAGATGTATATTGTCTTGACCAATTCCTTATGCTTAGAAAGGAGTTCAAAAATCAATTCTCCAGTATTGTAATGAATTGTCAGAATATGGCATTACTGAATGAAAAAAAAATGGATTAAGTAATTTACAGAGTACCAACAAATGTTGTCCATAGCCATATCTCACTGTGGATTACTTTTCAACCTTGCAATTCTTTGACATATCTTTTAAAAATTCTTATTTTTCTTCTATAGGCCCATTATTAAAGTTAGGAGATCCCATTTCAAAAATATCAAAATATTTTCTAAGTAAATTAAGTCCATCTGGTTAATAGAGCAATCCATGAGGCAAGAACCAATAAATTACAGTAGAAGTAAACTGAACATGAAAAATTTTGCCACAATAAACAATTCTCCAAACTAGTGACATGTAATAAGTAACAGGGAAGCAACTATGCCAAATAGTAGCAATGTGACAACCATTCTACTAACACTCCAACACCAACACTAAATCACACAATAGATCAATTAAGATAACTGAATAACAGGATTTCATATTTAAATTCAACATAAGCATGCCAGAAATTGAATAAAATTCTAGAAAATATCCATGGAATACTAGAAAACAAAACACATAAAAAATAAAAAAGGATGATGTTCCATAAACTTCTTAAACACATATCCAAAATTAAGCTCATTATCCTTCCTCCCTGACAAAAGGCTCCCTTCTTTTAATTTCCTTATTACGATTGAGAGTACCTCAATCTTTCTAGACCCCCGGGCTCACATCCTAGGTTTGATCTTTGACTCCTCAGTCTAACCACATATATATTTTCTTTTGCCAAGGCCTATGTATTCTACCTTTGCAACTTCTCTCGTATGCATCCTCTTCTTTCTTCTGACACTTCTCCTACCCTCACGCAGCTCCCTCATCACTTCACGTCTGGAAAATTACAATATGCTGCTGCTTGGTTTTGCTAACTCAAGGCATTTCCTACTCCAGCTCATTATCCACTCAGTCGTCATATTGACATCCCTAAAGAGCCAATCTTACTATGTCATGGCCCTTCTCCAACCATTCATTCAACTCCAGTGACTTGACTCTAGGATCAAATATAAAATCTTCCATTTGACTTGCATAAGCCTCCCTAATCTGGACCTTTACTACCTTTTCAAGTTCTTTGTACCTTACTATGTCACTAGCCTGCTCACCCCTTTTTGATTATGACATTCAGTCTTACTACTCCAGGTATTTCCACTGACAGCCAATCCCTGTATCTGGAGCTCTCTCCCTCATCATCTCCACTTCCTGCCATTCTTGCCTTCCATCAAGTTCAAGTTCCAGCAAAGTGTGGCCACTTTCTGCAAGAAAATTCTTTCTCTCTTTCTCTCTCTCTCTCTCTTTCTTTCTCTCTCTCTCTCTCTCTCACACACACACACACACACACAGACACACATACACACACTTGAATAATGAAGCATATGATTGGTTTAATTATGGTTTCAAAGTATGAAATCTTGGAGAAACTGGCTCTAAAATAAAAAGAGGGTAAGGAAGCAAACATTTAAGAAGTGAAGAATGGGAGATAAACACAGTTCTATTCTGAGAATGGAGCGTGGAAAAGAGAAAGGGAAATAGCATAACCACCAAGTGTCCCTGGGGATAGACTCAAAAAAACACATGAGCTTTAACATCTGATACTGTTGACATCTTTACTGAACCATCTCTCCCTCTTCAGTGGTGAAGTTTGTCTCTTCATAATTTCTCCCACTACAATTTTTCAATCTGGTACCTTCTGTTTTACCATCTACTTTCTAATCATCCCTCTGTACTTGGCACAATGGGTTGTGGCAACAGTATTTCAGCCTCTTTCCTTCTGGGCCTATGCCCATTCTCCTGGGTAGATGGTTAGGCCAAACTCTTTTGAAAAAATTACAGATATCTTCAAGGAGGTTCCACTATGTCCCATAGCTTTATACAACCTGACATTTTTTTCATAAGTAGCAGCATCTGCTGTACCATCAACTTTAGGAAATGTATGACAAAGACAACTGTGGAAAGGCAAATGGTGAGCAAGCACAAGATGTAATACATACCACAAATAACTCAGTCTTATGTAATACTTACCACAAATAACTATAGTCTTTCAAGGGGAAAATACAACTTCCTCTTATGTTTGGGATACTGAAGTTCTATGTATGCATATGCTTTTTTAGAATTCATTGACTAGTATCCCAGATTGTTGTCAATGAAAGCCCAAATGAACTATTGTAGGTTCTCATCTTCCTCAAACACTAACTGTATTATCCAATTTTAACCAAATAAAGGACTTCATAGCTATTCCTATTAATTTTAACTTTTGAGATTTGATTTATATGATTTTATATGATTCTTATGATGCTTTATGATTATGAAGTAATTTAGGTAATTATTTCATTATATCTTTGCAACAAGAGAGGCAACATGATGTAATGGTGAGAGAAATAACCTCGAAAAAAGGAAAGCCTAAGTTTAAGTCTTACTTCTCACACATGCTGACTTTCAGATTCTGGACAAATGATTTAATTGCTCAGTTGTCTACACCAATACTGTTAAACTCAAATATAAATAGCACTGCTAATTCATAAATAAGGATCCCATAGGCTGCATATGGATAGTTTCTAAATGTAATATGATCCATAATTTATTGTATTTTTATTTTTGTTAAATATTTACCAATTACATTTTGTCTGGTTTGGGCTTTCAGAGGGCCAAGCATTTGACACTTCTGCTTTAGGAAGTCCTGAAGACTAATTTGTAGAGAATTGCCATCTTGCATTGATTGAGGGAGTTTTTTTCCGGTGAAACTATGCGTACAGTCCTTTCTTCTTTGTAAACAATGAGCCTTAAAGTAATTAAATAAACTGTCTGGGAATTTATGGCTAGTGGAAATCACAAGGCAGAATTTGAACTTGTGGCTTATTGACTCCGAGTCTAGCATTCTATCAGAAGGCCAATCCTGCCTTTGAAGCAGGAGATAAAATGCTGGCCTTGGAAGCAGGAAGCTCTGGTTTCATATTGTGCCTTAGGTGATTTTTTTTTTTGTTGATTTTGATGTGCCATGGTGCAAGGTCATGGAGGTGCACGGTCAGGGGACCTATGTTTGAATCCTAGCTTTTCCATGTACTACCCATGTGACCTTGGCCTTGTTATTTATCCTCTGTTGGCCTCCATCTCCTCACCTGAAAAATGAGTGAGGGTGTAGATCATAGAGTCCTATATTTGGAATCTATCTTAAATGCTTGCTAGTGTTTTGATCTTGGAAACCACTTAATCCCTCTAGACCACAGTTTCTTCATCTATAAAATGAGGCAGTTGCCCAAAGAGATCCAACAAGAGGGAAAAAGGACCCATATGTACAAAAATATTTATAGTGGCTCTTTCTGTAGTAGCAAAGAATTGGAAATCAAAAGGATTTCCATCAATTGGGGAATGGCTGAACAAGTTGTGGTATATGAATGTAATGGAATACTGTTGTGCTATGAGAAATGGGGAAGATACAGTTTTCATAATAACCTGGAAAAACCTATGTGATATAATGCTGAGTGAGTGGAGCAGAACTAGGATAACATTATACACAACCACAGATACATGGATTCTGTGATGACTAACCCTGATAGACTTCACTCTTCTAAGCAATACAAGGTTCAAAGAATATGGCATAATGAGAACAAAAAGGGGGAACACCAGTTTAATATATAGACTATAAAACATGGTGAAATATTGTGAACAATATCATCTCATAAAAAAGCAAGAGGGAGTGCAAAGGAGGACAAGCTTCTTTCCCCATTAGATTGCGAGTTCCTTTTTTGACTTTCTTTGTATCTTCAGTGTTTAAAACAGTGCCTGGCATGTAGTAGGCACTTAATAAATGCATATAAACTTACTGATGAGTTTCCAAAAAAATAGAATCAATTAGTCAATGTTGTCCTGAGAGCATTTGGTGAGAAAACTGGAAGATATTAAGTGGATAAAAAAAGCAAATAAAGATATCCATTTGTGAGCAGAGCCAAGATGGTACTATGAAAGGAACTACTGGAGCTCATTCACAAATTCTGTCAGATACCTCTAAAAAATGAATCTGTGCAGATTTGAAAGAGTTAGATGCCACTAACAGACTGAGTGGGGCAGGAGCACTAGGCACATGGAATGGCACCAGGCCACACCAAATGGGAGAAGCAGAGAAACCCAGCCAGAGCACCAGTCTGGGAGAGTGCTGGACACATGAAACATGGCAGCAGGAACAGGCCCAGGGTGGAAGTACCTGATACAGTGGCTAATCCCAGGCCTCTCAGCCCAGGACAGCTACAGGAAACACCAGCTCAGAGCCTGTGGGCATGGGAGCAGCTACCCCTGAAGCCTCCAACCCATATTCTAAAGGTTTGAAACTCACCTTCTTGAACTTCTGGGCCTATGATGACCAGGTAAAACAGCTCTCATCCCCTCTTCCTCACCCAGTTAATACTCCCTCAGGAGAAGCCCTGAAAGAGAGGAGCCAGAAGTAGGCCTTCAGTAGCCTTTTAGCTCAAGAAGTTGGGGAGAGGGCCCTAGTTGTGGTGGTGGAAAGATACTAGGGCAGGAACAGAGGTGTCCCAGCAGGCCCCAGCTCAGCACAATAACAGGAGTTCCTGAGCCCCAGGGCAGTGAACTGGCAAACATCAACACCAAGACTCCAGACACACCTTTGCACAGCCAGAGGAAGTGGCAGACACCAGCAAAGACAATGGCTAGAACCACCCATGCCGTAGCACAGCCCTATGGGAAGAGAAGACTTCCAGAAACCAGACCACCCCTCCCCCACACCTCACAAAACCAGAGGCCATGGCTCACAAAGCCAGTAAGCAGGCCTACAGCACAAGAAGCTTAGGACAAAGCCTCCAGAGCTCCAAAAGCAGAGATCCTCTTTAGAAGCTTTGGGGGGAAAACACCATAAGAAAACAGACCGGAAAACCAGAGACTATTGATTCCTATTATGGAGACAGGGAAGATCAAAATACCAAATCAGAAAAGGACAGCATTGATACTATACCCACATCTGGAACCTCAAAAGGGAATGTGAACTGTTTTCTAGCCCAAAAAGTATTTCTGGAAGAACTCAAGGAGGACTTTAAAAACCAAATTAGAGAGATTAAAGGAAAAAATGAAAAAAAAAATTCACTGATGAGAAAAAAATCTTTAAAAAGTAAAATTGGGGTAATGGTTAAGGAGGTTCAGAACATAAATGGAGAGAATGACTCATTGAAAGTAAAATTAGCTAAATGAAAAAGGAGATAAAGAACCTAAATGAAAAAAACGATACATTAAAAATTAGAAGTGGGCAAGTAGACACTAATTACTGTATGAGACATCAAGAATCAATCAAACAAATTCTAAAGAATGAAAAAAAATAGAAGAAAACAAGGAATATCTGCTTGGAAAAACAACTGACCTAGAAAACAGATCCAGGAGAGATAATCTAAGAATAATTGGTCTACCTGAAAAGCCATGATGAAAAAAAGATCCTGGAGAGTACCTTCCATGAAATCATTAGGGAAAATTGCCCGGAGGTCCTAGAATCAGAGAGTCAAGTAGTCATCGAAAGAATCCACCAATCACCACCTGAAAGAGAACACAAATGGAAAACTCCAAGGAATATTGGAACCAAATTCCAAAATTATCAGGTCAAGGAGAAACTACTGCAAGCAGCCGAAAAGAAACAGTTTAAATATCTCAGAACAACAGTCAGGATCATGTAGGATCTTGCAACTTCTACAATAAAAGAAAGGAGGAATTGGAATATGATATTACAAAAGGCAAAGGAACTTGGACTACAACCAAGAATCAACTACCCAGCAAAACTGAGAATAATTTTTCAGGAAAGGAGATGGACATTCAATAAAATAAGGGGATTCCAGACCTTCCTGATGAAAAGGCCACAGCTCAATGGAAAATTTGATCTTCAAATACAAAACTCAAGACAGACACAAAAAGGTAACTTTGGGTGGGGGAACTATGTTATTCAATAAGGGAAAATTGTTTACACTCATATAGGATTACATTGATTTATATGTGTTTTACATATATATGTCAATTTCGAGTGTGGTACAGTTATTACAACAATTGAAGGGAATATACATAGATGAGGGTGTCAGTATAAAATAATGGATGTGATGATAAAAATATAATTAAGGGTTGTAAAGGGATTGTTCTCAGAGAAGAGGTAAAGAGGAGAGAGAAAGGGTAAAATATGCCACATGAAGAGGAACAAACACATAGAGGGAAAGAAGGGAGGGAGAAAAGCAGTGTTTGAGCTTTATTCTCATTGGATTTGGTTCAAGGAGGGAATAACATATTCTGATAAGTATAGAAATCAAATTTGTCCTACAGGCAGTAGGAGGGGAAAGGGGAAAGAAAAGAGGGGAATAGAATGGAGGGAAGAAGTAGCAAGGGGAAAAGGGTAAGATAAGGGAGAGGTGTCATTAGGGAGGGAAAACTGAGGAAGACAGTGGTCAAAAGCAAAACTCTTTTGAGGAGTGGAAGTCATAAGGGAGATATAAAAGCATGAACATGGGGGGAAATAGGATGGAGAAAAAGACACAGATAGTAATTATAACTGTGAATGTGAATGGGATGAACTCTCTCATAAAACAGAGAAGGGTAGCCGAATAGGTTAAAAACCATAATCCTACAATATGTTGTTTACAAGAAACACATTTGAAACTGGGGGATACACAGAGGATAAAGGTAAAAGGCTGGGGTAGAATATATTATGCTTCAGCTAAAGTAAAAAAAAAAGCAGGGGTAGCAATCCTAATCTCAGACAAAGTAAAACCAAAGATAGATCTAATTAAAAGAGATAAAGAAGGAAACTATATCCTGCTAAAAGACACCATTTACAACAAAGCAACATAAATACTTAACATATATGCATCAAGTGGTATAGCAGACAAATTCTTAGAGGAGAAGGTAAGGAAGTTACAGGAAGAAATAGACAGCAAAACTATACCAGTGGGGGACTTCAATCTTCCCCTCTCTGAACTTGAAAAGTTCAGAAAGAAAGAAGTAAAGGAGGTGAATAGATTTTAGAAAAGGTGGATATGACAGACCTCTGGAGAAAACTGAATGATGATAAAAAGGAATATACCTTTTTTTCTCAGTGGTACATAGCACGTACTCAAAAATTAACCATGTACTAGGGCATAAAAACCCTTACAATCCAGTGCAGAAAGGCAGAAATAGTTAATGCATCCTTTTCAGATTATGATGCAATTATAAAATTATAAAAGAAAAATTATTTGGAAACTAAATAATCCAATCCTAAGGAATAAGTGGGTCAAAGAACAAATACACAATTAATAACTTCATTCAAAAGAATGACAATAATGAGACAACATACCAAAACTTATGAGAAGCAGCAAAAGCAGTTCTTAGGGGAAGTTTTATATCTCTAAATGTTTACATGAATAAAATAGAGAAAAAGGTGATCAATGAATTGGGCATGCTCCTGAAAAAATCTAGTAAAAGAACAAATTGAAAATCCTCAATTAAATACCAAATTAGAAATATTGAAAACCAAAGGAGACATTAATAAAATTGAAATCAAGAAAACTATTGAACTAATAAACAAAACTGAGAGCTGGTTTTATTTTAGAAAACAATAAAATTGATAAACCTTTGGTCAATTTGATTTAAAAAAAAAGAAAGAAGAAAATCAAATTACCAATATCAAAAATGAAAAGAATGAATTCACCTTCAACAAAGAGGAAATTCAGACAATAATTAGGAATTACTTTGCCCAATTGTATGCCCATGAATGTAACAACTTGAGGGAAATGGATGAATATTTACAAGAATATAAATTGACCATGTTAACAGAAGAAAAAGTAAAATACCTAAATAACCCCATCTCAGAAAAAGAAATTGAGCAAGCCATAAATTAATTCCCTAGGAAAAAAATCTCCAGAGGCAGATGATTTTACATGTGAATTCTATCAAACATATAAAGAACGATTAATTCCCACACCTTATAGACTATTTGGGGAAATAGGCAAAGAAGGAGTCTTACCAAATTCTTTTTATGACACAAGTATGGTACTAATACCTAAACCAGGAAGAGTCAAAACAGAGAAAGAAAATTATAGACTAATTTCCCTAATGAATATTGATGCAAATTTTTTTAATAAAATGTTAACAAAAAGATTTCAGCAACTTATCATGAGAATAATACACTTTGACCAGGAAGGATTTATTCCCGGCATTTGAGGCTGGTTCAATATTAGGAAAACTATCAGCATAACCGATCATATCAACAACAAAATTAGCAGAAACCATGATTATCTCAATAGATGCAGAAAAACTTTTGACAAAATACAACATTCCCATCCCTATTAAAAACACTCGAAAACATAGGTATAAATGGAGTGTTCCTTAAAGTTTTAAGTAACATCTACCTAAAACCCTCAGCAAACATTATATGCAATGGGAATAAGCGAGATTCATTCCCAATAAGATCAGGGGTGAAACAAGGATGTCCATTATCACCCCCATTATTCAATTTGGTACTAGAAATGTTAGCTTTAGCAATAAGAGAAGAAAATGAAATTGAAGGAATTAGAATAGGCAAAGAAAAAACTAAGTTATCGCTCTTTGCAGATGATATGATGATTTGCTTAGAGAATCCTGGAGCATCAAGTTAAAAACTACTTGAAATGATAAAAAAACAACTTTAGCAAAGTTGCAGGATATAAAATAAACCCACATTAAATCCTTGGCATTCTTCTATATTACTAACAAAGCCTGATAGGAAGAGATAAATCCCATTTAAAGTTACCATAAACACTATAAAATATTTGGGAGTCTATGTGCCAAGACAAACCCAGGACCTATACAAACACACTTACAAAACACTTTTCACACAAATAAAGTCAGATCTAAATAAATGGAAAGCATTAGTTGCTCATGGTGAGGCTGGGCTAATATAATAAAAATGACAATTTTACCTAAACTAGTTTACTTATTCAGTGCTGTACCAATCAAACTGCCAAAAATTTATTTTGTAGAGTTGGATAAAATAATAACAAAGTTCATCTGGAAGAACAAAAGGTCCAGAATATCATGGGAATTAATGAAAAGAAATGCTAGGGAAGGTGGCCTAGCCATACCAGATATTAAATTGTATTATAAAGCAGCAGCAATCAAAACTACTTCATACTGGCTATGAAATACAGTGGTGGATCAGTGGGATAGGTTAGGTACACAAGACACAGTAGTCAATGACTATAGAAATCTAATCTTTAACAAACCCCAAAAATCCAGCTTCTGGGCTAAGAATTCACCATTTTATAAAAACTACTTGGAAAATTGGGAAATGGTATGGCAGAAACTGGGCATAGAACACTATCTTAACACTGTCTACCAAAATAGAGACAAAATGTGTTCATGATTTAGAAACAAAGGCTGATACTATAAGCAATTTGGGAGAGCAAGGAATACTTTACCTGTCAGATTTATGGGAAAGGGAAGAATTCATGACACAACAAGAGATAGAGAGAGTTAAAACATGCAAAATAGATAATTCTGATTACATTGTAAAGTTTTTGTATGCACATAGCCAATGCAACAAAGATTAGAAGGGAAGTAGAAAATTGGGAGAAAATCTTTATAACCAGTGTCTCTGATAAAAGCCTCATATCTGAAATATACAGGGAACCGAGCTAAATTTATAGGAATAGAAGTCATTCCCCAATTGAGAAGTGGTCAAAGAATATGAACATGCAGTTTTCAAGGAATAAATTGAAGATATCTATAAGGATATGAAAAAATGCTCTAAATCACTATTGATTAGGGAAATGCAAACCAAACCAACTCTTAGGTACCACATATATCTTATCAGATTGGCTAACATAACAAAACAGGAAAATGATAAATGCTGGAGAGGATGTGGGAAAGTTGGAACACTGTTACATTGTTGGTGGAGTTGTGAATGGATCCAGCCATTCTGGAGAGCAATTTGGAACTATGTACAAAGGGCTATAAAAATGTGCATAATCTTTGACCCAGCAATACCACTTCTAGGGCTATATCCCAAAGAGATGACACAAGTGGGAAAAGGACCTGTATGCACAAAAATATTTTTGGCAGTTTTTTTTGTGGTAGCAAAGAACTGGAAATCAAGGGGATGCCCATCAACTGGGGAATGGCTAAACAAGTTGTGGTATATGAATGTAATATAATACTATTGTGCTATAAGAAATGAAGAAGATATGGACTTCATAATAACCTAGAAAGACCTACATGATATGATGCTGAGTGAGGAGAATTGAACCAGGAGAACATTGTATACAACCACAGACATATTGCTTCTGTGATGACTAACTTAAATAGACTTTGTTCTTCTCAGCAATACAAGGTTAAAAGACAGCTCCAAAGGAATCATGATGGAAAGAGCTATCTACTTCCAGAGAAATAATTACAGAGTCTAAAAGAAGATTGAGGCAAACTATTTGCTCTCTTTTTTCTCTTTTTTTTTGGTTTTGTTTCTTCTTTCTCATGATTCATTCCATTTATTCTTCTTTACAACTTAACTATTGTGTAAATAAATTTAATGAGAAGGTATATGTAGAGCATATATCTGATTCCATGCCATCGGTGGGGGAGGGGTCAGGAAGGGAGGGGCAGAAAATTTGTAACTCAAAAACTTGTGGAATTGAGTGTTGTTAAAAGTTAAAAAAATATAAAATAAATATCTATTTTATTTTATTTTATTTTTTAAATTTATTTTTGACATGTTTGGTTTTCAGCATTGATTTTCACAGGCGTTTGAATTACAAATTTTCTCCCCATTTCCTCCCCCCCCCCACCCCCACC
>CM053622.1:182546259-182569188 GCA_028646595.1 Phalanger gymnotis
CTGTGACCCCCAAAAATGCATCAAAAACATAATTATTTTCAGTAATAATACCTTCTTTGTATTTTAAGTAATCTATATGCACTATTGTTATTGTTTTTACCTTATTTTTGCTGAAAGAGATGAGTGCCAGGCATGGTACAAACCTAAAGCATGGAGTAATATAAGCAAATATTACCTAGAATCAATGTGAGGCTATAAAATGCAGTCACCAAAGCAAAGGTAAAACAATCCAGATGTTTCCATGAGATAGGTAGGAGGCATAACTTCCCATCTCTTGAAAATGAGGAAAGTAGAACAGGAAAAATGGCTTTCCATGGCTATAATAGCCCCTAGAAGGTCATGACTAATTGTGTGCCTC
Organism: Phalanger gymnotis; assembly: GCA_028646595.1. Classification (NCBI taxonomy): domain Eukaryota; kingdom Metazoa; phylum Chordata; class Mammalia; order Diprotodontia; family Phalangeridae; genus Phalanger; species Phalanger gymnotis. The sequence continues at coordinate 182,546,618 of CM053622.1, forward strand.
TGAGATTATTTTCCCTGTTCGAAATAGTTTTTTTTTAATTTAATAATGTAACATTTATATCATAGCAATAACAGTATTTTAGATCTATAAAGAACCTCAGAGATCTCAATATACCTATGACAAGGAGGAGATAGATTCAAGATATAGCAGGAGACATACATATTTGGACTTGGCCAATGCAAGAATTTGTTTTAGTTGACTATACATATTTATGACAATAGTTTCATTTTTCTCCATTTTCAAAAGGGTAGAGGAAAAGATGAAAAGGAGAGAAAATGAATGTTTATTCATTGTCCCCACTCTTCCCCTATAACTGCCAATGTATTTCCTCTGGGGTTACCTTCCATTTATATTTTATAGTTATTATACTACAATCATTTTTTTTTCCTTTTTCATGTTCCCTTCTCTGCAGAATGTGACATTTTTGGAGGGCAGAAAAACTGCTTTTGACTTCTCAAAAAGTGGACACAAGTTCATTTTGTTATCCATAGCTTAGTACCTCAATCTAATGTTTGATGTTTCATAACCTAATCAAATTATATTATTATAATATTGAATCTAAGTGATTTTCAGTATTTTTTGATCTAAATAAGAGGAGTATCCATTGAGTAAGGGCATACCTAAGAGTACTGAATGCAAATCTAAATTCTTAGTATACTCAAAAGGATTAAATTGTTTCTTTTAATTTGGAGAATTGGATTGTGATTTGCCCAGCAAGATTAATTACTTGAAAAAATGAAATCTAAAATAGCTGAATAAATTTACCAGTGATAGGACAATATGAAATTCATTTCAATGCCTAAAGGGGATTACAAAACAAGATAATTTTCATTTTGTTATGATAGATGCTGAACTCCTACTGATGGTAACTAGGACTACTTTTTTAAAGACTTCTTTTCAGACCATTGCATCAAAGAACCATTGAGCTGAGATTTGAAAAAGACCTTAGAAATCATCTAGTTCAACCTTGTTACAATTCCCTCTACAGAATCCTTGACAGGGACTTAGCTAACCTATTGTTTGCACAATTTCAGCAACGGGGAAAATCACTGTTTCACAAAGCTGCCCACTTCGGTTTTGGACATCTCCAATTATTTAAAAAATATTATTTGAACTGAAATGAAATGTGATTCCCTGTAACTTTTCTTTTCTGTCCCTAGTTATACTCTCAGAACCTATACAAAGTAAATCTAACTTTCTTTAATATCGCAGCCTTTAAAATAATTGAAGACAGCTGTCGCCTACACCATGTCCTGAAACTCATCTTTATGTTTACCATCCCCACACCCTCCAATCATCCTTTTTAAGGCATGATTTTGAATCCTCCTAAATGTCCTAGTCTAGATATCATTGAATCTGAACTTGAAGGAAACTCAGATATCACCCAGTCCAACCTTTATCTGAGGGGGTGGAGAAAAACCTATGATTTCATTGGTACTAAGGAATTGGAAGATAAAACTCCATTTCTGCATAGCAGTAAATTCTGTCACTCACAGTATTAGAGACCAGCCTATGGCACTGAAATATTATGTGACTTATTCATAGCTATAAAATGTGTGTGTGTGTGTGTGTGTGTGTGTGTGTGTGTGTGTGTGTTAGAAATACTTGAAACTAGTTTTTCCTGACTCCAAGGTATTTACTCTGTACATGATGCTATCCTGCTTCTCAATCATAAGTAGCCACTAAAATTTCTCCAACAAGTGACCACCACCCCTTTAAGACTTCCAGTTAGGAAGCATCCATTACTCACTGAGAGAAACAAATTGATTTTTAGATTACTTTTAATATGTAGATTTTTTCCACTTTTATAGCAAAACAGAATCCACTTCTTTCACATTTTCATCTATTATTCCTAATCGTGCCATCTAGAACTATGTATATCAAGTATGAGCCTTCTTTTCTATACTTTAAGTCAATTCAGCAGCCTCTGGCTGCATTTTAATTTGCCAATGTCCCATTTAAAAGGCAGTGCCCATAACTTAATAAAATAGTACAGATGTGATCTAACAAGTATTAGGAACAATGGGGCTAGGCAACCGTTTCTCTGTTTATAATAGTTCAATTGATATTCTCTACATCCAACTGAGTTTTTTCTGGCAGCTGTCACACTTGAATATATTGAATTTGTAGTCAGCTGAAGAACTTAACTTTTTTGTATCAACTACCAAAAAATGAGTCTTCCTCATTATATTATTCATTTTTAAAGCAAAAGTAAATACAAAGAGGGAGTTTTCTTTAAAAAAAAAAGCACAATCCACATTTGGGAAAAGTTGTTGCCCATTTCCCAAGAGTAATAGAGCAATGGAAAATATCTGAGCCTTAGTTCAACAAAACCATGGAAAAGAAATAGTGACTGATAATAGCTAGACACTGGTGGTTCAATAGCCATATCCCCCACTCCTTCAAGAAACTAAAGAAATAGTACAATAAATACAACAATGACTCCAAGTCACCCAAAGTTAGAATAACAGGTTTGGGTTTATTTTTAAGATTATTTTTTTCTTTTTTAGATTTTTCATGGAAGTGAATGTAGAAATCTCAAAACAAATAATTTTTTTAAAAAAAGTTTTCTTTGTGTTCTAGGAGCAGTTTGGTAAGGAAGTTAACTTGATGCTTATTTCTATGAATAGGGCTACAAGCCAGTAAACTGTTTGTTTTCAGTATTTTCTATGTTTCTGTAGTATTTTTCAGTTAGAGAAAAAGATTCAAACATAGTAAACATGGCTGAGGTGTGCTGGTCTTGAAGAACTGACAAATATATTTGGGTCAAGATGGTGGTTACTAATACTATTATCATAAAAGTGGCATTCTGATTTTAATATCACATGAAGTATAACTTTATGGTAATTTAAGATAATCCTTATAAATTTCATCTGGTCAATTTTGTTTAATAATTCCAGTTTAAAATCTACTTGAGTCCCAATTATTTCATCTCATATATTTACTCCTCCACTCTTCTCCAGAATGTACTTGTACTCTGGACACCTGCACCATGCTCACCAGCCTTCTTATCCTAGAAGATGTTTGTTCTCCTGTGGTCTTATTACCCTGAAAGATTCCTCCATACTTATGGTACCTTCCTTCAATTGTTAGTTCCTTCCAGAATGTCTATTTTAAGGAAGTGCTCAGTCCAGCCATGTTCATTCCTTCACTTCTCTCACAGATTCTCTCCTCGCTCTCTTGACTTCCTTATGTGACATATGGCAAATCTTTCCAATAAGTAGAGCTATCCAAAAGTGAAATAGACTGCTTTGGGAAGTAGTAAACATTTATCTACTAGGAGTCTTCAAGCAAATAGGGCATGGCCTCTTGTTGGCATGGTAGGGATTCAACTAGAAGCAGAGGAGAGTTTATATTATATGGCCAATGAGGTCCCTCCCAACTGTGGATTTCTGTGATTGTATTATCATCCACATTCCAGTATAATATGTTGATTAACAGGAAACTCATTTCCCCCAGGAGCAGTCCATTACATTTCTGGCCAGTTATAAATATAGACAGAAGTTTTACCAGCTTCAGTCTGAAGACTATTGTCCTTGATGTAAGCAAAAGAGATATTAGAAAAATAGGAACTAGACAGTTCTGATGAGAGGAAATGTGATGTAATGGAATAAATCTGCAGCTGTAGTCATGAAAGTGCTGTGTTCAAATCCTGCCTCCTACATTTATTTGTGATGTGACCATATGTAAGTTCCCTAAACTCTCTAAGCATCAGATTTTTCATTCTCAAAATGGAGACAAGAACGACTAAAGTAGTATTTTACTGAGTTGTTGGAATGATTAAATGAGATGAGTATGTTAAGTTCTTTATAAATCTTGAGTAATTTTTCTTGCTCCCTATGAATGTTAGTACATTCTTCATTCTTAAATTAATTTGGATTTATTTATTTGTCAAAATGTTGCGTCCCTGTCTCCAACCTGGTAGAATGTAATCTCGAAGGTAGAAACTGTTTCTCTTTGGCTTTATATCCACAATGTTTCAGCACAGTGCCTTGATTATCATAGATGCTTAATAAATGTTAGTGAATAGAATTCAATTGACTAATTTAATATTAAAAAGCAAAACTTTGTTTTTCTTCTCTTTATTCTAAATATAGGTAGGAAAAGTCCTTTTTGTTGTCCTTGGCACTATAAAAAGATTAAGAGCCTATTGATTTTACATATATTTTCTTGTTACACAACATAACCTTCTCAGTAAACCAGAAGTAGTTTCAGTTTTACATTCTCTTATCTCTGTATCCATGCATATACCTCCACTTCTATTGAGCCCTGATATAAAAAAGTCAAAGACATTTGCCTTCATACATACATACATAAACTGAGAAGATAGTATGAAAGTATTCATTACTTCATATAATAGTTTTTACAATGATTATATATGTTTCCTATAGAAAGCAATTCTTTTTCATAGAAAATTGAATGGGATTTTATTTTAATTTGTCTCTGTGTGACCATTTCTAGGATGATAAAAATATAGGGACAATCCAGGGACTTAGAGAATTTTTATAATATTTTAAAATAAATATCTTCATTTCATTTAAGACCTCCCTCTCCTGCATTATATTTTGGTACAGTTGAATTATATGTGTATGAAATGATTTAATTATACTGTTTTCCTTTTAAAATATTTCCTTATTGATATTTTGTTGTTAATGTGTGGCACTTTTCTTGTTGATACATTTTCAGTAAGTATACATGAAATGTTTCCTATCTTGTTTTAGGTTCTACATGAGTAAGTCTAATCTTTTCTCATGTCTTCACATCTCTCTGTTTTTCCTTCTTTTAAGTAACAATCTGGTTGAAAGTAATTTTATTTTAAACAAAGGGAAACTCTGAGGGAGAGGATTGCCTCTTCTTTTTTGGATTTCATGATAATCAAAGAAAGAGAAAAATCCTAAAGAAAGTGAAGGTTCAGTTCATAAGTTGTTTATTTGAGTTGCAACTCAACAAATATCACTTTCTTTGGCTTCACTTTTGATCCCCATTCCCTTAACTGCTGAACTCACTTAATCCCACCATAACTCTCAAGGCATGGTCAATTGGTTTGCTCCTTCCAGGAAAAAGAACCTTTGACAGGATGATTGTAGTATGCAAAGGAAAACCTCTATCCTCTAAGAATGAGTATAAAGAATGGCTTATTTGTTAAGGTAATTGAAAGGATCTATTTTCTGAGAGAGATGGAATTAGCCATCCCACCAGGTCCAAAAGTAGGTTGTCCTGGCCATAGTTAACATAATGTCACTTACCCTTGCTTATATTTTCACTATTCATTGTTTGCTCCTGGGCCAGTCCCAAAAATTGATGAGTGTGCAGTCACTGTGGTGGCTGCTATTGCTAAAATTTTGCAAGGATAACGTCATCCTTGGCTTTGCTTCTGGTATTATTTTTCCTCCATGGGCTATATTTAAAATCACTCACTGATTCACAGTATGAACTTGAGGCTGGACACAGGCAGCAGCCCTTTAGACAATCTCCTGCATCATCATCTCGCTTGCCTTATTCTGTCTTGCTCTACACAGTTCCTGCTATCTACCTGCTCCCTAAACTGATCTCTCTGACTAAATCTCATCCTAATACAATCCTAATTATTCTTTTATTATTAATATCAATCATTAACTAATTATTATTATTGTTTACAGTTTGCAAAGTGTCTTCACCTCAATTACTTATTCTCAAAATAGCCCTCTGAGATGTAGAACAGAGGTATCAAATATGTAACCAGCAAGCCACAGGTGGCCAACAATACTCCATGGTATTTCTGTTTTCATGGCTGGAAACAGATTGAGATGTAACTGGGAAATGTTTAACAAAATAAATAAAAATTCAGTAAAACATATATAATATTAATAGGTGATTTCCTAACTCAATACATGCACAGGGATATGTACGTGCACTTTCTATTTTCATTTAATATCAATGATGTAGAGGACCTCACTGATAGCCGTATTCACTGAGGAATAGTGCTTATAGCATGATGCCTGGTACATACTAGACCAGGGATGGGGAATCTGTGGCCTTGAGGCCACATATGGCCTTCTAGATCCTTAAGTGTGGCCTTTTGATTGAATCCAAATTTTACAGAACAAATTTTTATATTCTGTTACATTTAAGGATCTAGGAGGCCATATGTAGCCCAAAGGCCACAGGTTCCCCACCCACGTGGGAATACAAATTTTCTCATCATCATTATCATCAACAACAACATTAACATCATCAATACCATTACATCCTTTGAAACTCAGGTAGAGGGTTTGCAATGTATTAATGTTATGAGGTGCTTGGTGACAGGAGCGTTCCAGAGTGGAAAATTCAAGATAGCATAGGAACATGGAGATCTCTCACGGGAACATGCATGCTATCAAAGATTGAAGGAATGAAGCAATGTAACTAAATATGGGAAATTAGCTGTGAGAAGCAGTCCCAGGATCCCAGGCATAGGGAGTCAGGTAAAATAAGCAACTTTCTAGAGCTAAACATCTAACTCTATAACTAGTTCCACCACCTTCAGCAAAGTTTCTTAGTTGCTGCCATGACTGAATGATCAGACATTTTCCCTTTTGTTCTTTTGAGGAGATCAAAGCGTTAATCAGGAGGTAGATTAGTGTTCCACAGAAGTTCCTTTTGAGAGAATGAGTGTCAGTCTTTAAAAAATGAAAACCAAAATCATTCATACCTGATTTAATTCCATGTTGGTTTTTTTTTTTTGCTAAGGTATTTCAAAAACTGTCTTTCTATTTAATTTGCAGTCATCTGGTTTGACTTAGTAAAAGAAACCTCAATGGAGGTTTATGAAGAGTGAGATTAAAATGTGGCAACTCTAATGAAATTAATAACTGAAACTGAAATAGTTAATAAATATTCATTAAGCATCTACTATGTGCCAAGCATGCTAAGTCTTGTGGATATTAAGGAAAATAAAAGAGAGTCCCTGCTCTAAAGGAGCTGACACTCTAATGGGGGAGACAACATGAAAGCAATGTACTTCCTTGTACATATCCACAAACAAGCTATATACAGAATGAATTAGAAATAATCAACAGAGGAAGGCACTAGAATTAAGGGGGCTTGAGAAATTTTGCTTTTAGAAGGTAGGATGTTGGTTGGGAATTGAAGGGAGCCAAGGAGGCCAAGAGGCAGAAATGAGGAGAGAGAACATTCTGGGTGTGAGGGAGAGGAGGGGATAGCCAGTAAAAATACCCAGAACTGAGAGGTAGAGTGATATTTCACTCTAAAATTTGCAAAGTGCTTCATATATATTATTTCATTTGAACCTCACAACAAGAAAATCAATAAACTACCTAAAATGTGCCAAGAACTATGCTGATACTGGAATAGAAAAAACAAAACCCAAACAATCCCTTCCTTTAAGAAACTTTCATTTTAGTGTGTAAAACAGCATGCATACAGATTTTAAAAAAACACAAATTTCATATAAAATAAGGTGGGGGTATGTGGTGGCATTAACCTATGGGAAATCAGGAAAGGCTTCATATAGAAGAAAGCACTTGAGCTGAGCTTTGAAAGAAGCTAGGGATTCTATGAAGTAGAATTAAGAAAGAATAGGTGATGCCCTTATGAAAAGATAGGGGAATGATGATAGAATGTCATGTGTAAAGAACAGCAAATAGATAAATGTGACTAGAAAACAACATGGATAGTATTATCTACATTTTATAGATGATTATGAAATTTAAATCATTTAGTCTAAAATTACATAGCTGGAAAGTATCCAAAATAAGATCTGAGCCAATGGTTGTTTGTTTGTTTGTTTGTTTTTTGACTCAAAGACCAGTATTCTATCTATTACACAATGTTATCTTATAGTACTATGGCTTTAGGATTAACTGAGAAGGAACCATACTGAAAGAAGACTGGGATCTACATTTTGGGGGTGACATGCTAGATGGATTGTTTTGCAATATAGTATTGTGTATTACCAAGCATCAAATTGCAAGGATCCCTTGAAGAATTTTCTTTTCATATATATTTTTCCTAATGCTGTGATTGGGCAGAAAACACTTTTTCAAGGCAACTTTTCTACAACAGACCAATTAATTTTAAAAATTACTATTACGTATTGAACCGACATTAAAGATGTCATTATTATTTCCTGGAGTGATAATGATGTCTCTTTATAGTTGTGAATATATGAGCATTGAACCAAATAGCCACCACAGAGACTGTTATCAGAAAATAAATACAATAATAAGAAGATTTGATCCTTATCAACCCTTGGCTTGAGGGGTATCTATTGACTACGATGAAAAAGATATGCACTTCACTTTTTAGTATGTAATGGATAATTTTGGAAAATGTCACTCTCTACTATGTACAGGAGTGAAAAAATGGTAACTGCTATATGTAAGCTACCCAAAACAGTGGCACATTCTACCAATCCTAAGGATATAAATGTTAATAGGACTACTTGGAAGCTGCTTATTAAATTCCTTACTGCTGACCAGGAACTTATGAGAAAGTTTAAAATTTTCCTGGTGAGGGAAAAAAAAACTTTGCAGATGGTGGAAGGCAATCCTCTTCAGGATCTAGAAATAATGCTACCCTCAGCAGCTGATGATTCTAGAGCAAGCAGCCCCTTCCCCACCCATACTGTCAGTGACATGGTGCTAAAAATTTTCTCAAGCAAGTGATTCTTTAGTGGTAGTTAATTAGGAAGGGTAAATTGCTTAATACCACTAATAATGATAGATAACATTTGTATACTACCTGCTATATGCCCTACACTGTGCTAAGGACATTACAAATAAAGTCTCATCTGATCTTCACTATGACCCTGGGAGGTGTGTACTGTTATTATCCCCACTTTACAGGTGAGGAAATTGAGGCAAACAGAGGTTGAGTGACTTGCCCAAGCTCACACAGCTATAAATATCTGAGCCTCCACTTGAATTCAGGTCTTTCTGATTCCAGGCCCAGCACTCTATCCTTTGTTCCATGAAGCAGTACCACAGAGAACTTAATTCAGGAAACAGTGGCCATTTTCAGTGGTAAATCTCCTTTCTACCAAAGGAGGAAGACTTTGATACTGGCTGTATCAAATTATATATAGAAAATAAAGATATAGATATAGATTGATATAGATAGATGGATGGATACAAAGATAAATAGATAGAAATACACATACATACATAGAATGTGAAATGTTAGATATTTTTAGATCTGCTCTTGATAATGTGTTCACATGAAAATGCAATGCCCCAATGTCATAGTCTCCTTTTATGCTAAAGAACTAAGGACACCTTTATGAAGGACACCTATATACCTGGAAACATGAAGTAGAAGAAGCTTCTGACTTTATGCTAATACTTGAGAAGTTGCTTCAAGGGAATCAAGGGATCATGGAAGTGGTATATGTGAAGTATATGGACCACATTAGTTTGACTCAAGTGCTCTAGGGAATTGCACATGATAGTGTCCTATTAATGTACCCATGGCTATGTGAATGGAATAACTAACTCCTCAGCTTCTAAGAAGTGAGAGTATTAATTTGACAACTACAGGAAAACACGTGTGAACAGAAAGTTTGCTTAGACAAAAAAAAAATGATTCCCTCAGAGCTTAAGTCAATTCCCCAACTGGGGGTAACAAAGAACCAAGGAGAAGCTCATCTTTTTAAATGCAGCACAAAACAAATCTAATGTTTACTAGGCCATCATTGAGAATTGTTTCTATGAGTTCAAGGTAGCTCACCTCAGGAACAACCATGACTGAAGGTAATAAAAGAAGTTGCACGTGGGTGGGGTGGATTAATGTGTACTGGGCATACTAAAGCAGAGAATTCAGCAAGTGGTTGCCATAATCTGAAGTCAGAGACCCACTTAAGGAAACAGACATTGATTCAATTTGGGGAATGTCTAAAGACTGAAAGAACTTAATCCTAGTCCCCTCAAAAGTTTTCTTGACTATTTTCTACCGAGGCTAATAGGATTTTGTGCAGAGGTGACAATAAGAACTGAAGAGATAGAATGCCTTGCTGAGGTGGATTGTGTATGCCAAAAACAATTTTATTCCAGTAATTTTATTAAGTACACTTGCAGCACATAACTCTTCAATATATGCAGGGTTTAGATCTCTGTAAACAAAGTGAAATGGAAGAGCCATACTTGGGTTATTATCAGAATGAGCTTGGAATTTGTGGGTGTCAGCAAGAAGGTGGTTTTGGTGCATCCAGACCTGGAATCATCTCTGCCTGGTCAGCATTGTCTGGGACCAAATCCAACATCTTCCATGTGCAATAAGGTTAGAAAACTAGCATTTTTTTAGTAGATAGCTGGAATGAGAAATGTGAAAAATCCTTAAGAGTTTTGGTCATTGGCCTCACATATGAACAACTGATGACTTTTGTAGATAATAAGCAAATCACTAATGCCAGTTTAGAGTGTCGGGAGGAGAAATGTGGTCACTAGAAACCTATATGAAACCTACCACACCATCCATATATGGAAACATCAGTTACAGCAAATGGAGAAGTTTGAAATGGTGTGGATAAGTTCACTTACCTTGGTAGTGTACTTTCTAGGGATGTACACATTGATGATGAGGTTGATGCACACATTGCCAAAACTAGCTCAGTGTTTGGGAGGCTCCAAAGGAAAGTATGGGAGAGAAAATATATTAGACTGATTACCAAACTGAAGGTCTATGGAGCTGTGGTGCTGACCTCATTGTTGTATGCCTGTGAAACCTGGACAATATGCCACTGCCATGCCAGGAAACTGAATCACTTCCATTTGAATTGTCTTAAGAAGATTCTGGAGGTCACCTGGTGGGATAAGGTACCAGACACTGAGGTCCTTGACAAAGTAAACTGCCAAGCATTCAAACTTTGCTTCAGAGAGCACAACTCTGGTGGACTGGCCATGTTGTTCAAATGCAAAAGGTATACTTGCCAAAAACTCTATTTTGTGGACAACTCACACAGGGCAAACATTTACATGGTGGTCAGAAGAAGGAATACAAGGACACTCTCAAGGTATGGTTCGAGACCAAGGACAACCAACCAATGTGTATATATGTATATGTGTATGTATATATATATATATATATATATATATACATATATGTATATATGTATGTGTATATGTATATTGCACATATACACCTGTGTGTCTATATAAGGGTGCATAAATGTGTGTGTGTGCACACACACACATGCACAGACTTATAATCAAACTTTTATCAGATATTTGATACAAAGATTTCATTCTTATTTCAACCATTTCCCTTATGCTAGTTGCATTGATTTTGGTCATGCAAAAGTTTCTCAATTTCATGTAATCAAAAATGTCTATTTTATATGTTTAATTGTTTCTATCCTTACTTTGGTAAGGAATTTGCATAGTACCTTTATATGTGAAAATTCTCTAATGTGGTTCTTTTCTATTTTTTAATGACATTAATTAGTGTAGGCAGATTTGTCATTTTTATTATGTTAGTGTATTCTCAAGCTATGATCACTGAATATTTACCTTGTCATTCAATTTTTTTAAACTACTTAGGTAGAATTTTGTAATTGTACCTATACAGCTATTGAGTGTGTTTTGATAGATATACTCAGACAATTCATGTTTTATAATTTGGTTGAATGGACATACCTTTCTATTATCCCTTTTTTGTTATTGCTATATAGGAATGTTGCAAGTGGTGACACATGCATGTAAGTGGCTAGCTCCTAAAGTTAGAATTCTGAGCTGCATTTTACTCTTCAGATTAGGTACTCACATTAATTTCTACATCAATATGGTGACCCCTGGGAATGACAGAACACCATGTTTCCTAAGAAGGTACAAAAACCAGTCCAGGTGAGAAATAGAGCAGATCACATCGTAGATTGTGATTAATACTGGGATCAAATCCAGCCTCAGAAAGATGGGAACATACATTTTCCATTTTTAAGTTGTTAATTTGTGAGAGGTTATTACTATCCTGATAGATTATTGAAGACATTGTTTTAACTAATTGATTTGCTGATTGCCTAGGGTTTTCTAAGAAAGCTATATCATGAAGATGAAGGGAGCTTTCTTTTCTTGTCCTCACTCTTTGACTATATTTGAACCTTCAATTTATTCTTATTATCATACTGTTTTCATTAGCATATTTCTAGAAATATGTCAAATAACAGCAGAAAAAGGAGCTAATCTTGATTCTAGTGATTCCTCTTTGTATGTAATGTCAGCTTTTGATTTTAGATAGATACGTGTATTATGTTAATAGACATATATGATAAAGCATTAAAAATACTGATTGATTTTATGTATAAACCATGTTTTAGTACTTGCGATTTTTTATTTGTTGTCATATTTTACATATTGGCATGCTAGTACATGATCTATCATTCTAAAATTGTTGCATGATGCTAAGACATATGCACATTCCTTAATATTCCTGCTTAAATGATTAGTCTTTCATTTCGTCTTTCAACTCTGAATTCTCTGAGTTTCTTCAGTTCTGTATTTTCCAATTTATTCATTACTCTATTAGACATGTCCTTCTCTTAGAGAATGTTAAAATTACCTAACATCACTGTGTTATAATCTACTTTTTTGTAGTTCAGCTAACTTTTTCCTTATGAATTTAAGTGATAATCTATTTGGTGAATATAATAGTTACTGATATTGGTCCATAGTCTCTGTTTCCTTTAAAGATTATATTATTTCCTTATTTATTCCTATTGATAGATTGAAATATAATATAATTTATATATGTGTGTATACACATGTACATATATATATGTGTGTGTATATATATATATATATATACATACACGTGTGTGTGTGTGTGTGTGTGTGTGTGTGTGTGTGTGTGTTCTTATGGCATGATTTCAATACCTGCTTTTTTATTTTTGTTTCACCTAAGCAGAGTAAATTTTGTTCTGGCTTGTCATTTTGATTATGTGATTTCCTTTGTTTTTTAATCTTTTATATCACATTGTAGGTATTTCTTATCAAATTTGAAATTAACTTTTTTTTGTTGGATTATTCAATCTATTTACATTTAATGTTAAGGGAGTTAGACTTCAGTTTTCCTTCATTTTATTTTAGTGTTTATTTGCTTGTTTATTTTCAAAATTATTTTATCACCTTCCTCTTTAAAGTAGCCCCCTATCTTACTGGCCTACTCTTCACTTAGGTTGGTTTTTTTTCCCTTAAATTATTGAGTTATTTTTCTTTCTTTTATTTACCCAATCAATCTTCCTTTTTCTCTTTTGACCTGTCTCTTTTTCCTTTTAGTCAAGAGGAAGGATCACAGCTTCTATTATTGCCTTCCTCTGAAAATTATTCTGCATGTTATTGTCTTCTTCCTGTTATTTTTCCTAAGAAAATTTTGTTTTGATGTCTTCATTTGTTCTCTTCCATTCCAATCTATTCTGAAATTTTATTCTCTCATTTATAAGCTATCTTTTCAGTAAATATGTTTTTCTTCTATCTGTGTTCCTCATGGGACTAAAGCTTCTAAAGTAATTGATTTGAACTCTTTTTTGACCAATTTCTATCTTATTGCCTTTATATATCTTATCTCATTTTTTTCTGTTCCTCCTTCCTTCTCTATTTCTCTCTTAATTTCTGTTTCAATATCTGCTTCTGCCCCTATTTTTTGTGTTATTAACTGCATTATGCTATTCAGATTTTTTAAATATTATCTTTATTTGTTATGTTATTTGGGCAGCTCCATGATTCTTAAGTTATATTTGTGAATTCTACCTCCAATGTTAATCATTTAGACATTTATTGAATTTATGTGTTCTTTGAATATTGTTGTGTTTTGCTTCTCTTCTACAAGATTTACAACAATGAGAGTATTTCTATTCCAGATATATTATTCTGTCTCTAACTTTTTTAGAAAGACTCTCTGCAATGGATTTCATTTATCAAATCTAATTGAGTTTTTTTTTTAATTCTGCATTGAAAGCGCTTAATTCTGGAACCTTCCTTAAAATTATAAATAGCATCTACCTAAAACTATCAACAAGCATTGTTTGTAATGGGGATCAGCTGGATGCATTTGCAATAAGATCAGGGGTGAAACAAGGATGTACATTATCACCCCTTTATTCAATTTGGTACTAGAAATGTTAGCTGCAGCAATAAGAGAAGAAAAAGAAATTGAAGGAATTAGAATAGGCAAAGAAGAAACTAAATTATCACTTTTTGTAGATGATATGATGATTTACTTAGAGAATCCTAGAGAATCAAGTAAAAAAATACTTGAAATAATAAACAACTTTAGCAAAGTTGCAGGATATAAAATAAACCCACATAAGTCCTTGGCATTCCTATACATTACTCACAAAGCCCAAAAGCAAGAGATAGAAAGAGAAATTCCATTTAAATTTACTGTAGACACTATAAAATATTTGGGAGTCTATCTGCCAAGACAAATCCAGGGCCTATATGAACATAATTATGAAACACTTTTCACACAAAGTCAGATCTAAATAAATGGAAAAATATCAGTTGTTCATGGTTAGGCTGAGCCAATATAATAAAAATAACAATTTTGCCTAAATTATTTTATTTATTCAGTGCCATACAAATAGAACTACCACTACTAAAGATATTTTATAGAGCTGGATAAAATAATAACAAAATTCATCTGGAAGAACAAGAAATCTAGAAGATGTAGGGAATTAATGAAAAGAAATGCTAGGGAAGGTGGCCTAACCATATCAGATATTAAACTTTGCTATAAAGCAGCAATCATCAAAACTACCTGGTACTGGCTAAGAAACAGAGTGGTGGATCAGTGGAATAGGTTAGGTACACAAGACGCAGTAGTCAACGACTGTAGTAATCTACTCCTTGACAAACCCAAAGAATCCAGGTTCTGGGCTAAAAATTCACTATTTCACAAAAAAACTACTGGGAAAATTAGAAAATGGTAGGGCAGAAACTGGACATATACCAATATCTTACACCATATAGCAAAATAAGGTCAAAATGGGTTCATGATTTAGGAATAAAGGCTGAAACTATAAGCAATTTGGGAGAGCAAGGAATAGTTCACCTATGATTTATGGAAAAGAAAAGAATTCATGACACAACAAGAGATAGAGAGCATTACAAAGTGCAAAATGGATAATTTTGATTACGTTAAATTGAAACGATTTTGTATAAAAAAAAGCCAATGCAACAAAGATTAGGAGGGAAGTAGAAAATTGGGAACTAGTATCTCTGATAAAGGCCTCATCTCTAAAATATACAGGAAACTGAACCAAATTTATAGGAATACAAGTCATTCTCCAATTGAGAAATGGTCAAAGGACATGAACAGGCAGTTTTCAGAGGAAGAAATTAAAGATATCTATAGGCATAAGAAAAAAATGCTCTAAATCACTACTGATTATTGAAATGCAAATCAAAACAACTCTTAAGTGCTACAACTCTCTTGTCAGATTGGCTAAAATGACAAAACAGGAAAATGATAAATGTGGAGAGGCTGTGGGAAAATTGGAATATTGTTACATTGGTGGTGGAGTTGTGAACTGATCCAGCCATCCTGGAGAGCAATTTCGAACTATGCCCAAAAGGCTATAAAAACGTTTATACCCTTTGACTCAGCAATACCACTTCTAGGGTTGTATTCCAAAGAGATCTCACAAGTGGGAAAAGGACCCATGTGCACAAAAATATTTATAGCAGTTCTTTTTGTAGTAGCAAAGAATTGGAAATCAAGGGGATGCCCATAAATTGGGGAATGGCTGAACAAGTTGTGGTATACAAATGTAATGGAATACTACTGTGCTATAAGAAATGGGGATGATACAGACTTCACAATAACTTGGGAAAAACTTACATGATATAATGCTGAGTGAGCAGAAGAGAACTAGGGGAATACTAAACCCCAGATATATGAATTCTGTGATGACTAACCTTGATAGAATTGGCTCTTCTCAGCAATACAAGGTTCAAAGACAACTCCAAAGGATTCATGAGCGAGAGAGCTATCTACACCCAGAGAAAGAACTATGGAAACTGAATGCAGATTAAGGCAAACTGTTTGCTCTCCTTTTTTTCTTTTGTTTTTTTTTCTTCTTTTTTTTTTTGTTTTTGTTTTTTTTTTTTGGATGGGGTTGTTTCTTCTTTCTCCTGATTCATTCCATTGGTCATAATTCTTCTTTACAACTTGACTATTGTGTAAATAAGTTCAATGTGAAGTTATATGTAGAAGATATATTGGATTGCATGCTGTCTTGGGTTGGGGGGAGAAAGTGTGGAATTCAAAATCACGTGGAACTGAGTGTTGTAAACTAAAAACAAAAAATCTTAATAAAAAAGAAAAAAAGTAAAAAATAAAAGGAAAGTGTCAAAACAAAAAAGAACAAAAAAAATAAAGTGCTTAATTCTAATCTATATTCATTCCTAACATTTTATTTTACAAGTTTCCATTTCTCTTTTAAACCTTTCTAGAGCTTCTTGTTGATCAATGCTGTCTTGGGAGTCTACAAATTTCTGCATTTATACCAGCAAATTTTGGTTCACTTTCATCTGTATTACAATATTTGTTAAAAGTGTTTTGAATTCCCTTTGAATGATTTAGTATTCATTGCTCCTTCTGGATTTAGAATTTTTATTGATTTATCTCCTTATTCTTTTGGATTTAATCATTTTTTTCCTTGAAATCTTAGCTTCTTCTTTTTTGCATTTGTATTCCCCTTATTTTTCTCTTTCTGTCCCTTTCCCATTTGGAGGTGGGTATACCCCTTAGTCTGTATTTGAAATGCTGTCTCAGATCCCACATTTTAGAGGATATAGAACGTCCATGGCACAAGTACTCTGGGAATGGTGGATTGAGGTGGGGGTAGATTCACTACTCTTTCCTTTAAGAGTGCTGTTTTGCATTCTAAGCCCTTGCTCCATGTGTTCTTCCATTTTTTTCTTCACCCTTTCTTTGTGATTTGTATGAATAACCTATAAGTTAAGTAAACTCAGACAGATTGCTTAGTGTCTGAGTTTCTTTATCTATAAAATGGGTGTTGTATAGAGATACCATGACATAGTGGATACAGAACTGGCTTGAGAGTCAGAAAGGTCTCTTATTATTCTTTTTTGTACATTTAATTGATATCTTCTCTTTCTTACAGTGCCAGACTAAGCCATGTACCTTGTCCCCTATCCCTCCCAAAGAGTCATCCCATATAATGAATAGCATTTTTTAGAGAGAGAAAAAAAAGTCAGCACAACTGATGGATACAATGAATTTTTTTTTAAAAAAAGTGTAATGTGTAACACCTGTGAACCTGCTATCTCCATAATAGGGTAGGTTGGAAGAGTTTTCTTATTGTCATTTAAGTCCAACTTGATCATTATAACTTTGTTACATTTATTTTTTTATTTTTTTGTATATTGTACTTTCCATTTATATTTTTATTTAGTTAATGTAATTAATAAATTAAAGTACTTTATTTTTTCTTGGCTTTGATTAATTCACTACACATCAGTTTGTATATTATGTGTATATATGTATATTATATATATATATATGTATGTATATATCTTTCTCATCACAGTAATATTCCATTACATTTACATACCACAATTTGTTTAACCATTGCCTAATCAATGGACTTTGTTTCTAATTTTTAGGTATCACAAAAAAGTGCTTTTATAAATATTTTGCAGTGTGTGAAGATTATATTTTTAATCAATGGCTTCCTTAGAGTATGAGCTCAGCAACTGAGGCTCTGGTTCAAAGGACATGCATTTTAGCATCTTATTTGTAAAACTCTAAATTCCTTTCCAAAATGATTGTACAATTATGTAGTTCCAATAAAGATAAATTACTATGGCTCTCATTCCATAACTCCTCCAACTCTGAGTATTGCTGTTTGTCATCTCTGTCAATTTTCAGGTTGTGAGGTGAAACTTTAGAGCTGTTTTGATTTTCATTTTTTTCTATTATTAGTAATATAAAGCATTCTCTTATGTGGTTATGAACACTTTCTGCCTTCCAGTTTTCCCAGCAGTTTTTGTCAAATAGAGAGTTCTTTACTTAATTTATTTTCCATATCATCAACACCAAATTATTGTTCCTGAATCTCCATTATCTAGTCTGTTCTATTGATCTGTCTCTCTCTTCTTTAACCAATATCAGATGGTTTTGATGACTGCTGATTTACAGTATAATTTGAGGTCTGGAAGTGCTATTCCATCCCTTGTCCTAAATTCTTTACATCATTTTCCTTAATATTGTAGATCTTTTGATTTTCCAAGTGAATTTTGCTATTTTTCATCAAGCACTTTAAAGTATCCTCTTCGTAATTTGATTGGTGTGGCATTAAAAACATAAATTTAATTTTGGAATTATTTTCATTTTTATTATGTTGGCACAACCTAGACATGAGCACTGCATATTTATCCAGCTGTTTGAGTTGTTTTTATTTCTTTAGGGAACATTTTGTAATTGAATCCATACGAGTCTTTTGTGTGCTTTGAGAAGTTGATAACTCGGAGATTTTATGCATTTTTGTTCCTTGAAGTGATATTTCTCTTTCTATTATTGTATTTTGCATTTGGTAATTATTATACAGAAATGTTGTTGTTGGAGTTTTTTTTGGAAGATTTATTCTGTAGCCTGAAACTTTGTTGAAGCTATTAATTGTCTCAATATCTTTCCTGCTTTCCTGTGATTTTCCAAGTAAAGTATCATGTCATCAGCAAATAGAGACAACTTTATTTCCTTTTTGTGTATCTTTATTCATTTAATTCCTTTCTTTTGTTTTATTGCCATTGCTAGCATTTTAAGAACTATATCAAATAATAATGTGGAAATAATAATGGGGGGAGTGGGCTACCTTACTTCTCTCTTGCATTTATTGAAAAAGGTTCTAATATATTGCCAATGCATAAGATGATTGCTTTTGCTTTTAGGTAAAGGCTTTTTTTTAACGATTTTTAAACGGTGCCTCTAAACATACAATTTGGAGATTTTTAGTATAAAAGATTTTTATTTTTCAAAGTTTTTGTCTACACTGATTGAGATAATCATGTAGTTTTGGATGCTTTGGTTTTTTAATATGATTAATAATGTTGATTTTTCTCCCAATGTTGAATTACCCATACTTGCCTGTTATAAATCCTACTTGATCATAATGAATAATTTATTAGATATATTGATATAGTCTGACAGAATTTGGTGTAAATATTTTGAGTCAATGTTCATTAATGATATTGACTTCTATTTTTCTTTCCACAGTTTATCTTTCGATGGTTTAGAAAATGGGACCATATATGTCATAAAAATATTCTGGTAGGGTTCTTTCCTTAACAATTTTTGGGAATAATTTTTGAAGTGTGGGTACGAACTGTCATGTAAAACTTTGATGGAATTTTTCTGTGAATTCATCAGGAACAGGCTTTTTTTAATTTCTTTTACAACCGGATTGATTTCCTTTTCTGAGATTATTATTTAAGATATGCATTTTGTGATAATTGGGGTATTTCATATTTTTGAAGCTATTCCTCTATTTCTCTTGTAGTCTCAGTTTCGTTAACATCTAATTGGGCATAATATGTTTCAATTATTATTATTTTTTTATTTCTTCTGGTTTCACTGTGGTTTTACCTTGTTCTTTTGGTATTTATTGATTTGATTTCCTGCTTTCTTTATGATCAGATTAGCTAAGGGTTTTTCACTTTTATTAGTCTTTTCAAAGAATGGCATTTTTTGTCTAAGATTTGTTGGTTATTTTGATTCCAATTCATCTATTTTCCTTCTAATTTTTAGTATCTCCTCTTTCTTGCTTATTTTAGGATTGTGGTTTTATTAACTTTCTAATTTCAAATGCACATTAAATGCATTAATCTTTTCTTTCCATTTAACATCACATAACGCTCCCTATATCTTGTCTTGACATAAATTCTTCCTTTATCCATGGATCTGAGAGGTAAGATATTCCATACACTCATAATTTGCTTATAATATCATGCTTTCTTTCTAAATCATTTATCTGCTTTGACCTTATCTTGGTATAGAGCATGAGGTTTTGGTCCATATATTTGTCAAATTCTAGATTACTATGGTCATTAATACACATATGTACATGTATGTGTGTATATATGTATATATATGTATGTATAATGTCACATGCTTAATTTTTCCACTTAACCACTATCCTATTTCTTAGCCAGTACCATATTGATTTGATGATTACCACTTTGTAATTACAGTTTGAGATCTGGTACAGGTAGGCTACTTTCCTCCACTTTTTTTTTCGTAGATTTCTTTGATAATCTTGAACTTCTATTCTTCAGAGGAAATTTTTTTCTATTTCTATAAAATAATTTTGATAGTTTGTTGGTGTGGCACGGAATAAGCAAATTAATTTAGGCAGAATTCTAATTTTAATTATAGTAGTTCAGGCTACTCATGAACAATTTGTATTTCTCAATTTGTTTAGATTTGATTTTATTTGTGTGAAAAGTGTTTTACAATTGTGTTCATATGATTCCTGGGTTTGTCTTGACAGGTAAATTCCCAAGGATTTTATGTTGTCTAAAGTTATTTTAAATGGAATTTTTGTTCTATCTCTTCCTGCTGGACTTTGTTGGTAATATGTAGAAATATAGCTAATTTATGGTTTATTTCATATCTCACAAATTTGCTAAAGCTAATTATTTGAACTAATATTTTAGTTGATACTCTATGGTCCTCTTAGTACACCATTATATTATCTGCAAAAAGTGATAGGTTTGGGGGCAGCCAGGTGGCGCAGTGAGGAGAGTGCTGTTCCTGGAGTCAGGAGGACCCGAGTTCAAATTTGGCCTCACACACTTGACTTGAAACACTTACTAGCTGTCACTTAACCCCTATTGCCTTGCCTTCCCCCCCCCCCTCCAAAAAAAGAAGAGTGATAGGTTTGTTTCATTATTTACTATACTAGTTAATTTAGCTTTTTTCTTCTTTTCTTGCTATAGTTAACATTTCTAATACTATTTTGAATAGTTGTGGTAATAATGAACATCCGTGTTTTGCTCTGGATTTTATTGGAAAAGATTTACTCCCATAACAGATAATATTAGCTGATGCTTTTAAACAGATGTTTCTTCTCATTTTTATTTCATTCTCATTTTCCCACATATTCCCATGCTTTCCACTGTTTTTTAATAGAAATGAGTGTTATATTCACCAAAAAAAAATTTTCAACATCTTAATAAATATTCAATATCTCAATAGATAACTATATGATTTCTGTTTTTTTTTCTTTGTCAATATATCAGCAACTATGGTGATAGTTTTCTTAATATTGAACCATCCCTGCATTCCTAGGATAAATTGCACCTGATCACAGTGTCTGATCTTTGTCATATATTGCTGTAATATCCTTGTTAATAATTAATTTGCAATTTTGCATTGATATTCATTAGAGAAATTTGCCTCTAGTTTTCTTTCTCTAGTTTGTTCTTTCTGGTTCAGGTATCAGTACCATATTTGTTTTTTTTTAAAAAAAAACAATTTGGTAAGACTCTTTTGCCTATTTTTCCAAGTAGTTTATATCACATTAGAATTAATTATTCATTAAATGTTTGATAAAATTCATTTGTGAATCTATTTGGTTTGGGGGATTTTATCTTAGGGAGCTCATTCATGATTTGTTCAATTTCTTTTTCTAAGATAGTGTTATTTAAGTATTCTATTTCCTCTTCTGTTAGTCTGGACAATTTATATTTTTGTAAATAATCATCCATTTCATGAGATTTTCAGATGTATTGGCAAATTATTAGGCAAAATAGCTCCTAATAATGGCTTTTATTTCACTTTCATTGGTGGTGAAATCACCATTTTTGTCTTTTGAGGCAGCAATTTTTTTTTGAGCTGGCAATTGATTTTCCTCTTTCTTTTTTAAATCAAATTCATTGATGGTTTATCTATTTTATTTTTTTTATTTAAAATTACCTTTTAGATTTATTTATCAGTTCAATGGCTTTCTTACTTTCAATTTTATTAATTTCCCCTTTGTTTTTCAGGATTACCAATTTGGTGTTTAATTGGGGACTTGTAATTTGTTCTTTTTCTAGCTTTTTTTTTTCATTGCTTGCACAATTCATCTGCTCTTTCTGTGTTATTGATATGAGCATTTAGAGATACAAATTTCCCTTTGATACTGGTTTGACTGCATCCAAAAATTTTGTCATGTTATCTCATTGTTGTCTTTCTCTTTAATAAAATTATTGATTTTTGTATGATTTGTTCTTTTACCCTTTCATTCTTTAGGATTAGATTGTATAATTTCCTATTAATTTTTAGTCTATGTTTCCACAACTTATTAAATGTAATTTGTATTGCCTTATGTTCAGAAAAGGATGCATTTAATATCTGTGCTTTTCTGCATTTGGTTTTGAGGTTTTTATGTCCTAAAATATGTTCAATTTTTGTATAGGTGCCCCATGCCACTGTGGGGGAAAGGCATATTCCTTTCTATTTTCATTCTGTTTTCTAAAATTCTATTCATTTCAATTTTTTTCTAAAATTTCTATTCATCTCCTTAACTTCTTTCTTGTTTATTTTTTGTTTCAATTTCTCTACTTCTCAGAGGGGAAAGTTGAAGTCCCCCACTC
>CM053622.1:182569688-182590687 GCA_028646595.1 Phalanger gymnotis
ATATGTTCAATTTTTGTATAGGTGCCCCATGCCACTGTGGGGGAAAGGCATATTCCTTTCTATTTTCATTCTGTTTTCTAAAATTCTATTCATTTCAATTTTTTTCTAAAATTTCTATTCATCTCCTTAACTTCTTTCTTGTTTATTTTTTGTTTCAATTTCTCTACTTCTCAGAGGGGAAAGTTGAAGTCCCCCACTCGTATAGTTTTATTGTCTATTTCTTCCTGTAATTCATGTAAATTTTCCTTTAAGAATTTGGATGCTTTACCATTTGGTGCATATGTGTTTAGTACTGATACTCTTTGTCTATAGCAAATTTTTATCAAAATGTAGTTCATCTGTGTATTTCTTTCAAATTGATCTATTTTTCTTTGTCTGATATCATGATTCCTTACCCCTACTTTTTTACATCAACTGAACCATAATAGATTCTGCTACATCCCTTTATTTTTACTCTGACTCGTTGTTTCAAGTGTGTTACTTATAAACCACATATTGTCAGATTCTATTTTTTAATCCATTTTGCTATTTACTTATATTTTATGGCTTAGTTCAATCCATTCATATTCTCAGTTAAGATTACTAATTGTGTATTTCTTTATATCCAATTTTCTTCCTGTTTATTCTTCTCTCTTTCCTTTCACCTGTTCATCTCAATAGTATTTTCCTTCTGCCCACCACCTTTCCCAGTCCATGCTCCCTTCTCCATTTCTCCCTCCTCTTATCCCCCTCCCCTCCTACTTCCCTGTAAGATAGCATAGATCCCTATAGGCATATGAGTGTGTATGTTATTCCTTCTCTGGCCAATTCTGATGAGAGAAAGATTCAAGCATTGTGCACACACCCCCACATTTTCCTCCCCCTGTAAAAGCTCTTCCATTTATGCCTCTTTTATATGACATAATTTACCCTATTCTACTGCTTCCTTCCTCCTTCTCCAAGTGCATCCTCTTTCTCACCTGTTAATTTTATTTTTTAATCATCTCATCATAGTCAATTCACATCTATACCATCTGTCTAAATATACTCCTTCTTACTGTCCTAATGATAAAGTTCTCAGGAATTATAAGTATCATCTTCCATTTAGGAATATAAACAATTTAAATTTATTGAATCCCTTCTGGTTTCTTTTCCTGTTTACCTTTTTATATTTTTCTTGGGTCTTGTATTTGAAAGTCAAATGTTCTATTCTGCTCTGGTCTTTTCATCAGGAATACTTGAAAGTCCTCTATTTTATTGAATATCCATTTTTTGTCTGAATGATTATATAAACACTTCTCTTTTGTCCTCCAGAATATCACATTCCAAGTCCTCTGATTCTTTAATGTAGAAACTGCTAAATCTAATATTATCCTAACTGTGGTTCCATCATATTTGCATTGTTTCTTTCTGGCTACTTGCAATATTTTCTCTTTGACATGAGAGCTCTGGAATTTGGCTATAATATTACTGAGAGTTTTCATTTCTGGATCTCTTTCAGGAGGTGATCAGTGTATTATTTTAATTTCTATCTTACTCTCTGATTTTAGAATATTATGGCAGTTTTATTCTATATTTTGTTCATCTACGATGTCTAGTGCTTTTTTATCATAGCTTTCAGCTGGTTCAATAATTCTTAAATTGTCTCTCTATGGGGTAGCTAGGTGGTGTGGTGGATAGAGCATTGGCTCTGGAGTTAAGAGGACCTGAGCTCAAATCTAGATTCAGACACTTAGTAAGTGTGTGGCCCTAAGCAAGTCACTTAACCTTGATCACCTAAAAACGTCTCTCCTGAACCTATTTTCCCAGTAATTTGTATTTCCACTGAGATTTCACATTTTCTTCAGTTTTTACATTATTTTGAGTTTGTTTTATTGTTTCTTGATGCCTGGAAGAATAGCTTCTACTTGCTCAATTCTATTTATTTATTTTTATTTATTTTTTGCTCAATTCTATTTTTAAGAAATTATTTTCTTAAGTGAGCTCTTCTACTTCCTTTTCCATTTGGCCAATTTTACTTTTTATGGAGTTCTTTCTTCAGTGATCATTTATTCCTCTTTCACCATTAGACCCATTCTGTTTTTTAAGGCACTATTTTCTTCTGTATAGTTGTATACTTTTTTTTTAACAGGCTGTTGACTCTCTTTTCATAATTTTCATGCGTATCTCATTACTGTTCTCAATTTTTCATCTACCTCTCTTACTTAATTTTTAAAATTAATTTTGTCCTCTTCCAGGAATTCTTTTTGGGCATGTATGCAATTAACATGTTCCTATGAACCTTATAGCAGTTTTAACTCTGTTATCTTCTTTCAATTTTGTGTCTTGATCTTCATGTATAGTAACTTCCAATGGTCAGCTTCTTCTGTTGTTTGCTCATTTCACACCCTTCTTCTTGCTTATAACTTAATATTAAAGTTGGGCTCTGCACCTGAGGCAGAGGGGCACTTTCCCATGCTTCAGGCCTTTCTTGATGCTATTTTCAGAGCTATCTTTGGTGGTCTGGAAATTTTTGGTTCTTCCAATGTGGTATGATCTAAGTAAAAATGTGTTCATTTTTCTCCTAGTCTGTGATCTGGTAAGTGAGTGACCACAAGCATTCTTCTTTGCCTTAGAATTATGGCCAGGTTCCTTGTACTCCTGTGAGCATAAGCACTGGTGAGCTAGTGTTCCTTTTAACTTTGGGACATCAGCCTTGAACTTCATATAGGTAACGCAATAAAGGCCTGCACCCAGTGCCACCAAAGGATTCTCTAGAATTGTCTTCTGAGGAGTTTTCCTGCCCCCTTATCATCTTTGGATTGAGAACTCAAGAAGCTGCTATTGTCACTGATAAACTGCCTCAAAGACCTACTGCCGATGCCCTAGTTTGGCCTCTGTTGCAAAGTCTCTGTTGATATCTACATCCTACTACTTTTCCTGACAACCTCCTAAGTTATCCTGGGCTGGAAAATTGTTTCACCCTGACCTTTTGTTGGCATTGCCACTCCAGAATTTGATTTGAGGTTTGACTTTAAAGTTGTTTGTAGGGGAATTTGGGAGAGCTCAGGTGAGTCCTTACCTCTGATCTGCCTCCAAATTCTTTCTTTTTTGATCCACTAAATACATTGTAATTTGTTTTATCCTCTTCAATGTGTGTGTGTGTGTGTGTGTGTGTGTGTGCGCGCGTGTGTGTGTGTGCTTATGTCTTTGCTTTTAAAATGTATTTCCTGTAAGCATAAGATTTCAGGGGTTTTTTTCCCCTCTTATTCAATCTGGCACTTTTTCATTTTACTGGATTTTTGATGTCTCTAACTTTTTTTTTTATGATTTTTCCCTCTCCTGCTATAAACATACTTTCAGTTACTTTAATATTTTTAAAGTGGCCCTGTTTCTACTGTCTCTCTTCCCCACCTTTGATCACCTCCTCTCCTTTGATACCCCTTTCCATTTACTGCTTTGTTAATTAGTTCCTCTCTTCTGCTTTTATTTGCATATATAGGAGCATTCATCAATGGAACACCCTCATATCTCTAAAGTAAAACTTTATTCTTTTCCCATCACTTTCAATCTTTCCCCCAACCCCCTCACCCATTTTCCTGTAGACTCTCCACTTTTTGGGACAACAAGATCACCTTTCCCTCATTTTTAGCTGGTGATTTAACCCCAGTGCATGATTCACTCCAATTGTTGCCCTTGCTCACCTCCATTTCTGAATTGAATTGTTAGATTTAACCACTAGGTATTTTGGATTTTGAAACATTGTTTCCTCCCCCCCCCCAAAGATGATATATGAATTCTTTCCATTGGGATTTAATTTTCTATACTCAAAAATTCCAGCCAATCCTCTTCTATTACTTCTTTATTCATTGTATTAAGGTATTTTTGTTTTTGTCCCGTCATGTTTTATATTGAGCATATTTTTTAATGTTTACTGGTTTTTATCTCTCTTCTTTTAGGTTTTCCTTAACTTCTGTGCATTTGCACTCCCAATCTATTATTCCCTCTTATTTCTTTGGTGAGTGTTGTCATTGCAGATCCGTGTTTTTTTTCCTCTTCTTTTCATTATTTTTGCTTTGCAGAATATAAATTTTGCTCTCACAATTTCATTTCTCTTTTAAATCAATGCAAGAAGAGTGTATTTTGTTCCACATTCTCATCAAATTCCTCTGGTTCCTCTGTTTTATCAAGTGTTGGATCATTTTCTCTTATTTTGCAGTATTTATTCATAGATGTGCCAACTCATTTACTACATCAGGAGTCAATACTTCTTTCTATTGTTATTGTTTTTCCTGTTGATTTATCTGTTTGTGTTCAAAATCTTTGATATTTTATATATCTGAAATCTTTGGTACTTTTAGTCTATCTGCCCCCCCCCCATTTTTCTTATCACTTACTTCCTGACTCCCTGCCCCTTGATTGTGGTTTCCTTGTAGGCTGTATCTCAAAAAATCTCAACCTCTTCCTACATGGGAGAATTTATGATTGATTGGTGTAGAACTCTGCCACTACCAAAATTTGAGTGATCTGAACTGGCACCACCTGGGGTATGTGTTCTTTCGGGCTTAATAGAATGTTGTAAAGTGCTCCATAAGCGTGGGGTCCTGAAGAACTGGAGCAAAGCTGGCTGTTGAGGCCTGAGCAAACTTCCACAGCTTAAAGTTGGGGTCTCCATGGCAATGGAAAGAGCAAGGGGGCACCAAGATATAGGAGTGGGTTTGTATGTAAGCCTGTGTCATGGCCTTGGATACTAGTGAAGCCTTCTTGCTTGTTGCCTGGGAAGTGGTGAAGGGGTGTTCAGTGAGCTCAAGGGGAATGTCAGTTTTTAGGCTTTTTTGCCTTCTTTTGGATTTTATGTGTCCGAGATCATGGAAGGGCAGGTAGGTGGCACAATGGATAGAATGCCAGTCCTGGAGTCAGGATGACTCATTTTCCTAAGTTCAAATGTGGCCTGACACTTGCTAGTTGTGTGACCCTGGGCAGATCACTTAATCCTTGCCTTGGTTTCCTTTTTTTATAAAATGAGCTTAAGAAGTAAATAGCAAATCACTCCAATATCTTTGCCAAGAACACCCTAAATGGAGTCTCAAAGGGTTGGTTACAACGGAATAACAACAAGACCATGGAAACAACTTAAATCATTTTATCTTTGGAACATAATTTCTATTTTGGAGAGGTGTAAAAGGATGTAGAGATTGGAGTCTGTTATTTATGTCACATATGACCCAGAAGTCTTTCTTCTTTAATATTAGAATAACAAATTGTTAGTTTCAAACTGCACTCCAGATGGCTAATCCCTGATGAGAAAGGAGGGTCCCAAAGCTTGAGTTCCTTCCCATCAAATTCCAATTCCACAGTGAACACATGTAACAAATAGCAAATGTACCCATTTATCCATTTCAATAGCAAATAGAAATCAGAGAAAGTATATGGGAAAATAAATACCAAACAATACCCAGAGCAAATTAACTCTCCCTTTCAAAAGGAAATAATTAATTTCAACTAAATGAGAAAGCATCTCAGATCTCATCTAAGGGGAAATTTTCCAAAGTCTCTAGAGTAGCAAGCTGGGGATATAATGAAATAATGGAAATTGCTAGCTCCTGTACATGTGGGCTTCTTCTCTGAGTTTTTCTCTACCTTCAAGGACTTGAAGAGGATTTGGAATGTTGCTGCTTCTTTATTGAAGTTGATAGACCAAAAAGTTCAGATCTCTTTCTCTACAGTTTTCACCAACTCCTCTATATCATTCATGAAGATAGGAAACACTGAGTTATCAATATCCACCAATGACAAAAAAAGAGTCCTATACAATTTGCCCTCTGAGCCAAGGGTTGCAATAATAACTATGATTTTAAGCAAATCCTTTAGCTATTCCAGACTTCAATTTCATTATCTATGGTATTAAGGCTTTTACTAACTAATCTCTAAGGTCTTTTCCAAACATAAAATTCTATGTTTTAATTGTTGTGTCCCAATAGCTGACATTCATTAGGGCTTATCTCTTTGACTTATTTACATACCTTACAACCTCTATCTACTCCCATGAATATTCTCAAAGTGAGGAATAAATTATTTTAAAATTTTAATTTACATACTCTGAAAGTAAACTTTAGATTGTAAGCTATTTGAGAGCAGGGTATGTCTTTTGCCTCTTTTTGTCTTCCCAGCACTTAGTACAATACCTGGCATCTAGTAAGCATTTAACAAATGTTTATTGATTGATTAAACATGCATCTATATTAAATATGTATTGTGTATATATACATATATAATTTTTTTATTACTTTACTGAAAAATTGACCACAGCATGTCCTACCTACAGAATTGGGAATAGAAGGATTGCATTACTTTTCTCCAATTGTTAACACTTTTTTTCATTTCCAACTTCTTCCCTCTCCCCTTTATTCCTATTCAGAAGCATCACTTTATAGGAAATGCAATAATGTTATGTAGACATGTTGTGTTGCAGTTAGCAGGCTAAAAATATAATATATCCATTTACTCCTCAGATAGAAGAAATACACTGTTTCATAGAGGAAACTAATTTCTTCATGGACAGCCTCACTTCTAATTTTTTTGACTTAGCATACTTCCTAAAAGCACAACTTCTTTTATCCTTGTTTTTGGAAAATAGTGTTATCTTCCAAACTTAGCCAAAATTCCATTGCTGCACTAATTCATATTGTTATATGTTGGAATAACAAAAAATTCTTTCTTGTCAGTTCTGAAAATGGAAGAAAGAGATTTTTATGTATGTTTATTTAGTTTTCCTTCCTTGTCTGGCAAAGAAAATAATTTATGTTGTGTTTTTGGCGTTCTCTTACATTCTTTTATCATACTGGATGCAAAAGCAGTTGGCAAGTTAAAGAGAAAGCGGGACAAAAACCATGAAAAGACATTTTTAATTGAAGCAAAGGTAAAATATATTTCCATGAAACCAGTATCTTCATGCTGTAAAGCTCGTTTCCTTTTCCAGGCTTCTTCATGGCTCAGATTTGATTCTGGCAGCTCTCTCTTAGCATCATTCTCAAAAGCCATATCTTACTTTCTATGTAAACTATATCCCTGATTATGCTTCCATATCTATATGTGTCCTTCACTAAAATCCCATACCAATGCTTCATTAGGCTTAGAGATGACTCTGGATTCTTAAAGGCTAAAATAGCAGAGACCTAACAGGTGCTCCACAGCTCAAAAGACTTTAGGTACAGACATACTCAATATCTATTTTTTGAGAACCAAACTAATGAAGATTTATGAGTTTCAGCACTAGAAATTTGACTGTGAATGATGAATCTGTCTGTCATTCTATCAATTTATTTTTTGTTCATTTATTCAATCATTTATTTCTATAGTTGCACATGAAACTACCCATGAAGGCAAGCACCTAGGTAGTTCAGTGGGTAATGTACTAGACCTAGACTCAGTGAGAGCTGAGTTCAAATCCTACTACAGACACTTAATATCTATGTGAACATGGGCAAGTCATTTAACCTCTGTTTACCACAGTTTCCCTAATCTTAAAATGGAGAAAATAAAAACACCTCTTTTCCAAGGTTGTTGCTAGGATCAGATGAGACAATGTGATCAATTACTTTCTTATTAAGGAAAAGATGGGTTTGAAACAATGTGATCTCCTAGTTGAATAAATACACACCCATATAAAGTAGTGGCTATTTAAAAATTTTGAAGTAGGCATTTGTTTTGCATAAGATCTCAAATATTACCTGATTTCATGTCATGTCTACACTTCTAAAACTGTTAAATGAAGATAAAGAAGATGGCCATCCTATAAAACCCTAACTCAAAGTAAAGAACTTACTTCAAGGTAAACATGAATCATGTAGCTTATTTTCTTATCGGATGAATGTTTTCTTGATTAGTGTTTAAAATTGGTCCTATATTGATTTGAACTATCTAGATTAATCACACGCTTTACTTATATTACACAATATTTATTGTAATATCTTGCCTTGAAGATCAAAGTGAATGGAAATTATAGGAATCTGAGCATATCTTGCTATAAAAAAAATCCCAGATACAAAAATACTGAGCTTATGTAGAAAAAAAAATTGGAAGCGATTGTTTTATTTTTAAAGCTGTCTCCCTTTACACAATAATTCAGTTTTAAGTGTTGAGTTCCTTTATATGGGAATTCTATAATCTCTGTTAGTATTGTTAAAATGTTCATGCCTGGATCATTAACTATTAGAAAGATTAAGGAGTAGAACAACTTAAAGTTAAAATGTCACTGTCAAGTTAAGATAAATTAGAAATGAAGACATAGCATTTATGAAACTCTACCATGTCAATGAAGTAATAGAATTCACTTAAAATAAATAAAATTGTGTATTTGTTTACAATATATGTATGTGTACAATATAATAAATAATACATCCTATATGATATATACACATATTATATATGATGCATGATGCATGATATATGTATATGTATACAACTTATATGTTATACATGATATGTCATATGTATATGTACACACATACCTATGTCATTTGGGGGGATTTTTAAGTGGGATGTGCATGACCTCTGCATTAACAACATCTTTCAAAAATATTTATTGAACTCTCTATATGTATATATGTGTGTATGTATGTATCTCTCTTCAACTTTTGCAGGCACTATTGTATTTGGGGTAATACAGAAAAAGTTCATATTCCACTGATATTTACCATTAAAATGGATACACACTTGGAGTTTTCTGTCTGTAAAAAATTGAAAACCCAATGGGGATTCTGAGATATGTTCCTTGATTTAAAAAGTCAGATGGAAAAGAATGAGGCTTCTCAATATGTGGGGAAATGTCCTCACAGATGGAGCCTTTCCTGTCTGAACTTTTCTTGTTTATAATTATATTTTAAGCCATTGTATATGATTCTAGACTTTTTTCTGTCAAAGACATTTGTGAACAGCTTAGTTATTGGTTATAGTGTTTGTAAAATAATGTTGATAAGCCTTGTATTTATAAGAATAGAAAAAGATGAGCTGTGCATGCATGACTTTCATAAGAAAAAAAAGTTGTGAACTGATAAAGTAGAAATATTGATTCTTAAAATAATAGCATCATCATGATTGAGACAGTTTTGTAGTCAAGAAGACCTGGTTTTCAGTGCAGCTGTGACACCTACTAGCATCATGACTATGATAGTCACTTAACATTTCAGTGATACAATCAATTCTCTGAACACTTTATAAAAGCAGATGCCAATCTGTATGAGTAGAAGAAATTTCCCCACATCGATGAAATCACAGGCCTTGACTATATATCTATATATCTATATATCTATATCTATATATATCTATATATCTATATCTATCTATCTCTCTCTCTATCTATCTATCTATATATGGAGAGAGAGAGAGAGAGAGAGAGAGAGAGAGAGAGAGAGTCATCTGGATGTAATAGATATAGTCAGGGAAACCCGGGTTTGAATCTCATCTCTGTATCAGCTATTTGATTCAACCCTACAGATTATTACTAGGTCACTGAGTAGTTACAAAGGAACTACGCACACCATGAATATATTCTCCCTGGGCAAAATTGTGGGTCTTTTACATATTTGTAAATGATAGGTTCTAGAGCATAAAGGGAACATAGAGAATATCTAGTCCAATCCTCCTCATTACAGAAGGAATTATATTCTGATAATTAATATTTGTATTGCACGTTAAGTTTTGCAAAGCATTTTCCTTATAACAACCTTATGAAGTAGTTAGTACACTTGTCATTTGACAGACAAAGACAGGTTGAGAAAGGTCAAATGTCTTAGCCATGGTCACACTTATAGCCAGTAGGTATTAGAGGTAGGATTCAAATGTTGGTGTCCTGATTTTCGGTTCCAGTTCCAGTGATAATAATTATATGTCACAATGAAACTTCACATTGACAAACTTGCCAACATTGCATTTACATACAGAAAAAAGTTTCAAGGGTGCCACCATTATGTAAATAACAACAGAAACAAAGATAAATGCTATTGCCTATTGAAGAAAAGCTGCAAAAGCTATTCACCCAAAACCTTTTCTGGGATTTATTCTTGTAGACTATTATGGTTACCTGTTAATTTGTCAACACGGTTAATTGAAAAGACGGTGTTTGCTCTTTGAAGAATTAAAAGAACATAAAAGTAAGGAGGGCTGGCTTCTATTTGAATGGGGAATAGTGACATAGCACTTTCTCCTGGAACAGCAAAATCAGCTGTTTATCCACTTGTAAGATAACTTTTTGTAAATGGTCACCTCTGGAAACCTGGCCTTTTTGGTCATTGCCTTGAAGAAGATATTTTCAATCATTTTAATAATTAGAGGAATAACACAAGGACTCTATGCCTGCTTTTTCTACATGTTGCTTGTTTTCTCAGGAAGGAAAAAGGCAGGTTCAGATACCAAGGGGAAGTTACCATTAACCAACTCAAATGATTCTCTGGAAGCTAGGAAATGACAAAAGGACATCCTAAGTAAGGAAGGGATAAATGGATGGCCATTTAGCATGTGGAAGAACACCGCAGTCTTTTCTACCTTTCTGAAGAAATACAGCAACATGCCCTGTGTAGTGTATTGAGTGAGAACGGTATAGTAATCACAACGGCCTCATAATATCAGCCATCACCTGATTCCTTTAAGAAATAGGAAGTACCGATGGTATGTTCAATTTAGTATTGCAAATTAGTCATAGAAACCATCTGAGTTCCAGAAATTGAAAGACGAAGAGAAGATGGACAATAAAGGATGAAAGAACCTTTACTTCTAAATTCTCCTTTTCTCGGTTTCCTAGGTCTCACTCTCCCTTCACACAAAAAAGCTAAAACACCCAGGATTTTAGCCCAGTTTCAGAATGAGGTACAAAGAGGAATGTTAAAGAGGCAAGGTTAAGCAGTTCTACTTGCCGGAAACTGGAGCAGATTTTAGCTCGAGATCTCACACTTTCTATTGTTTGGATGTACTGTAGGAATCTGAAATTGTCCCAAACTTAATGTGCATTCGTGATGCTTTAGACTTATTTTATGCCTTTTAAATAATTAAAATAACATTCCTAAAATTTGCATTTTTCTCTCGCTTTGATTACAAATTGAACTAGCCACTTCCATCATCCCAGTAAACCTAGAGTTCAGCCCCTGGTACCCAAAATATTATATTTCTTGGGGTTTTGCAGTCATTTAATCACCCATATCTACCCACAAGATCACCACTCTATGCCTTCTATTCAGTTACAGAGAACTGGAGAACTTCTCCCCCCACTCCCGTTCCTTGGTCAATCTTATTTTATTCTGCACTCTCATCTTACTTTATATATTCAAGTCTATTACTGCAGAGCAGTAAGTCCTTTATCATCCTTTCACATATGATATACCTGTGTACAATACACCTTTCTCACCTAGTTCCCTCACTCACCTCGATCATTTTTCCTCACTCGGAGATCCTCACAGAGTTTCCCTTCCTGTAGGAGTTGTTCAATAGGCCATACGCTAGTACACACACACACACACACACACACACACACACACACACATCACCTCTTTGCTTACATTCATTAGACTCTCTCTGCAGTTGGCTCAGGAACATAGCGAGATGACTAAGTTGAGCCGGGGGTGGGGTGGGTGTGGGTATGGGTGTAAGCTTCAGACCCAGGAACCACAGGCTAAGAAAGCGTGACCCTCTCCTGCTGCTTTTGCTTCTTCTCTTCCTCCTCCTCCTCCCCCTCGTCCTCCTCTTCCTCTTTCCCCTCCTCGTCCTCCTCCCCCTTCTCCCCCTCCTCTCCTCTCTCCTTTTCCCCCTCCTTCCCTTTCTCTCTTTTTCCTCCTTCTCTTGGGACGGGATCTGTCTTGTCTTGCACATACTGTCTCCTCTCTAAAATGGTCCTGCAAAGGACACTGAATACACACATACATGCACACACGTGTCTCTGTGACCGGCTACTGGGTCTGCAGCCATAGCAGCAGCCTCAGCCGCAGCAGCAGCAGCAGCAGCAGCAGCAGCAGCAGCAGCAGCAGCAGCAGGTGCGCAGCAAAGGAGATCTGTAGAGGCACAGCAGGAGCTCCTTTCAGAACATCCCCAACCCTTCTTTCAGCACCCCTTACCCATCCTTCTTTCTCTCATCCCTGCTTCTCCCTTCTTCTCATTTCTACACCTCTTCTCCTTCAGTCCATGCTCCCCTCCCAGCAGATGTGCTTCCTGGTTTGTGAAGGGAGGCTGCAGCGGACCAGGCTTAAACGTGAGCAGCAGGGAAGAAGCCCAGGGGATCAGAAAGATTGGAGGGATGGGATTATAAGGGGTGGGACTCAGGGCTCAACCTCCTTAGCCATTTCTTTTGGGTTCCCGAGAGCAGAATCATGGGACTCTTACTATACCCCGCAGAACCGGTAGGAGCAGCTGTAGGAAGTGTCGAAGTTGGCGGGGGGGGGGGGGGGGGGGGGGGGGTGTAATTGCAATTTCCTTTGAGTGACTCCCTTTCTCTCACGCCCCCACACACCCTTTTCCTGTCTTTTCTTCTCTTCTGTCTTTCTGAATTATTCTCCTTTCTTTGTTTCATTTTTTTTAAGCTAAGACCTTCCCTTCCTAGCTCTTCACAGTCCAGGGCTCCTAACTCGGTTTCCTTGAAATAGAGTGGGGTGGATGGAGGTGGATGATGAGGGGCTGTGGGTAAGTAATAACAGAAGATATACCTGAAGGGGAAAGTGGTGGCTCTCTATTTATAATGGGAGATTTTCAGAAAGAAAAGAGGCAGATAGAGATGTCATCGTTTGTGTGGGGAACCGATTGGAAGATGCGACCTCCACAACTGGCCCTAAGATTAGCTGTCCCAAACTTTTATTGCTGCCTTTTCGTCTAGGCGCGTCCCTCCTCCCTCCCCGCTTGCTAACCCGAGCGGGCTAAATAGAGAAGCCTCGACCTCAGAAGAGAGAGTTCCAATTTGCTTTTGAAAAGTAGGATTTAAAAGAAAGCGAAAGACAAAGATTCCGATTTTCTGCTAGAGAGAGAGAAAGAGAGAGAGAGAGTCAGTCTAGTTGGTCATCGTTCCCCAACGCATCTTACTTCAATTTGTGGACACGCAGAAAGAATCGGGGTTTTCTTCTCTTTCACTGCTCTCTCCTCCTTCCACCCCGCCCCGAGGCGCGTTAGGGGTGGGGGGGAAAGTGATGAAGAAGTGAGGGCTCCCTGAACAGCTTCAGCTCTTCGTCTCCTCCCACCGCCCGCCCCCCCCCTTCAAGATCAGACTGAGTGTAATGTCCTTGCTAAACACCGTTACTCCATTCTACTATGCAACAGCAGAGGGGACGAGAATTTATCCATTTCAAAGGCATCATGCTTTCCTGAGGATCTCCTTCCCTAATGATATAACTAAAGCTCCCACTTGGTAACTCTTCCCATCCTCTCCACTCTTCTCTCCCCCTCGCTCATTCCTTCCCTTCCCGGTTTCTCCCACTCCCGTGTCCCTCCACCACCCTACAAATCCTCTTCCCACCCCCACTCACCCACCCACCCATTCCTCTTTCTGAAGATAGCAAAGGTGGCGGGGATTTCGGTGAGCAGATGAAGGACCCCTTCATCCCATCTTCAATGCCTCTGCCGAAGATACCAAAGGTCTGGAGCAAAACGGGCTGCTGCTGGGCGTCCTCTTGGAAAAGCTGCTGTCTGCTGTTGGTTTTGTATGAAACTGGGGACTAAAGCAGTTACCACCGCTGCCGAGCTGTGGGTGAGAGCGACAAAGCGTCCGCTCGGTCTCTGCCAGTCTGTCTTGAATAGCTCCTCCACCCCTTACTCCCTCCTGTCTCCTTCGCGCTTCTTTGCACCCCGTTCCATCAGTCCGCCAGCCGGGCTCTGATCTTAAGCCGGCAACAAACCCGCTAGAAAGCACCCCGGTGTCATCCTGAGAGCTGCAGCCGCTATGATGCAAAAGAAGACTGTGATGATAATGGTGATGATGATGGTGGTGATCATTGCCCGGGTGTGATGTGATTGTCATGGTGGGGATGGTGATTTCGAGGCGGTGAAAGCTAGAGCGAGCGAGCGGGAGCAGAAGGAAGGGTTGATTCGCTTGTAGCTGCTGTGTGGGTTCGGATTCTGCCCCAACCCCCACCCCGCCCCCTTCTGACTCCATCCTCTCCCCCACCACTGGAAGTCCTCCCGAATCTAAATGGAATTAGTGGAGATTGGAGTCCCTGGCGTAAGGAACAGACATGATCCATGGACGCAGTTTGTTTCACAGTGAGTACCTTTCTCCTGGCGAATAGTTAGCCCTTTCCAGTTTTCCTTCCGTCCCTTTTCTCCTCCCTCCTTTTGAAAAGCGCAGGTGGATGCAGCGCAACCTCTCTCCAACCGGACCCCGCAGTAGCGCTGGAGTCTCTGGGGCAGATGTAAACTTTCTGTATTGCAGTATAATTGAAGAGGGGCTAGCGGGGAAGGTGCGGGGGGGGGGGGGGGGGGGGGGGGGGGGGGGGGGGGGTGTGCGGTGAACAATAATTAGTTAGTATTTTCGCCTGGTACTGAAACGAAAAAAAAATTAGTCTTTTGTGTATGTGTGGGGATGGCGGGGGAGTGAGGAGGGATTAAGGTTAGAGAAGAAAAAAGGGTTGTAGAAACCTTTGAGTTCATGAATAGTCCGTAGTTTAAGGGTTGTGCGTGGGTTAGAAAAAGCTTTGGGGGAAGTGGGGGTGATGGGAAGTGGGGGTTATGTTATGAGAGGTTAGGACTATAAGAAATCCCCCCCCCCTTTTCCATTATGTCAGAGTATTTTCCTCCACCACTGATATTCTTTCACGATAGCTACTTTAATGTACACCAAAAACATCGTGTTGGGTTGAGGAAAAAGCACCAAACTCAACTACCCTGAATTCATTTGCGTTTTCGTCAGAAAACATCTAATGCTGTTTTTAAATGTGATTTTATGAACTGTGTTTGCCGGCGGGGTGGGGGGGGGGGTGTATATCTAAGAGAAAACATCCTAAAGCTAGATGAAGAAGGCAGTCTTGGTGGCATATCCTAATTCTCTGTCAACCTGTATAGAGAGAGGATAACTGTCAAAATAAAGGAAGGTTTCTTATACTCTTCCTGAGTAGTGCAGT
This sequence comes from Phalanger gymnotis, assembly GCA_028646595.1. Lineage (NCBI taxonomy): Eukaryota > Metazoa > Chordata > Mammalia > Diprotodontia > Phalangeridae > Phalanger > Phalanger gymnotis. The sequence goes on from CM053622.1 coordinate 182,584,733, forward strand.
TGAAGGTCTGCTAGTACATTAATGATGACACATTCCATAATGTACAAATGGGAAGCATAGTAAAGATTCTTTGGCAAAGGAAGCACTCAACTTGAAGAGGTGGTTGCATATGTGTGTGTGTGTGTGTGTGTGTGTGTGTGTGTGTGTGTGCGTGTGTGCGTTTATATATACATTTATGTATGCAGACATATGCATTCAGGTTTACCTCAGGATGTGCTCAAAGTACTGATTTTTCTCATTTAGAAAATACTGAAAGGGCCTAATCCATTCTAAGAACAGATGGCCTGACCACAACCTTTTTTTTTTTTTTTTGAGGAAATCTCTGTTCAGATTAAAGCTATACAAAACAACAGTTCACAACAACATAGTTTATATATCACCTCTAGTGCCCAAAACAAAGCCCATGTTTCTTGACCTTTTCTTTAAGAACCTGTTTCCAAGGTAAAACCTCATGTGACAAGCTTCAGGGAGAGGTTTTCATGGTAGACTATATCCTCTTTCCCAAAATCACTTTTACATACATACATACATACATACATACATACATACATATATATGTAAAAATTGGCCCTCAGAATAATTAATTTATAATAGCAATTTTCTTTTTAAAAAACTATATATCCATAATTTTGTTGCAATACACAACAGAATCTGAATGTTTACCCTTAAGTCTTAAGGGATTAATTTTTATAGCTTCTTAAATTTTGGGGATCCCAGTGGTTTTGTACATTGAAATATTTTTATAATGCTGGCTAAAATGCCTCGCAAGCAAATTAATCTCCTTCCTCTCCCTTGTCTCTCTCCTCCCTCTCTCCAACTCCTTTTTCCTTAAGGATTTGACCCTAGGGATTTCTCTTTTGAATTATGAATTGTTGTTGTTGTTGTATGTTTGTTTGTTTTTTTTTTTGTCACTCCTTATTCGGACCAAGAATATGTACTTCTTTCTCCCTCATTTTTAGGTGCCTGCATAGTCATAGTAATTTAGAAATTCAGAATGTCCTATTGTAATACTTAAATTGAAATAGTTAGGATAACAGGTTTTCTGCTAGTATTCAATTTCTTTAGAATGTTGGATGCTACCCACAGTCAATACATATTAACTTCAAAAATAAAGAGTCCAAACTTTTCTTAGTTTTTTAAGTCAGCCTTTTTTCTAGGTCCCATGTAGATATTTTTAAAAAAGTAGCAACAAAACTGATTGGTTATGATATTTTCTTATCTTTTTATTTTATTATATTAACATAGGTCATAACACTTTAATCACTATAAACCTAATTTTTTCTGTCTTTGATTATTTCTGTTTATTTGTTTCAGTTGTAGCAAGTCTAATCATCCTACATTCATCTGGGGCTACCAAAAAGGGAATAGGTAAGTTTTTTAAAAGGATAAAAAGTACTGCAAATTCCTGACAATTTTCCCGATTCTATCCATATCCTAAATGCTTCATTATGATAAGAATTTGACATTGTGCACAAATGCTTACCTTTCAAGCTTAAGGAAAGCTCATAGCTTAATTACAAAATAAGAACTGAAACAAAGGTAGTTGAATCTATTTTAGTCCCCCCAAAATTGAATGATGGCTCTATTTTGCAGACAAGCAAACCACTTCAGAAGCACAGAAATCAGTGCAGTGTGGAAATTGGACAAAACATGCCAATGGAGGTATCTTCACTTCTCCCAATTACCCAAGCAAGTACCCTCCAGACAGAGAGTGCATCTACATCATAGAAGGTAAAAAAAGAGGAAAATATGACAAAATAACTCTAAGCCTGAATTTCTTGTTTAATAACACTTTATGTACAATTTCTTTTATAGCTCTTAAAAAGATTGAGTTTACACTCACTTGAGTGTAATTAGATTGAGTGCATCAGATTGAGTTTACACTAGGTGTCTTAAGAAACTGGGAGAATGTGCCTAAAAGTTGATAATCATAGATTTAGAGCTGGAAGGGACTCTAATGGAAATCAAGTCAAATCCTTAATTAGCCTGGCACACAGTAGGTGCTTAATAAATATTGGTTGACTTATTGGAACCTTGATAAGTTAAGTGATTTGCCCAGAGAAACCCAGCTAGCAATTGTCTGTGGCATAATTTCAACCCAGGTCTTCCAGATTAAAGTTCAGAAATCTATTCCCTACATGCCTCTAAATAAATTAGAATGAGTAATGAATGTCAAATGAAAATAGGCAACTATTTTTTACATTGATTTCATTGATTGAATTAGTAGGCAATATTTACCAGACAGATAACATCATGTCATTTGACAACCATCTTATGCATTTTTATGAACTGATAGATAATACTGAATTCATCTTATAAACAATGGAAAACAGAACGATGTAAAAATCAAAGAAAATTATGTATATTGTCAAAGAACACTTTGTAAAACATGGTATAGCTGAGAGGACACTAGACTAGAAATCATCAGTCCATCCATGCTAGTCCTGAATATCATTAATTAGCTGCATGAACTTTTGAATCAGGCTCAGTTTCCTCCTGCACAAAAGAGAGGACTGTATTGGAGGATCTGAAAGACTCTTTCCTAAATTTCTATATCATCATCCCAAACATTGGTCTGAATTTCATTTTTACTGGTTTGTACTAGTACTCCTAGTACTATGCTTCAATTTACAACTAAGATTTCCAGGATCTGGCTGGCAGCTAAATTTGTCCAACCCACGTCTCATAAATGTTTCTAAGAATTTTCAAAGAGAGGTCAAAGACCTTCTACTTTACTTGAATTTTCCCTATTCCCTGTCTGAAGGTAGTGCTTAGATGTCTCCAGAATGCAAAATCCTTACTAAGAGTCAATGTCTTAGATTTAACATTTCTTACCTTACCTTATAAAGACATCCTTATGGATGCAATACTGAAAGCAGAACAAAAATTATTTTGAGTACACCAAAGAATATTTTCTGTGAAAAGTTATATGATAGTTGCATTGGCCTATAAGCCTCAGATATATGCATTCTGAAGATCTTTGGGGAAAGTAAGTTTCTTAGTCCAATGAACCTTCTGGAAGAAAGAGATTCCATCATAAATGGGTAGTGCTTTGAAAACCTTAATGTCCTATACCCAGAATTTTTTTCTTTATTTGCAGACATCAGTTTAATCAAAGACCTATAGGGTATGATCATCATCAAATCATGGGGAAAATTGTTCTCAGCCTGATCATTCAGTTCAATTCAACATTCAGTAAGTGCTTCATTACATAGCAAACAACAACAACAACAATAAAAACAAAATAGTCTCTTCCCTGGAGCTTATGTTCTACAATGGGAGAGCAACAGGTTCAAAGAAAAATAAACTTAAGGCCACTTCAGAGGAAAAGAACACTACCAGCTAAGGGTAGTATCAGTGAAGGCTTCACAGAGGAAAAACCATACTTGATTTGAGCCTTGAAAAAAGATTATTAGTGGCAGAGATTAGGAGAAAGTTCATTCTAGGTATGGAAACAAATTCATAGATGTGGGCGATCAGATGTCTAGCTCAGGGAATAGTCCAAATTCCATTGAATGTAGCATACATGAAGGGAAAGAAGCAAGCCTTTATTAAGTGCCTATTATATGTCAGATACTATGCTAAGCACTTTACAAATATCACATTTGAGCCTCACAAATCCTGAGAGGTATATATTATTGTCACCATTTCACAGTTGAGAAAACTAAGGCTGATGGAGGTTAAGTGACTTGCCGAAGGTCATCTAGCTAACAAGTATCTGTGGCTTGATTTGAACTCAGCCACAGAGTTCAAAGGCTTTCCTGTCTTCAGGTCCAGAACTTAATTCATTGTACCACATAGATGCCTTTCTGAAGACATGTATTGTGAAATATGAGTAAGTTCAAGGAACTCAAATGCTAGGCTGACTGCAGTTTATCCAAAAGACAATAGCGAACCACTCAGGATTTAGGAGGAGGGAATTGACAATACTCAAAATTATACCATGACAAGTGTCTTTTTGCAGTTGTGTAGAAGATGGAGGAAAGAGACTAGACACTCAGTGAGGAGGAAAGGGTGATGAGGGCCTGAGCTAGGAAAGTAGTTGAGTAGGTGGAGAGGAAAGGAAGAATATATAGAAAACATGTTATCAGGGGATAGAAGTGACAATGCTTTACAAGTAATTGAATATTTGAGAAATGGAGAGGAAAGAGTGAAGGATGACTCTTGAGATTATGAAACTGTGTGAGTAGGAGGATGGTAGTTCCCTTTATAGAAGTAAGAAAGTTTGGAGAAAGAGTTCGTTAATGGGAAAAAGAAAATGATGTTCCTTTTTGGACATGTTAAGTTTGACATTCTGATGACTAGACAGAAATGTGGAACTGGATTTCAGAAGAGACACTAGGAAAATAGAAAGAGAGTTGGATTGTTCTGGAAGTCATCTTCTTAGAGATGATCTTTAAACTCTTGGAACTTTTTATATCAACAAGGGAGAGAGCACAGAATGAATAGAAGAGAGTCTGTGAAAGAACCTTGAAAGACACAAATATTTAGGTCCCTGGAGATGAATGAGGTTCCATGAAGGATAGGCAAAAATACTCAGTAGGAATCATCAGATAATGCTAGATATATCTGGTTGGAAAATCAGAATAAAGACATGGAAACCAAACAGATGATATCCAGTAGAAAGGAAGTACCCAACAGCATCAAAAGCATTAGAGAGGTAAAGGAGTATTTATACTAAGAAAAGACTGTTGGACTTAGTTGAGATTATTGGTGAATTTGGAGAGAGAACAATTCAGATTTTATTTAGTATTCAGAGAATGGTTCATTTCACGACTGTGTTTTCCAAATTTAGTGTTTATGGACTGCTTACTTGAACTTAATGTATACTATTCAATCAGTCAAATAACATTTATTAAGTGCTTACTAGGTCAAAAGTAATACAATCTTCTTTTCTAATAATTAGATATTGACATTAATAAAGGATTAAACCAGAACACAAAATTTTGTACTGAAAATTACAAATTCATAGAAGACAGGACATAATGTCTTCAAAAATGTAAAAACACCTCTAATTCTTTATTCATTTCTGTATAGTAAATTAGAATTTAATATATGCTGGAAAGTATAATGATATTTTTTCCAACTAAACAAGTCAAACTATTCAAGTCAACAAATATGAATCATCTACTGAATTCTAAGTTCGGTGCTAGATACTGAGTATATAAATTTTAATAAACATTGAAACCCTGTGTCCAAGGAGTTTCATTTACTGGGAGTAATTGGTTATATATGTTTGGAATAAAGAGGAATAATTGAGACAAAGTGATCTAAGGAAATTTGAAGGAGAGGAAATTTTTCATTTGGGAAGAATTAAGAAATTTTTGTGGAATAGGTGGAAACAAAGATGAACCTTGAAGTAAGATTGGTTTTCTGAAAGACAGAGATAAGGAAGAAATGAATTCCAGACATATAGAATTCAAGTAGTTAAATTCACATAACTTCAAGTAATGGAGGAGGAATATACTATGGTGCATGTCATAATGATACATCATTTATACATTGCAAGGAATTTCCTGTCAATTTTTCATTCTATTTCTACCCCAGCTCAGTCATAGGACATCATTGGGGCATCTGATTGGATTTGTGTTTGTGGGTTGTTTGTGGGTGATGTTTTTCTTATTTCTTTGTGTGTATGTGGGGGTACTCAAGTACACTTTTTAAAAATGTCTCCTTTTCACTATTTGAAATCCATACAATTATTACTCTTCTGTCATCTTCTCTCTTTGCCTTAAATTTGGGGTTTGAATGCAAAATAGAAGCTGATTTCATATACAAATTTACTTGTGATATCATATCCAGTAAGTAATGGGAGTGACAAGCTGCAGAGGACTATCTACAGAGTGAAAATACATAATTTTTGTGTTTTCTTCATGAATTTGTTTTGCAAGACAAATGATGTCATAAATTCCATATGAACAAATAGCATTTTATGCCATTGATAATGCAATTTTT
>CM053622.1:182591187-182627601 GCA_028646595.1 Phalanger gymnotis
CTTGTGGCCTAAAGAGTTCTATGTTCCACGCTTGGGGGGATGCACCAGCTCTGCCTCACCAGCACTCCTCCTTCCCCAAGAACCCCCAACCAGGACTGGACTTAGATCTTCAGCAGGCTCTTCACTCCTGCTCTGATCAGCCACTTAATTCCTCCCACCAGGTGGGCCTGGGGCCAGAAGCAACTGCAGCTGTACTTCTGTAGCTTCCCCACCTCCGCTGCCCCTGGGGCGGTGGCCAAACCACAAACTCCCTGTCCGCAGCAGCTTTTCCCACTAACCTACTCTGTTGTCTTTGGTGTTTGTGGGTTGAGAAGTCTGGTAATTGCTGCAGCTCACTCATTCAGGGCACTAGGGCATGCTCCACCTGACTCCTGGTCTCGTTGGTCCTCGATGCCTACTCTGGGCTCTGCTTCGCTCAGCTCTGCTCCCCTCTGCTCCCAGCTCCTTGCGAGATAGACCTTACCCAGAGACTATCCAGGCTGTTCTGGGCTAGAGCCTTGCTTTCCTCTGCTACCCTGTGGGTTCTGCAGTTCTAGAATTGGTTCAAAGCCATTTTTGTAGGTTTTTGGAGGAACTTGGCAGGGAGCTCACGCTAGTCCCTGCTTTCCAGCCGCCATCTTGGCTCTGCCCTTAATTAGGGAGATTTTTAAAAAATGCTCCTGTCTTAGTCACAAAACATTTGAAAATACTTAGGTCTGGAGGAAGTATCCCTACTATAAAAATTGTGTTTTGATTTATATATGGTAAAGCATAGATGCACTCCTGGAGTGCAGCTTATTATTAGATTTATGTATAATGAGGAAAATGGGGAAAGCAAACTTCTGACCTTTCTGAGAATCATAAATCAGAGTTGTAAATAACTTCACAGGCCATTTAGTTCAACCTTTTCCCAAACCTACCAAAACATTCAGACTTAACAAAGATCCCCTCTACAACAAACCCAACAATGATCATCCAATACTGGTTTGAAAAACTCCCATGCAGGGTGAGCCATTACAATTTAAGGTAAGTTACATTTTGGAATATCCCTAATCATTAATACATTTTTCTTTAAAATCTTCACCATTGCATCTCTAACTTTTTTTTACCAGTTCTGCCCTCAGGTGCCAAGCAAAATAAATTTCAAACCCCTTTCTCATGATAACCCTTCAAATTATTAAAGACAGCTATCATAATCCTACTGTCTTCTTGAGACTAAACATTCCCAGTTCCTTCAATTCACCTTTATATAGTGTGATCTGAGGTCCTTTTCTTCTTTCACCATTCTGATTGCCCTGCTCTGTATGCCCTCCAGACCTAAATACTCTGACTACAATGTTATACCCAGAACTATACATAATATTCTAGATGTGATTTGATCAGGGAAGGTTGCAAACCCATTAACCTCTAGCTTCTCCAAAATCTACTTTTTGAAGTTACTCCTAAATTGTTTTCCTCTTACATTGCTGGGTTTGTCATTTCCAACATAAGTAGGTACTTATAATATCTGTAAATTCTTTAAACCTTCTTTTGTTGCCGTATTTCTTTTTAGATGATTCCTGTGATCAGCAGGCAGGTGGTAGAGGATGTCATTCTCTGGTTCACACAAGGGAATACAAATTTTTATATTAATTTCCCGATGAATCAACAGGATACCTAAGATAGAGATATGTCTTCTCATGGACAGTACTGAAACCTCCTTATTTACACTGTTTCAATCCATAAGAAATTTGCAATATTTTAATCTATATAACATTTACATCGGTATGGATTTCAGAAACAATTGAGCAGAAAATCAATACTGGTCTCAATACCATTACTCTTCCATCACTGTTATTCCTAACATACAGACATGAAAGAGTTGTATATAACAATCTGACTCGACAGAAGGGAGCATCAGAATAAAGTGTAAACATATAGTCTTATTAATGGGTTTCTCCAGGAATGCTCTTCATGTTTCTAGAGAGGCCAGATAGGAAACAAGAACTGAGCAATTCTCTGAGACATCCAAGAGAAAGGCTGTTTCAAGAAATACGGGCAAGTAGTGGAGGGAAGCTTTTTTTTTTTACTTCTAATCCCAAGATAATGCTTACCTGCTCCCTTTTCATAAGCAAAAGGGAAAATAACCCACTAGATTTGTTTACCATTATCAATTCTTTCCCCCAAGGAGCTCTTAAAATTTCCTTGTGGAAATTTGGAATCCTTCCGAGAAAACCACTCCTCTTTAGAATGTTGTCTACTAGAATACATCTGCTTGCTTTTCATTTTTGAGTGTGTTGAGTACAGTCATGATTTGAATATCAGATCTGCAGGGAAAATCAGAGATGCATCAGAAAATTAAAATTAAACAAGATTAGTAAATCATGGTTTCTCACCTCATCTTTTTCAGCTGCCCCCAGACAATGTATTGAACTTTACTTTGATGAAAAGTACTCTATTGAACCCTCTTGGGAGTGTAAATTTGATCATATTGAAGTGCGAGATGGACCTTTTGGCTTTTCTCCAATCATTGGACGTTTCTGTGGACAGCAAAATCCACCTGTAATAAAATCCAGTGGCAGGTTTTTGTGGATTAAATTTTTTGCTGATGGAGAGCTGGAATCTATGGGATTTTCAGCTAGATACAATTTCACAACTGGTAAGTAGATACTCTCCTTTTTTTCTCTCCACGAATGTTTATTCATGGATATAATAATTTTGACTTGCTTTCTTTTGTCAGACTGATGTAATTTTTGTGAAAATATTGCTATTTAATTTTAAATGCAAATTTTTGTATATTTACTTCATAAAGTATGACAAATTTAAAAAAATCACTTCCTTGTATTATATATCAGGAAAGCAATTAATGCAATTGACTTTCATTATTCCAAAAGTCCATACTTTGAAGAAAATTATATGACCAAAGAAAAGTAATTATGTACAGAAGCAATGAGAAGTTGAATGCTGTTTGTAGCATTGTAAAATGTATCCATCAGAATGATCTGGAAAAAAAAAAACTTTGATAAAAAGCATATTTGTTCTGAAAATTATATCAATCCCACTTTTTAATCTTGTATGGAGCTAACTAGAGAGAATTAGTCTCCTTTTCCAAAAAGGCAAATTCATAAGAGCCTTGTAAAAGACAGTGGCATTGATATTTTTCTGAAAGATCTGGTAGGCATGATCATTAATTATACAATTATATGGCCTATGTCAATTTCTTATTTAGCCAACAAATTCAGTATGTTTGTAAACATATTTTAAACATACTTGTAAACATATGTTTAGTATGTTAGTAAACATATAAGTATGTTTGATTGGCTTACTTGAAATATTTAATTTGAAATATATATACATACACGTATGTGTATATGAATGTATATGTATATGCATATGTATTATTTCAGAAGTACTAGACTGCAGTTATTTGGGATTTGATAGAGTTATATTGGATGATTTGATATATGAACAATAACCCATATTATACAAAGGAATATATGGATCATCATTTGCATAATTTATCAGTGTGTATTTCATGATTCACTTAGGTTATATTGGGTATAACAGTAGGATTTAAAATTGGAAAAGTTGATAAAGGCATTATTCCATGTTCCAAATGTGATTAATCACTTAAAAAATAGCACAGGGTGCTCAAGGATTGTATATTAGTTGCTTCAATCAATTTAGAGTTTGTGTTAGAGCAACTTAGATATGGATTTTGTGACAGTTATTGACCTTATAGCATAAATCCTTCCCTACCTCAGATTCCTTGAAGTTTATAGGGAATTATTTTAATCTTAGAAGACATATTATGTTTATTTTATCATGGCATGGAAATTTGGCATGAAAATGAAATTTGCAATTGTAATTTTTCCCCAGATATATTGTTTTTGTCTTTCGAAAAGCATTTTCCCTACATATATAAACTGGTATGGATTGATTTTTAACTGTGAGAAAAAAAGTCACAAAAGTCTATATTGGTTTATCTGCCAGATTTCTAATATTAGGTATATAAAACAGAATATGCCTTTTTTTACTAGCAGTTAATTGCAAGAAAACCTCAGAGTACTACAGTGTTGTCTCACATTCTCTTTACTTTGTTGGGGTCTTTTAAAAATACTTTCTTGTCCGAAGTTTGGTGACCAAAGAATTACTGATTTAGATATGCAGTCTTGACTTTCAAGGTTAGAGTGGAGACTGCTGAATTTTTCTGACAAATAAAGTCTTTCAGTGACCAGGTTATTTCTTTTAACCATTTGTGATCCCTTTATTTAAACTATTTCATAGCTCACTGTCCCTCTCCTACAAAAGGTAACATTGGGTATTTTAGACAAGAGACTGCAGAAAGTTGAGGTTAAATCCACTAGTGAGTCTGAGATACATATAAACATAATTTAATAGCCAATTAGTTGGCTTTTAATAGTTAGCTAATAATAAATAACAGGCAATATTTATATAGTGCTTACTATGTATCAGGCACTGTGCCAAGTCTTTTACAAATATTATCTCATTTGATCTTCACAACAACCCTTGGAGTTAGGTGCTATTTTTATCCTCATTTTATAGATAAAGAAACTGAGACAGAGATCAAGTAATTTTCATAAGGCCCCACAGCTAGTCAGTGTCTGAGACTGGATTTGAACTCGTTTTCCTGACTCCAGGTCCAGTGTTCCACTGTCTACTATGTCATCTAGCTGCCAACAAACCATAATGTGTGTATGTTTGTATGTGTATATGTATGCATGCATGTATGTATGTAAACATAATCATATTCAGAAAGTAATTTGTTTATATATGTATATATGAAACATCTTAGTGAATATGTACATATTGCACACACACACAAACACACACACACACACATATATATATAGCCTCACTAATGTGTCCCCACATTACTAGTTCTGCAATCATTATCATTTATATAACCATGTCATACAATTTTCTCCCTAAATTATTCCTTTCTATAACTCTTTGCCAATCTACCATAGTATTTGTAGGGAGGAAGCTATGCTCTAAAAAGAAGTTGGCAGCAGAAAGACCTCATGCCCTAGCTTAGTAGGGAACAGAGACAGACTTTTTTTCCATTCTCTGGAATTAGGTGTGAATTGGTATCTTCATAGCAAGGCTCCCTTAACCAGGTGTCTTTGAAGCTGAAAAAGTATACTGTCTTTGGGCCAAGAAAGAAGTATATATATTCAAGGCTAGAAAATACTTTGGTAATTTGTATAAAAATGGACTCTATCAGCAAGTCAAATGTGATTCAGATTTTTATTTTTATTTTTTGGTGCAAGAGGATATGCTACTAAATATATACTTCATTGAGTGTTTGCATCTGTGTGTGTGTGTTTATGTATGTGTGCAAAGTGTCTATGTTGGGGGAGTGGGATATATATATATATGTATATATACATGTATATATACATGTACACACACATATAGGAGGTAGGTGGCACAGAACATAGAGTACTATTACTAGACCTGGAGTGAGGAAAATGAGTTCAAATACAGCCTCAGATACCATACAATCCCGTGCAAGCCTCTTATCCTTAATTTCCTCTTCTGCAAAATGAAGATAGAAATGACATCTACTTCCAAGGGTATTCATGAATATAAAATGAAATAATTTTTTGTGAAGGCACTTTGCAAAACTTAAAGCTTGTTATAAATGTTGCTGCTACTACTTCTGCTGCTGCTGCTGTGGCTGCTTCTGTTACTGCTGCTGCTGCTGAGAGTGGTAGAGAAATGTGAAGGGCATGAATATGATTGAGTCTCAAAGGCTATTGTAAGTCTCTGGAGAAGTTATTGCCTGACTGCCTGTGTTTTTAGCATCCCAATAAATCTTTACTAATATTATCTATGAGAGAAATTTGTGATGTACAGTAGGAGGTTTTTCTATTACAGGGGAATAATTTAACTGTAAGACAAATGCATACATATTCCTGTCATCATTGTGGTTCCACTTAACCAAATGAAAGTTTCTCCATTTGGGCATATCTTTTTTGAAGTAACCTATTTTTAACCAATCTATCCTTCCCTTGCCCTTAATTTTCAAATATAAAAGTTCAATGCCAATTAACTGATCTCAGAGTAGTTTGAATTTTTATAAGGAACTTAATGGGGACAGAGTACAGGATCTTTTTACCTTTCAGAGGTTGGTTATGTTCTTTTCTCTACAAGGACTCCTCAAATACCAGCTTTCTGTCTCTTGATATTTATAGTTAACTATCCTCCTTAGCTCTCTCTTCTTTGGAATATAGTTATCCTGCCACTGTGTTTAGTCTACATATCACATATAGAGTCTTTGAAAAAAAAAACACTGACTCTTTCTGACTCTTAATTTTATTTAGCCTAATTCTAGTTTATCACTTTAGAGGTACCTGTTTAATTTATTTTATGGTCTTTTCTTTAACAGTCTAAGTGTGGAAGAATAATAAAATAACATCCATTAAATTATTTAATTATTAATCATAGACAGTGCTAGAGACACTCTGTCCAAGTGTCCCTAAAAAGTCCAAGTAAATTTTTGATCAAACTTCAAGTTTATCCTTAAATTCTTATGATTGAGTCAATATCTAGGTTACCTATTGATAGGCTGCTTTTGACTGTTTCAGGAAGTGCTCATAGTATTAGGAATTAGTTTCATCTAATATTTTATAGATTCCTACTATCGCTAATCTTAAACTATCTCGTATTTGGATGATTCTTTTGCATGTTATATCTTCCTATCATTTTTGTATATCATCTATTTATATAATACATATATGCACATGTGTATGTATATACACAAATGTATTTCTGTTAAATAATGATATTTATATTTTAAAACCAAATGGTACCTACATATGGAACATTTTACGATAAAAGATGATATTGAGAGAAGAGGACATTAAAAAATATCTAAAGCAGGAAAATTTTATTTTCAAAATGTTTCAGTATTATTGTGCTGTACCAACATTCACAAAACAATTAAAGTGTATGTGTGTGTGTTTCACATATATATAAGATGTATATACACATACACATACACATACACCCACATCTGAAGGATCAAATAGGTTATAATGATGAGATAATGACATGCACTCGCAATGGAAGCAGAGAAGTGGATCATGAAAGAGCTGTGAGCTGGGCATCAGGAGAGCTTGATTCTGGAGCTAGCTCTGTTACAAACAAGCTGGGGAAATTGTAAAAGTTTTCTTGATCTTGGTTTCTCTAACCATAAAAGGAGGGGTTGAGCTAGATGAGCTCAATGTTCTTTTTCAGGTATGATAATAATAATAACAACAACAGCAACAACTTTTATATAGTGCTTACTATATGTCAGGCAGTGTGCTAAGTACTGTGCATTTTTTGTCTCATTTGATACTCACAACCCTGGAAGGTAGGAGTTATTATGATCCCTATTTTATAGATGAGGAAACTGAGGTCAACAGAGGTTAAGTGACTTGCCCATGGTGACACAGCTAGTGAGTGTCTGAAGGCAGATTTGAACTGAGGGCTTCCTGACTCCAGGCCAAGGGTTCTATACAATGTGCCATCTAACAATCTTTGGATTCTGTGACTCTGCCCCTTATTTGGATCCTATTCTCTTTGAAGATGGGAAAATTCTTACAGGGGAATGATATCCTTCCAATGTCATCATCCAGCTATCCAGCACAGACAGGAAATGTTTTAATTTCCCCATTTAAAAAGCCACGCAGGTTTGCTAGGAGGTTTTGATGCTACAAATGAGACAAGTTTTGAAATATTTGAAGAAAATTAAGTGCTCTGGATGCTTAGGGATAGTACCTACATTTCACAGAGGAATCCTATGATTTCATTACTAAACACTAATTCCCAGATGAGGAAATTCTTTTTGCCAAAGCAGCATGAGACTTTCTCTGCAACTGATAGTTTTAGAAAAATCCATGGAGCACTGAGAGGTTAAATAATTTGCCCAGAGTCACACAACAGTAAGCGTCAGAGGTTAGACATTATTCCAGGTCTTCTTGGCTTTGAGCCTAGCACTTTATCCACTCCACCATGTAGGCACTCAATAAGTGCTTACTTATTGATTGATAGAAAGTCTTCTTGACTCCCAGTCCAGTGCTATCCACTATAAAATTCTGCCTTTGTGTGCAATTATTCATAAGAAAATACTTGTAGAATTCATGAAGTCCAATAGAATACAAAAATCCTAGAGGAACATAGAAACATGTTATGATTATTTGTAGATCAATATCATTGTGGAAGAAATTAAGTCATTTTTCCTAAGGAAGAGAAAATTACATTAAAAAACACATATAGAAACTTTATAATTGCTGACTGTTCCAATCTCTTGGTGATATAAGTTATTCAATTTCAACTTAATTCTTTAAACATTTATTGAGTGCCTACTATGTACAAAGTACCCAGTCAGGTACTGAGAATATGAAAAAAAAATACAGAATAAAAGAAAACAGTCCTTGACCTTGAGGAGCTTGCATTTTACAGAAAGTAGGAGGGTACAGGAGAGGTGGCACGCAATGAAGACATATAAGAAAGATAAAATCGTTTAAAGAGGGATAGAGTATAGACCACTTGATGAGGAGAGATAGGGAGGGCTTTATGAAGATGAACCTTAAGATTAGGATTCCAAGTAGCAGAGATGAGAAGTAAGTATATTCCAAGACATGGAGTGAGTGGCTGGAGAATCTAATTCAGGAAGCAGCTAATGGTCTAGTTTGACATGGATATAGAATACCCAATGATATGAAATAAAGCTTGGATAGGAGCTTGTAGAGAGACTGTAAAGTGCTTTAAATGCCAAACTAGTTTATATTTTATCCTAGAAATGTTAGGGAGCCACCAAAGGTTCTTGAATAGATGAGTGGGATTGTAAGCTCAATATTTTTGGAATGTTGTTTTGGAAGCAATGTGAAGGATAAATTAAAGTAGTGTGAGGTGGAGAGAGACAGAAAGCAAGAAGACCAATGGGAAGGCTATTGAAATAACTGAGGTGAGGTAATGAAGGTGTGAACTAGAGAGATGGTCATGCTAATGGAGAAAAGGAAATAAATATCAGTGATATTACGAAGGTTATGAAACTCAGATATTGGGAGGATAATTTAAAGAGAAATTAGATTTAGGAGAGTCAAATTGTTTTTGACATGTCGAATTTGAAAAGCCTATGGGACATAGAGCATGACATATAGAGAAGGCAGGTAACAATGTAAGACTGAAGTTCAAGAGGGAGGTTAGGTTACATATACTTAATCTGCTTAAATGAAACAATTGGTCCCATGATAAAAGATGAGATCACACAGAGAGAAAGTATATAGAAGACCAAGTACTGCACTCTATGGGATAACTATGGTAACAGGATTGGAAATGGATAATGATTAAGCAAAAGAGATTAGATCAGAAAAGTAATAGGAGGAAGGGGAGAGGGCAGGATCACAGTAGCCAAAGAAGGAGAGGATATTGAGAAGGAGAGGATGTTCATCAGTGTTAAAAGCTATAGATTGGTGAAAGAAAAATTAGTACTAAAAGTTATTCAATTTAGCAGCTTTTCTGAGCAGCTAGGTGGCAGAGTGGATAGAGTGCTAGGCCTGGGGTCAGTAAGACTTGTCTTCCCGAATTCAAATCTGACCTTCGTCACTTACTAGCTGTGTAACCCTGGGCAAGTCACTTAACCCTGTTTGCCTCAATTCCGCATCTGCAAAATGAGCTGGAGAAGGAAATGGCCAAGAAAACCCCAAATGGGGTCAAAAAGAGTAAGACATGTTTGAAATGACTCAATGAACAACACTAGTCACGTTGGCAGATTGCAGTTAGAAGGAAATAAAAGAATGGTCTAAAAAATATTGAAAAAAGCAATAATTGGAATGAATATATATGCCTGTATGTGTGTGTGTGTGTGTGTGTGTGTGTGTAGAGAGAAATTCTACATATACTTTACATATAATTATATATATATATTTATATACATATATAGAATTTGCACACACACATATATTTATACACACATCCATATATGGGTATGTATATTTGTCCTAGAGATATAAATTGTTTAAGAAGGTTTTATGTGCTATGATCTCATCAATGTGAGTATGCCCTTCTCATGTATTTTCAGATTTTTACCCATCCCTATCTTCTCATCCTTTATGATTCTTATCCATATTCTTCTATTGATATTCTATGCAGGATGGAACAAAGACCTGGAAGAAACTGTTAGGACTTTATATTCTACATGTACCAGTGCGGTGTTCAGTCTGGCAAGGAGTTATCCCTCACTCTTCTGTCATGAATGGGCATAGATTCTTTTCAAATTTTACATTGCCTTAGGGATATCCTTTTCATGCCTCTGGATACACCAAACATACTGAATTTTGAATATTGCATTGACAGCAGTAGAAAGATAAACTGTAATTAAGAAGAATTGGATTCTAGTTTCTCTTTTATTACTTAATAGTGATATAACCTTGAACATATCTCATGGAGGATGTTTATAAACTGATGAAGGTACAGAGAATGATAATCAGAATGGTAAAGGGTCTTGAGTTCATGCTATGTAAGAATCAGTTGAAGTCAATGGGAATATTTTAGTTTGGACCAAAAATGCTTAGGAGAGAGTAGAGGACATCATTGCTGTCTTCAAATACTTGAAAACATTTCATGAGTCACAGAGGGAATAGTTGGAAATTTTAAAGAGGTAATTTAGGCTTAAGGTAGGGAAAATTTTCCCTAGTAATTAGAGTTGTCATAAAAAGGACATAAAAATGACTCTCTTCAAGAGGTAGTGGGTTTCCTACTCTCTGGAAATCTTCAAGCAAAAAATGGATAATCATTTTTAAGTGTGTCAAAGTAGAGATTCTTTTGGGGAGTAAATTTCAGATTAGTTGATCACTAGCGACTCAAACATTATATGATTCCAAACTGGGCATTTACTACATAAATTTACCAATGAAATGGGCCTAGATCATGCTTTACTTGCCTAAAGTTAAGACACTGAACAAAATTTCTTCTGAAGTTATTTGGCTCAGCCATCTATGAACCTGTGATAAAATGAACTAAATAAATATCACCTTTTGAGAGGCAGCACGGCACAGTGACTAGAGAGTTGAAGTCCGGAGGATCTATGTTTAACAAGGTTTAACAGAGATTTTACCTCTGATACATATTGGCTGTATGGCCCTGGACAGGTTAATTAATATCTCAGCATCCCATACAACTTTTAAAGACTGTAAGTTGTGGAATAATTGCTGATCAGCAATTATAGATGAGATCCTACATGGGAATTCCTTTTACCAATAAAATCAGAGATATAAACTAAATACATGAATGAATAAATAAAAATAAAAAGATTGTTTTTCAAAATATTTTCATATACTTCAGTACCTCACGAGATATTAATTTAATCAACATAGGTACCACTTTCATCTTTGCAGTATTAAATAATTAAATAATATTGCTTGTGCTAAAATACATTAACTTTTAAATATCACCATGAATGATAATGAATTATCTTGATGTTCAACTTTTGGCTTTGAAACATTAATATTTTAGCCGAAAATGAGATTTAGAAAAGCCCCTCTCTTCTTACCCTTTCAAATACTTAATTCAAATTGTACTTATTATGCTTATGCCCAATTAGAGCAGAGAATCACGATAGCAAACAAAAAAAATTCTGAATAAACTTACAAGGTAAACGTTTAAAGAACCCCAAGAAAACCATACAATATTATGATAGTTCTTGCTATGCCCAGGAGCAATTGCCACAGTTGAGCAAAATAGATACTTGGCTGATTCTTTCATATAAAGATGGAGGAGAGTAGGCAGACCAATAAAAAATAAAACAACATAACTTTAGTAAGTGTTAATCTTTCCTGTTAATGCCTTGTACTCAGATTCTCTATCCCAGGACAGAATTGTATTCTGGATTTAACTATTTATGGAGTTCTCCATATATTTCCTTGGGAATGGAGATTATTTTTTCTTTGCATTTCTTTTCTTTTCTTTTTTTGAAGAGGGGACCAGAAAAATAAAAATGAACCAGTCTTCAAACTCTTATTTTGGATGATCCAGATAGGCACTGACAATGAAGTGAGTGGTGTCATTAAATATGTTGAAATGATTATGATAACTTTGTACTTAAATAGCTCCTGTCATCTGAAGAGCTCAGGCTGTTTTAAAGAACTGACTACATTCTCAACCCCACTCTACACACCTCCACACTGACTTCAAGTGAAGCTTCTGCACAGAAAAGATATAGTGCAATGGAATGTAAATTAAGTTGCGCCTCTTTAAAGGCCTCAGCTTATCAAATGAAACATGTTTATTAACTAATACACACTGTTATGAGTGCACTATTATTTCAGTTTCCTAAGCCAATCTTTGTACTTCCTCTTATCAATGACATGTTTTATTTTTTTCCTGTTAATGAGCCAGTGTAAGTAGGCCTAGCTAGACACCAAGAATCTGTTGTTTAAATAAAATAGGACAATCATTTTATCAATATCTAAATTTCATCTGCACAGAGTACATAGTGTTCAGATGATTAGAATGAATTAATAGGCTTGCTTTGTTTACTATGTAAAAAAAAGATGTTAATAGGTTGCTTTCAGAATGTAGCTCCTTGCAATAGTAGCTTAAGGTGTATAAATATACTAAGAATACTTTAATAACTTTTAAATGATATCTGTAGACCTTTCAAAAAACAATATTTCTCAGAAGCTTCTGAATATATATATATATATATACATACATGTATGTATATATATATATAGACATCAGCATTTACATTACACCTTAAGGAGAAGGCCTCAAGAAATTATCCTGTTCAAGTTCTCTATTTTTTAAACTCTTCACTGACCCAGAAGGAGAGCAAGAAGCAAATCTGTGGGCTTATTGGCAGTTGTAGTCTTAATGTTCATTCAACAAGCATTTATTAATTTCCATCTCTGTGCAAGCTGCCTAATTCAGCACTAGGCATACATCAACCAAACCAAAACAAGCTCCTTATCTCAGGCTAATGCAATATTTATCCAAAAAAAATAGAGGGCAAGGTTAGTGTTTAGAAGGGAGTTTTCAGGGGCAAGTTTCTTTGTTCCTCATGTCATAGAATTCTAGGATTTAGGGAAGGAAGCTTTATGGTATGTTAAGCTTTTAAATTAAAATAAAATTTCTTGATTCATTCCAATTAGAATTTGTATATTCACTTCTCACACACATATATATGTGTATGTGTCAATATATGTGTATCAATACATATATGCATGCATATAGATGTATATGTATATAGGAAAGGTTTTTAAAGTGGACAACTATATATTTGTGTGTTTGTATGTATAAATATATATGGGAAACAAGAAAGTTTTTTAAAGGTAAGGAACTATATATATATATGTAAGTGTGTGTACATATATATATATTTGTGTATATGTGTATATACATGTGTATGTATAAATGCATGCATAGGAATATATACACACACGAAGTTTATGTGTATGCATATGTATGTACCTATAAATATATGCATATTCAGGTCTATACATAAAAACATACATATTGGTATCCTATCTTTAAAAACCTTTTCTGTGAATAATCACCTGGCTGATTAATTGGTATTAGTCATGCGTATAGTCGTGGCTGAGGCAGAAAAGACAGGTGCATGAACAGTGATTTTTCCAAAGCATGTGGCTATAATGAGAGTACTTTTCCCCACTGGCTGTAAGTACTAAAGACCATCACTGCTCCTCAGTCTGCCTCTTCACCTCCTGATATGCCTGATGACTTTTCTTTAAAAGCACTTGCTCACTGTCTCTGATTACTCCATGCCAGTTGGCTTGTTTCATATTTTTGTTTTCCATCATTCTGCAGCTCTACTGAGTAGATTCAGCCGTGTTTTATAACATTTCTCCTCTCTGACTCCTTTAAGGCACCTCACTTTAGCAACTCTACTGTAAGAATTACAGTAACATGATAGGACTATTCTCCATCAACTATACCTGAGCTGATTGAAAAGGGCCATATTTAGCTTTTTAAAAGCATCGTGACTTATTAGTCATAAATATGTCACGTTCTTCCTTTCACAGTTGATAAAAACCAAGAACAGGATGTGTTCTATTCCCTAAGAACTTTTTTTCCTCTGAAATTTGTACTTCAAAGAGTTACCGTAAAGAATCTAGAAGGAGAACAATGTATGTGTTTGAAGAAGTGTAATAGATACAGAAATAAGTAACACATAAAAATTTCCCCAAGTCTCCATTTCCTCTGCCAATAATACCTTAGAGGAATGTGTGTTTCCTTAAGAAGAATGAACTAGCATTCTTCTGGTTTTTACTAATGAATAAAGTAGTAGGGACAATATGGTCAGCAATTGTCTTGATGAACAAAGGTAATCAAAGAAATAATTCTCTGTGTCAATGACAGGTAGTGTTAAAAAACTACAACAACTTTTGAGTGCATGAATATGATATCAGAATGCATGAAACAATTGTGGGTAAATGTGTATCTGTTATCTATTATTAGCCAAAATAATTTTTAGGACATTAGACTTCATCTATGCCAAACCTTTTTTCCCCAATGGGAAGAGCAATCTGTAGCCAGAAAGTAACCTAGGTTATCTGATGTACAATCCAGGACACACTCCAAGATAGCATAGTATGTTATTTTGTCCCCAAGGATGTCCACTCCTTATTGGAATGAATGAAACTTGCGCAGCCAAAAAAGCCAACCAGTGGAGTTTGCTTGTAAGATGACTCATCTTATCTTGAGCACACAGAATAAAACTAAGGAAAGTTCTGCTTTGTTTCCCTTGTCTCACCCTCAAAGAAATCATTCCTTCAAATGAAGTCAATTTAAAAACCAGACAAGTGAATGAGTAGAATTTTATTTTCTTTTTTATGCCTTTAGATGAACCCATCAAATAAAATAGCACAACTCTAATGGATACAGATATTTGATAGTGATGGCATCACAGTTCATGGGATCATAGAATTGATTGCTAAAAGTCACCTTAGATGTCCTAACATTTACTTTATTATATCTATCCAAACTTTTGTATGCCATTTAGAGCTATAATCAAATACTGACACATTCATCTATGAGAATTTTCCAAGCCTACGTCTATATGTTATGTGGCTTACAAATAATGTTATGTTACAATAATACTAACTCATATTTATATGGCACTTTATAGACATTATCTCATTTGATCCAGCCAAATCGTCCTTCTTTCTCCATATAAGGATTCCTACTCTTGTCTCTGTGACTTTGCACTAGTTGTCCTACAGTGTCCTCCTCTCTGAAATGAGTTTGTGTGTATGTGTGCATATATATGTGTATATATATATATATATTTAAAATACATTTAGACACATGTATACACACATATGTTAATTTATGTATGTATATATGAGGGTATATGTATATATATACATACATACACACACACACACATATATATATATACACACGCTTGTCATACATACCCTCTTCACTGAACATAAGCTCCTGCTGATTATCTAGTACCTAACCAAGTGACTAGAACAGAGTGAGTGTTGATAAATCCTAAGTAAATCAAGGAACCCTTTCAACAGTCCTGCGAGTTAGGTCCAATAAGTATTATCAGTCTCATTTTACAGATGAGAAAACTGAGCTTGAGAAATATGGCATGATGTTGTTTATATAGCTAGTTAACAGAATTCATATTCAACTTTCTGACTCCAAGTTCAGCGTTCTTTTCACTACAGTATCCTATACTTTCTCCACATTAACAAAGGTTGAAGTGTACACACAGCACATTGTGTATTATCCGAAGAAATTTTCTTTATGTCCTTGTTACCTGCCCCCCTTCCCAGACAATGGGAAAGGTCAGGTTTATTCTCTCTTTTTGTTCATATGAGAGAATCATAGATTTAAGTTTGGAAGAGGCCATGGACACAAAATTGGAAAATCTGGGAGCTGTACTCAGATAATTTGATTCCATATCCAACATTCTTCCTGCCATACTGTAGAGTATCTGTAGTGTCTAGCAAAGTATTTTATTGCCTTTAGATAAAGAAAAAAAATTCTACATTTTCTGTTTGAGCTGAAGTTTCTGCTAGAATGAGAAAAGAACAATTTCCTTGAACTTTTCTTCTCTGTGAGACCATAACCAAAGGAATTTTCTTATTCATTTTCATAATTGGCACTAGGAAAGAACTGATCATAGATTTAGCACTGGAAAATACCTTAGATGGCTATAAGTGCAGTTTCTCCTATTTTTCAGTGAGGAAACTGAGGCCCAGAGAGGTTAATGATTTGCCAAGTGTGACACAATTAGCAAGTGAAAAAGATGAGATTTGAACCCAGGCTCTCCTGATTCCAAGTCCAGTGCCCTCTCCTCCATGCCGTGCTACCTGTATTATAGGTATATTCCAGGGACATTATATTGTTTGGTTATAAACTGACCAGTGAAGTTGGTCATATTTTGTGGCCACTGGTCCCCTCTCTTTATGGTTTTGCTATCTCTTCAATACTTCATTTTAACAAGTGTCAGTTAGAAATATCCTATATTACATACTAGAGAATACATAAACAAATAATAATACATGGTCTCTGCTCAGAGGAATTTGCAATCTAGTTGGGGAGATAAGTCAAAGATATAGATAAATATAATACAAATTGCAATATGATAGATGCATAAAGGAGGTGTCAAACATTGTGAAAATTCTGAGAAGGAAGTACCTGCTTTCACCAAAGTCACTGGTTCTTAAACTAATACCCATGGAGACATTTCAGTGGGATCTGTAATCTTGAAATACTGAACATATTGATAACTGTATTCCAATAAAACTATTTTCTTTGTAACTCCCTAAATTTATCTTTGCTCATTAAAAACATTTTTTTTTTGGCTAAGAAGGGATCCATAGGCTTTTCCAGACAGCGAAAGGGTTTCAGGACACACTCAAAAAAAGTTAAAGATTTGTGATGTAGGAGAATCAGAAAAGACTTCAAGTTGGATGGATCATGATGTCCTGAAAGATAATAAAGACATGTAGGAGCAGCTAGGTGGTGCAGTGAGTAGAGCACTGGCCCTGGAGTCAGGAGGACCTGAGTTCAAATTTGGCCTCAGACACTTGACACATATATTAGCTGTGTGACCTTGGGCAAGTCACTTAACCCCAACTGCCCTACCAAAAAAAAATAAACATTTAATGAGTTAACAAACTTTTAGGACTATGTTAAAAAAGCTGAACTTAATAGAATATTTGACATACAAGAGCCAAGAGAAATGTAAGGTACATACCAAAGACTAATTACAAGGGACTCAGTAAAGACAGACTATTTGCTTTTTATGTATGTAAAATGTAAAACATATGTGTAAGATTGTTATTAGTAATTGGGTAGTTCATAATGAAAATTGGGGTAGACATAAGTAACATATGACTAAAAAGTAAAAACCATTTAGGAACAGCTAAAAAGAGTAATTGTCTTATATAAATGAGGTGGGAAAAGAAGAACTGACAGAGGAATTAGATAGAAGAGGATGGTTGTTAGTTGTAGAAACCTACTTTCATAGGGAACGAGTTTAGGAGGGAAGAATACATACATACATACATACATACATACATACTACATACACATATATATATATGTATAAGTCTTCTAAATTCAGAAAGAAATAAAGCAAACACTAAGAGGATGGGGAGAAGAGGATAAGGGAGGGATCTCTAGAGGGGAAGGTGAAGGGGAATAGGTTAAAAAGGGTATAGACAGGTATTTAGATTTATGGGAATGGGAGGATAAGGGAGGAATCCTTGAAGGGGTGGTAAATTAAGTAATAGGAGGGCAAGGCAGCAAGTAGCAGTAAAGTAGAGGAGTTAGGGGGATAGGAAATAAAAGATATGCACAAACATAAAAACAAAGATCAGAAGCAGAATTTGTTAGGGAAAGTGTATGTCTAAATATGTATGTATATATGTACATATACATATATAATATAAATATATTCATGCTTAATTGTAGGCTTCTGGACTGGGGGGAGGAAGGACAAAAAAGAGCAAAGGAAAAAATGCTCAGCGGAGAACAAAGGAAAACTAGCAAGTAAGCAAAGATGGACAGTTCTCAACACAATGTGTAGTATTTATTATATAGACTTTCTTGAAATGGAAATTTATTGCCATATATTATTTTGAATCCTCTCTTGTGTTCTGCTGTTCACATGACATGCTTTTTCATTGTGTATTTAAGTTGCAGTAATAAAAAAGATAAAGATTTTAATCAATGAATAATTGAAGTGCATTTTAGTTCAAAAAGAGGGTCTAAGCAAAGACATAGTAGAGTGAAAAGATGGGATAAATTCAAAAAGCATTGAGAAGTGCACTTTGGCTAGTGTGTAGCATTCCAATGGAGAGTAGTGCGAGACAAGGCCTGCAGTGTTGATTTTAGCCAAATTGTAGTGGAGCTGGAATGCTAGATTGCTGAGATTGAACTTTATTCAGTAGAAGATGACCATTTTCAAGTAGAAAGGAGGAAGAGAGAAATTATCAAAGCTGTGAATTAGGAAGGTTATTCTGGTAACTGCATGAAAGATTGGTTGGCACAAGGATGTCATTAAATAAGAGGCCATAGCAAGTCTGTAGTCTAGGTCAGGTAGATGGCACAGTGGATACAGTGTCAGGCCTGGAATTCAGGAAGATTCATTTTGTTGAGTTCAAATCTGCTTAGACACTTACTAGCTGCGTGACCCTGGACAAGTCGCTTAACTCTGTTTGCTTCAGTTTCCTCATCTGTAAAATTAGATGCAAAGGAAAATGTAAAGCACTCTAGCATCTCTGCCAAGAAAACCCTAAATGGTTCAGATAAGAAATAAATGACTGAACAAAAACAACATAGTCAAGGTGAAAGGTAGTGAAAGTTAGAATTAAGATAGTAACACTGGGAGTGAAAATTAGGAAGTATATATAGGTGATACTTTAGGAGTAAAATTGAAGGAACTTGGTGACTGGATATGTTGGATTAGAGAAAGTGAGAACTTAGTGGTGACTCAGGAGGCAAGCCAAGAGGGCTAGGAGAATTGTGAAGTCACATGAAATAAGCAGGTTAGCGTAAGGATCAAATTTCTTGAAGACCTCCCCCTCCCCCTTTGCAATTTGTCTTTTGTTCTTATTTTTTAATGTTGATAATCACTTTAATTTCTAGTCTTACAAATGATGCCTAGGGGATGTCCCTGAAGGCCTCTTGTAACTGTCTCAAAGGTAAAATAAGGAGCACAAAGTAAATGCAGTACAATTTAATTGGCAGGAAAAGTCAATTTTATCTAAATCATTTTCACTGTTTGCTAAATTATTTTTCTAAATCTTTATGAATGATTTCACCCTCTTCTTCCTCTCCTGCTTTCCTCTCTCACACTCTATCTCTTTTCTCCCCTATTCCTTCCTTCCTTGAAATACTTCCATGTTACCTGCTTCAAACAAATTGCAAATGTCAACAACGGGTTTGATTCTCCCCGGTAATGATTTCATGGTTTCAGAAAGGGTTAATAAGACTATGTCAAAAGACTGTGCAACAAATAACCTAGTAACTCACAGGAATAAAAAGGTATTTTTCTATAAGTATGATGACAATTCGATAATTAGGCAGGGAAGTATTTTAGGGAATTGTTTTAGTTGACTGTGCAAATTCAGTATGAGTCAGCTGTGTGATATGGCTGCCAATAAAACTAATGTGATGCAAGTCTGCATTAATAGAATCGTAGTGTTCAAGAAAATGGTAGCCCTGGTGTGCTCTCCCTAGTTAGGCCACGTATGGAATATCATGATCAGTTCTGTGCGTCACATTATAGGAAAGACTGGGCCACATGTACAAAAAGATAAGCAGCATAGTTGGGCCGTCACTGAAATGTAGCACTTGTTCTGAAGCTTCTATCTCTTACATCCATTCACATTGACAGGTTGTGTCCTCAGAGTGGCTAGCCATTTCTCTTCCCACCCATCTCCCAGTGTTCTAGGGGTTAGAGGTAGGTTTCTAATGATACAGCTCATGAGCCCCCATTGGTGTGCTCTTTATTATCAGTTGATAGGTGAGCAACCCAGACTTAACTTTTAGAAATGGGAATTTATTTAGATAATCTAATCAGAATAGTTGACATAAAATATTTCCAAAAATGTTTTATACTAACTCTAACAAGGAAAAGATGTGACCAATGAAAGGAAGCCAATTTAAGGGATGACTTCCTAATAATTTAAAATGTTCAACATTGAAAAGGATTAACTCATAATATAATAAGTTATCACTGGAGGGAGGTATTCAAGTGAAAACAGAACGGACTTCTCTTTGGGGTTCTATAAACAGGATTCATTCATTATTTCTAAAATCATTTATTAATCACTGATTAGGTGCTATACAAGGAAGTATACACACAAAGACAAAAGCAAAAGTTTCACCCATTAAGGAACGTAAATTGTATTAGCAGAAAAACAACATGAATATAAATAGGTAAGTGAAGAATATAAATGTAGTAAGGTAAAATAAAATATTGTTTTGTTTTGGTTTTGGTTGGAGAAGTGCTAGTAGCTCAGTACGTTAGTAAATATCTTCTATTGCACTTGAGCTTAGACTTGAGATTCTGTGAGGCAAAGGGAGGAGGAAATGCATTCCAATAATGAGAGACAGACTCTACAAAGGTACAGAGACAGAAGATGGAATGATGTATATGTAGAATAGCAAGAAAGCTAGTTAACCTGCAGCATAAAGTGTATGTGAAGAAATTTAATGAAAAATAAGCCTGGACAAAGCAAGCTGAACCCAAGTTGTAAATGATTGCTTTAAATGCCAATAGAAGATTTTTTTTTTAATTCTAGAGGCAATTAGCAACCATTAGAGCTTCTTGAGCAGTGTACTAAACTCTATGGTTTCATATTAATAACACAGTAGAATAGATTTTACAAGGAAGAGATAGAAGCTAGGAGACCAGTTAGGAAGCTTTTGAAATAGACTAGGAGAAAGATACTAAAGGCCTGGACTAGGGTAGACTAGGAGTAGAGGGAAACATATGGCTATAAGGTATGTAGTTGAAAGTAGAAGTGACAATAGTCAGCAATATATTGTATATGATGGGCAGATGGGGGATGACTGTGATAAAAGAGAGGGAAGAATAGAAAATGATCCCAGTGTTGTGAACCTGGAAGGTTATAAATTATAGAGGGTTACTGGAACCAGTGTGGACCAGCTCATCAGAGCTACTTATTATATTTGAAGCTGAGTATTTATATTTTTAAAATTGGCAAGTGCTGAAAATCCAAGTTTGATATCATTTTGTTGATTCTCCAGAGGCTCCCAAAATGGCTGATACCACCCATCCTGGGAAGTGCTGGAATGATCCAAGGGGGTAGTAGTAGCCTTGAGTGCAATTGGGGGCATTGAATAAAATTGGGGGGCAGTGGAAGTATAAGAAAAAAAGATAAGAAAATTTTGAAAAAAACATTCATACCTATTTCATCTGTTGTGTCTACATTACTTTCCAGATAAACACACAACATGTAAGTTATACCTGATCAGTGGCCAAGTCCACTTACAGGTCTTAACAAGAAAGTGTTAGCAGACAAGTGTGCCGCAAGTGTTGTAAAGTCCAGCATGCATGGGCAAGAGTATGTGCATGTAATGACCTGTTTACAATACAATACTATATGGTTACGTGATGGAATACTGTGCCATCAAAATTTCAATACAGGAATAAAATGAAAAATTTACAATAAATTATTAAATTTAAGATGTGTCTTTTTGAAACGATGAAAAATTTTTAAAATTAAAGGGTTAAAGAAAGTAGATTTCTGGGGGGCGGGGTGCAGTGCTGAGTAATTTTTTTTGAAAAGGGGGCAGTAGGCCAAATAAGTTTAGGAACCTCTGCTCTATACTTAAGAACGTGATGAAAAAGTTGATAGATTTCACTTAAAAGTGTGTTCTAAAAACATATGTGGGGCAATCAGCATTCACTAGCCTACCAGTTTGGTGGATACCTTATCACAAGGAAATGGAAGAAAGATTATGAATTCTATTTTGACCATGTTGATATTATGATACCTTTGGGAAATCTAGTTGCAAATGGATTCATATTTAAGGCAAGAGGTTGAACTAGATAACCTCTAAAATCACTTCCAAAACTCAACTTCTGAAAAACAGCATGGTATAATAGAAAGCACTTTGAACCTGAAGTCAAGAGACATGAATTTGAATTAATCATTACTAAGACTAAAGCCTCTGGTCATGCCCTTGAGCTCATGCCCTCTTACCTTCCCTCAAAACTTACACTTCTGTTCATTTCTTCTCTCTCATCTTTAGTCTCACTCTATTTAAAGACTCCTTGGCTGATAACAAACATACTCAGGTCACCTTCCTCCCACCTCTGGCCAATAATAAAGTAATTAAATGCCTTTATATGACCCTGACATTCCCTCAAAATACTGTCCTGTAGCTCCCCTTTGTGTGATTTTAGACAAGTCACATAACAGATCTGAGCTTTAAATTTCTTATCTAAAAAATGAGGAGGTTGGAGCAGATGGTTTTCAAGGTCCCTTCCAGCTCTAACACTATGATCCTATGATTTTTACTATTTGCATCCGAATCCCTGGAACTCTGGCTTCTAACCAACCGCACCACTTAACTAGAATAATCTTTTTCAAAGGTTATTAATAATAATTTAACTGCTCATTATGATGGAGTCTTCCCAGCCCTCATCCTCCATGACCTTTTTGGAACTTTTAACTCTTTCTTTTACCTCTCTATCATGTATATCTTATTCTTATATCTTAAAGATGAACATTTCTCACCATTTTTAATAGTTTATTTGAATAGCCCCAAAGTAACTACATTAAAGATTTGTGATCTGAAATCACTATGATCTATAGATTTTTATTACTCTTATTCATCATGAATTAAAATCCTTTAAAAATGGTGATAAAGATATGAAAATGGTAAACTTATTTTCTTGTTATCACTCTGATTGTACATGTAGAAGATTCTAATCTGTCAAAACTAGTACAACTTTGGACATTCGTTGAGTAATAAGAGTTGTCAAGCAGGATTTCTCTACTAACATTACCTAGTTTAGACCTTCTTGCCTCAGTTCTTTCCCTCTTTCCAGATTCTCTACTCTCCAATCTATCCTTAACACAGCTGCCAAAATAATATTCATAATGCACGCACCTGACTGTGCAAAGGATTTTCCAAATTTCACTCTACCTTACCTTCGTGGCCTTATTTCATACTTCTTTTCAATATTCTATCAGATATTTTTACAAGATCATTGATATTGCATCCAGTATCAGTACTAAACAAAATATTGAACATAAATCTTTAATAACATGAGGGGTGATATACTTTAATGGATAGACAGCTGGTCCTAGAATCAGGAAGACATGAGTGCAAATTTTACCTCTGACATATCTTGGCTGCTTGACTCAAGGCAAGTCATTTAGGTCTCATTATTCCAATTAACTCTCTAGCAATAAGTTGTAGAGGATATGCAAATCTCGATTGGCTGGGGAACTTTCTAACTGAAAGGTGCTTATACCAATAAGGTCATAAATTAATTCCAAAAAAATCATTTTGATCACAGGCAAATATTTACTTATTGAACTTGGTCATTTGAAGTAGCTATGCCAAAAAACAGAAAGATAATTTATACTTTCTAAAAAATAAATAATTTTATATTCTAGCATATACAAATATATTCTAAAAAAATCCAAAACTGGTCAAATCTAAAATATTTTTCACATTGGACAATCTGTTTTTACCAAAATTTGTGAGTATTATATGATGGCTAGAATTGAAAGCATGTATGTATCATTTATCTCCTGCCTTCACACTAACATCATCCCATATTATATATCAGGGGTTCTTAAAACTTTTTCTGTCAGATTGCACCTTGGTAATCTGGCAAAGACTATGAACTCCTCAGAATACTGAAGGAAATAAAATATACATATGTCTGAAAGGAAACCTATAATATTGAAATAGTTATCAGTACAAGGTTAAGAAGTTCTATTCTGTCTTTAAAAAGAATCAAACATATAATTTCCGAGTCTTCTTCAAACCAACGTAGTATTTAAGCAAGAAAAGCCTATTTTGCTTAACATAATATATATATATACATATATATATATATACATATACATACATACACACATACAGACAGACAGACAAATAGCATTGCTTTAAATTTTAAGCTTTGCAAAGCAGTTTAGAAATATCTCATTTTATCCTCACAACCATCCTGGGAGAAAGGAAGGTGTTATTTTTATTCTCATTTTATAAATGAGGAATTTAGGCTTACAAAGATTAAGTGACTTGCCCAAGGTTCTATAGTTAATAAATGTCGAAAGCAGAATTCAAATTCACATCTTTCTGATTCCTAGTTGAATTGCACCACCTAATAATCATAATCATAGCTGACATTTACATAGGGTTTACTATGTGCCAGGTACCATGCTAAGAGTTTTAAAAGTGTTTTCTCAATTGATCTGAGATGAATTGTTTTGCCCAGGGTCACTCTGTTAGTATCTGCAGTCAAATTTGAATTTAGGTCTTCCTGACTCTAGGTCCAGTACTCTATCCACTGCTATAGCAGCTTCCGTGCATTGTGCCTAATGTGTGTGTAGAATACTACATTAGGTGGGGGGCAGGAGGGAAGGTAAAGGTAAATTTTAGATAAGATATGCTATCCTCAGAAAACTTATTTATTCCAAATTTCCTACCTCTTTCTGGTCTTATTGATGTGGGTACTTCTTCTGAAATGCAGATTCCATCTCATTTCCTCTTTCAATCATCATTAGTGATTCCTATCTGTATTTTTCCTTCAAAGATCTATCCAGTGTTCTGGAAGAAGGTTAAAAAACCTTCCTCAAGGTTTTTAACATTGCGAGGGTAGTAATACAGCATTTAATCTGTCCATGTGAGATGGTCCCACATGACCTGTTTTAGCTTTCTTTTGTTGGTCCCTGTAACCTATGTACTTCCTTTTCTGATCAAACATTTTCCTAATGAAATTCCTTGCACAACATGTGAGAATGGTTAGATATCTGACCTTGATATCAGGAAGATCTGTGTTCAGGTCCCACCTCTAACACATACTGTTTGTGGACCCTGGGTATATCTCTTCACTCTCATTGACCTAGCAGAGTATGGGCAAATTTGTATTGATAGAAGGAGTCACTTTACTAGTAGTTTCCTATATCAATGAAATCCCAGGTCGAGTTCCAAAACAATAATAAGAGCTAGTACTTCTTTATCATTTTTGTAGTTTTGGGAAGAGCCTAATACATATTACCTTATTTGATTCTTAATACTATTTAATGAATAAGTCTCTTGCATTACTTCTTGAGCTTAACATTACTGAAAATAGGCTAAGCTTACTTAAACTCATCACAAACTTTGATTAGCATTTTGGTCACTTGCCTTTTGAATTCCTAAAGGAATGTGATTTTCTAAGATTTTCAACCACAGACCACTGCTGGGAGAATACTTGTCTTAAAATGATGAGTCTTTCCATTGGGGAACAGTATTTAGGGATGTTAAAAACACTGACTAATTTTCCAACTGCTACACAGCACATACATTTCTGGTCCAACTCATTGTCCATCTGTAGCACTTGACCCAACTACAAAAATAGATGGACTCTCTTATCATTTGAATGGCATAAATCAGACGATAGGCTTTTATTATTTGCTTGTTTGTTTTTTCTTAGGTAGAAAGGCCAAACAATTATCCTCATCTTAATGCTCTTTGATCATATTTTTATGGCACTTTGCTCCTGCAATTCACTGTACTATGCCTCCACCTACTTACAGCTACCATGTATGTTTCCCTTGCCATTTGAATTACTCAAACTGTGATTCTTTAGAGATTTTGACATGTATTTTGCGTTCATTACCCATTGCCAGAGAATGTATAGATATATTTCATTGTAAATATTCATATGTATATTGATATCTACATCTATATCTTACATCTATGTTTTAAGTTTCGTTTCAAAGAGAAACAGAGTTTTTGAAATAACTTCACAATTTCCTAAATCCTATTAAGCCATCTCTCTTTCTTCCTATCAATTCTGGTCCCAGTTTATTGTTCATCTGCAGAGTCTGTCTAAGACAAATGCACTGATAGACCAGTTCTATGAGCTGTCCATCCAACCGAATGTCATAGTATGGAAAAATAAGCATTCTTCATCTTAATTTTTCCTGAATAGATTTTTAAATCAAATGATTTAAATGGTTATGAACCTCATCTGTGAGCCTCTGTAGCATTACTGGGGCTTGATATCATTTGCAGAAATTAGCATTTAGAAGACGTTATTACATATATCAATCAATCAATATTTACTAAGTGCCTACTAAATGCCAGATATTCTGCTAAGGATAGAATCCTTCTTCCATTTGGACTTGCAGGCATTTTTGGTAACAATGTGGAGTACCATTATTTAATGTATATTTCTCTGCTTTATGTCTCACTTGATTCTAATAATTAAAGCCATTGAAGAGTTATCTCTGGTAATTGTATTTGTCAAGAAATCATAATATATTAACATATTCATGAGCATCACCTTGTTAGAAAAAAGCCTTTAAGGTTGTATTTTACTTTATCAAGTCAAATGATCTTTTTTTTTTTGTAATGAGCAAACTATATAAATAATCTTAGTCAATTGTGTGACTGCTTCAAAGTTATGACTTACAGTAGGTAACTGCTTGTGAAATTGCTTGTGTTTGTAACTCATATTTTCATTGAGGATACCCTTGATAACTGCAAAAAGACTTTACAGAGGTAAGAAATAAACATATACATCAGTCGTTATTGATGTTCTTATAACTTACTTATTGGGGGGCATTAATATCATCTGTTCTTCTCCCCCTGCCATTTCTTCCCTGAGAAATCTGGAAAAGGAATCCTTTGATGCTTTCTTGCAAGAATGCATCACCTTTAGCACAGATTTTTTTACCATATGCTTCTCCTGGTCCAGCCACTCTTCCCATCTTTGTCTTAAGTGTTGTTTGTAGTGCTTCGTATAGCACTTTTGGTACTGAGATGTTAGAGTGAGTTCACATGTAGTTCCTCTCACTGGTGATGAAAATAAGTTGTTATAGGAAAATTGACAAATTTATTCCATTTTATATGCATTTGTTGTTCTCCTGCCAGTTTTAACTGTGATGTTGCTTGGATTATGTAGCTCCTTTGGGTCTCATGTCATTTCTTCTTAAGTTTTATTTTTTGCTTCCACTACTTATTATTATTATATATCTAAATTAAATTACTTAGACTATGATTTGAAATTACTTCCTCTATTTTGACCCCTAAATATTTAATGTCAAACAACAGACATCTATTCATCACGTTCTTCAATCATGACATGGCATTATGGACTTATCTTGTATTTTGATTTTTTTAATGCATCATTTCTTCTCTGCTATACCAAAAACTCCTTGAGGGTAGGAATTATGGCTATTTAATTTTTATATTTCTCCCAGAATCTAGTATTATCTTTCACACAGTAAATACTTAATGAATATTGCTGTTCTTATTGAATCACGTGAATTGAGGCTTAGGCAAATAGAATGGGTTACAGATTCCTCTTTCATTGAAAAAGCAGAAACCTTTAGATTCAAATGAAAAGGACTTCTTTTGGGACTTAAGCAGTAGATTAATAGGTCAGAATTTTGAATTTGTGATGGATTTAATTTAGGATACTCTACAGTATTCTGGGGCTTGATGCAGTCAGCACAATGTTATAATTCCATCTGTTAAAAGCAGGATCTTGAGAGTTTGAACCCCTTATAATGGAATCTCTTGACTTGGATCTTGGGTGGGATTGAGAGTAGAGAAAAACTTTGATTAACATACATTTCTCTGTTTTATGTCTTGCTTCAAATTGATAGTCAGAGAATTCTCTCTGTATAAAGAGGCCTCTGTATAAGGAGGACTAAGACTCAGGTAGAGATATTAATACTTTAATCTGGTTGAAAAACATATGATTATCCCATTCTTGAAAAGATATTCTCTATTGCCAAAGGACTACTAGCTCTGATGGGTTTTCAAAAAGCACTACTTGACTGCAAGATGATTGTGAAACAACGGTCTCCTTTCTGGTTGAATCATACCTTCCAGCTCCTCACAGAGCCTTAAAATTTCTCTCCAGTGGGGTCTCTGAGATCTTGATTGGTGACTGAGTGAAAACATAACTAAATCACTGTATCTATGTCTATGGCTCTAGACACCAGACAATGGTTATAATTGCTCTAGAACAAGAGGCAGAGCCAAGATGGTGAAGTAAAGGCAGGGACTTGTTGCGGGTCTTCTGCAAATCCCTCCAAATACCTTTAAAAATTACTCTAAACAAATTCTAGAGCAGCAGAACTCCCCCAAAAAGATAGAGTGAAACAAATTTCCAGCCCAAGACAACTTGGAAGGTCAGCAGGACAAGTCTGTTGCACCAGGGTAAGAGGAGAGGACAATCCAGCATATGCCACACCACCAAAAACTGGGCCCTATCAAAAACAGAGCAGGCCGAATCACTGACAGCAGTGGAAGTTTCCAAACCTCTCAACCCACAGATACCAAAGAAAACATAGAAGGTCAGCAAGAAAGGTCTGTCCTACCTGAGTGAAAGTGGAGCACAGTCCAGAGCAGGCCATGCCAGCACAGCAAACCAGAAGCAGGTTTTGGGAGTGACTGAATAAGTAGCTGCAGTGGCAACAGCTGCTTCCAGAGCTTTCAGCCCACCAAAGTAAGGGGGTCAAACAACTGGTCAGAAGGAGATTACATGGGGCCATTTTGCTAGCACTGAGGCAGGACTCTTTTGCTTTTCCCATATTTGGATCTCGGTCCCAGTCCCAGGGTTAGGAGGAGCATTAGTACACCAGAGTTTGTGGCCACAGTGGAGAAGGGACCCTCCTCACAGTTCCAGGGCAGAAAAGAGTGCTTGTCTTCACTCACAGATCACAGCACAGGCCAGGAGAGTAGTAAACAACTCTCCTTAGATCACACTACCATGGAAAAACTGAAAACTTACAGGTCCCTAGAAGTATCTCTGAACACACTTCCACGAACCCCCTGAAGCTTGGGATACTACATGCCCCACCTTGGAAGAAAAGCCCTACTTTAACAAAGAGTTAAAAGTTAGGTGATAGGCTGGGAATATGAGCAAATAACAGGAAAAGGAAAAACTGACCATAGAAAGTTACTATGATGACAAAGAAGATCAAAACATACAGCCAGAAGAAGACAACAAAGTCAAAACTTCCACATCTAAAACCGCAAAGATAAACATGAATTGGTCTCAGGCCATGAAAAACCTGAGAAAGGATTTTGAAAATCAAGTAAGAGAAGTAGAGGAGAAATTGGGAAGAGAAATGAGAATGATGCAGTAAAATAATGAAAAATGAGTCAACAACTTAGTAAAGGAGACACCAAAAATATACTGAAGAAAATAACACCTTAAAAAACAGACTAGGCCAAACAGTAAAAGAGGTCCAAAAGGCCAATAAGGAGAAGGCCTTAAAAGCAGAATTGGCCAAATGATAAAGGAGGTCCAAAAGCTCCCTGAAGAAAATAATTCCTTAAACATTAGAATGGAGCAATTGGAAGCTATTGGCTTTATGAGAAATCAAGAAACAATAAAACAAAACAAAAAAGAATGAAAAAAAATAGAAGACTGTGAAATATCTCATTGGAAAAAAAATGACCTGGAAATTAGACCCAAGAGAGATCATTTAAAAATTATTGGCCTGCCTGAAAACCATGATCACAAAAAGAGCCTAGATATCTATCATCTTTCAAAAAATTATCAAAGAAAACTGCCCTGATATTCTAGAACCAGAGGGTAAAATAGAGATTGAAAGAATTCATCAATCACCTCCTGAAAGAGATCCCAAAATGAAAATTGGCAGGAGTATTATGGCCAAATTCCAGAGCTTTCAGGTCAAGGAGAAAATATTGCAAGCAGCCAGAAAGAAACAATTTAAGCAGTATGGAGCCACAGTCAGAATAACATAAGATTTAGCAGCTTTTATAATAAAGCATCAGAGAACTGAGAATATGATATTCCAGATGGCAAAGGAGCTAGGATTACAACAAAGAATTACCTACCTACCAAAACTGAGTATGATCTTTCAGGAGAAAAAAATAGACATTTAACAAGATAGAGGACTTTGAAGCATTCCTTTTTAAAATTTTATCATTGTTATTTAATATTTTAGTTTTCAACACTGATTTCCACAAGATTTTAACTTACAAATTTTCTATTTTACCCTCTGGTTGCAGAATATCAGGGCAGTTTTTCTTGATAATTTCTTGAAAGATGATGTCTAGGCTCTTTTTTTGATCAGGGCTTTCAGGTAGTCCAATAATTTTTAAGTTATCTCTCCTGGATCTATTCTCCAGCTCAGTCATTTTTCCAATGAGATATTTCACATTGTCTTCCATTTTTTCATTCCTTTGGTTCCGTTTTATAATATCTTGATTTCTCATAAAGCTTCCACTTGCTCCAATCTAATTTTTAAGGTGGCATTTTCTTCAGTTGTCTTTTGGACCTCCTTTTCCATTTGGCTATTTCTGCCTTTCAAGGCATTCTTCTCCTCATTGGCTTTTTGGAGCTCTTTGACAATTGGGTTGATCAT
The DNA here is from genome assembly GCA_028646595.1 of Phalanger gymnotis. Lineage (NCBI taxonomy): Eukaryota > Metazoa > Chordata > Mammalia > Diprotodontia > Phalangeridae > Phalanger > Phalanger gymnotis. Next base: position 182,621,757 of record CM053622.1, read on the forward strand.
TCTTTAAGGTGTTACTTTCTTCAGTATTTTTTGGGTCTTATTTAAACAAGTCATTGACTTGTTTTTCATGGTTGTCTTGCATCACTCTCATTTCTTTTCCCAATTTTTCCTCTACTTCTCTTCCTTGTTGTTCCAAATTCTTTTTGAGCTCTTCCATGGCCTAAGACCAATTCATATTTTTCTTGGAGACTTCTGATGTAGGCTCTTTGACTTTGCTGACTTCTTCTGGCTGTATGTTTTGATCTTCTTTGTCACCAAAAAAGGAATCTAGGGTCTGAGTCTGAGTTTGTTTTCACTTCCTGTTCATGTTCCCAGCCAACTACTTGACCCTTGAGCTTTTTGTCAGGGTATGACTGATTGTAGAGTAGAGAGTACTTTGTCCCAAGCTTTAGGGTCCAAGCACTGCTGCTTTCAGAGCTACTTCTACTCCACTGTCACTGCAAGCTCTGCCAGGGCAGTGCTCCTCCTCTCCCAAGAACCACCAACCACGACTGCAGTTCAGATGCAAGCAGGGCACAGCAAGAGAAACTCCCTCTGTGCCCACAAAGTTCTCCTTGCACTCCCATTCTGATCCACTGCTAGATTCCTCCCACCATGTGAGCCAGAGACTCGGGAAGCAGCTGATGCTGTAGCTCTGGAAGCAGTCTCAGGAGCTTCCTGCTGCTGCCACTACCACTACTGCACCAACTCTGCCACCCCCATGGATGGGCCAAACCAGTCTCAACTCAATCCAATGGTTTCCCACTAACCTGCTCTTTGGTGTTTGTGGGTGGAGAAGTCTGGTAACTGCCACAGCTCAATGATTCATGGTCCTAAGGTTTGTTCTGACTGGCTGACTCTGGGTCTGGTCTGTCCTGGTGTGGCCCATGCTGGGCTGTGCTCCATTCGCAGCCCCATGGGATAGACCTTTCCCAGAGACCATCCAGGCTCTCCTGGGCTGGAGACCTGTTTCCCTCTGGTATTTCGTGGGTTCTGCAGCTCTAGAATCTGTTCAGAGCCATTTTAGAGGTGTTTGGAGGGATTTAGGGGAGAGCTTAAGCAAGTCCCTGCTTTCCACCATCTTGGCTTCCCCCCCGCCCCGCCTCACTTTGAAGCATTCTTGATGAAAAGACTATAGCTGAATGGAAAATTTGACTTTCAAATACAAGACTCAAGAGAAGCATAAAAGGTAAACAGAAAAGGAAATTCATAAGGGAATTAATAAAGTTAAACTGTTTACATTCCTACATGGGAAGATTATATTTGTAACTCATAAGACCTTCCCTAATATTAGAGTAGTTAGAAGGAGTATATATAGACAGAGGGCACAGGTGTGAGTTGAATTTGACAGGCTGGAATCTAAAAAAAAATAAAATTAAGGGGTGAGAGAGGTGAGAGAGGAATGTACTGAGAGAAAGAGATAGGGAGAGGTATAATGGGATAAATTATCTTACATAAAAGGGGCAAGAAAAATATTTTACAGTGGATGGGAAGAGGAGGGAGGTGAGAGGGAGCGAGTGAACCTTACTCTCATCATAACTGGCTCAAAGAGGCACACTCAATTGGATCTGACAATCTGTCTTACCCCACAGGAAAATAGGAGGGGAAGGAGATAAGAAGAGGGATGGGGGTTATAAAAAGGAGGGCAGATTGGGTGATGGGGTAGTCAGAAGCAAAACACTTTTGAGGAGGGACGGGGTGAAAAGAGAGAACGAATAGAATAAATAGGGCAATAGGATGGGAAGAAATAAAGTTAGGAATAGTGACTGTGAAAAAAAAATTTGAGAATGTTTCTCTGATAAAGGCCTCATTTCTCAAAAAAAAAGAGAAGAAGGAGAAGAAGAAGGAGGAGGAGGAGGAGGAGAAAAAGAAGACGAATAAGAGGGAGGAGAACGAGGAGGAGGAGGAAGAGGAGGAGGAGGAAGAAGAAGGAGAAGAAGATGACGAAGGAGAAGAAGAAGAAGAAGAAGAAGAAGAAGAAGAAAAAGAAGAAGGAGGAGGAGGAGGAGGACGAGGAGGAGGACGAGGAGGACGAGGAGGAGGACGAGGAGGAGGAATAGGAAAAAGAAGAGGAGGAAGAAGAAGAGAAGGAAGAACAAGAAAAGGAAGAAAAGAAGAAGAATGAAGGATGAACAATAGCATTCTCTCAATAAGAGATTATTATAATCTGTTAGGAACTAAATCAGGTAAGGTGTCAGAACCATGAATGAATGAATGAATGAATGAGTGAATGAAAAACCCCATCTTCTTTAAGGTTTGACTGTGAGGCCTACACAGCTCTGCCCAGCCCCCTCTGCCTGGCCTTCCTTATTCTGCAGCCATTTCCAAAACCCTTACTGGAACCCCCTGCCCTATATCTATACACTCCAAAAGAAGAAAGGCTGTGCAGAGTTGTGAACTAGTTTTTACAAGTGTTCTTCCCATGGGAGTTTGCAAGGGAATGATGTTGTCTATGTCTTCACCAAGGCCTCATCACTTTCCTCCTTTTATACATTTTGTTCATTCTCACAATAGCACTTAGGCAGTTCACTCAGTGATTTTCTCTATGTCTCTGTCACTCACAATTGTTCGTCCTGTCAGGTCTTACTGCTTATTGGGGGAGAGGGGGAGTGGATTTGCCAAAGACATAAGTTTAATAGGAACTTCAGTTACATAAACCCTTTCAGAGCCTTCTATGACCATGAAACATATAGTAGAAGGAAGGCTAGATTTGGGGTCATGGGACATGGGTTCAGAACCCAGCTCTGTCCTGTAGTGCATGTGTGACCTCTTACAGGTTATGTAACCTCTCCAGTCCTCTGCTTCTTAATCTGCAAAATTGTCAGGTATATTGATGACCTTTAAGTTCTTCTTCTGCTCTGTTACCCACGTTCCCATTATACTTTACTGAACTACTGGAACTCATCACCTGAGTTGAAAGGCTACAGTGGATAATAGATTTAGAACTAGAAGAGACCTTTAAAGACATCTAGTCCAACCCCTCCATTTTACAGATGAAGAGGTGAGGCCCAGAGAGATTGAGTGGACTTGCTCTGAAATTAAACATGTACTTGAGCCCTGGTCCCATGACACTAAGTCCAGAATTCTTTCTTTCGACATTAGCATACTACTTCTACCAACCTTTTGGTCATATTTTCATTCTTGGAAAATCAAAGGGCATCTATGATTCATGTTCAAACTTGTCACAATACCACCATCCTTGGCCCTCCTTTCCCTCCTTTTTATCATCCACCTTCCTGACCAGCATAGTATTTAGCTAAGAAGTCCAGGGTTAGGTAGGTAAAATGGAATCTGAAGTGTCAATAGGAGGAAGAGAGGACAACCACAAGAGAGTGCTCTGATTTCTATCCTGCTCATTCAGAAAAGGGGGAAAAGGAAGCAACCACCAATAGTGATCCTTAGGTCTGATCTTTGACTTCTCTCCATCTTATGAGCTATATGGGAGAACAATACTATCCTAGAACAATTTCTAAGAATGATTTGGAGGTTTCAAGGTTTTTTAGTTTGGTTTGGTTTGGTTTGGTTTTGTTTTTTACACAAAATATATATGCTATCATCTTTGTCATTATATACCAGGTAGCATGGAGTAATAGAGTACTTAACTGCAATTCAGGAAGACCTGAGTTTGAATCCTGCCTTAGACATTTACTAGCAAGCCACCAGCAACGAATCACTGAACCCCTCAAAGTCTCCAGGTCCTCATCTATTAAACAGGGATAATAATATTAACAACCTTACAGAGTCATAATGAGGACCAAAAGGGATGACATATATAACATGTTAAATAAATGTCAGTTATTATTACAAATTATTAAATTAATAATAATAATTAATTATTATTAAAAATTATTATTGCTTCAACAAAATGAAAATACTTCAAGATTCCGTAATTTAATCAATGTGGACATCTGTTCTGACAATATGGATCACAGTCCTCATCATAATTTGGAATATCATCTTCATGACTTACTCTGACTGGAAAGTTTATAACCTTAAATTCAACTTCCATAGTAATCAGCCTCTCTGAAGTTAAGCTGCTCCTCATACAATGAACGTTCTATCCATCCCTAGGCTGACATTCAAAGATTTCTGGATTGATGAGACATACAGAACTTATACTCCTTGCGCATGCTACTAGAGTCACTTTTACACTATGAAGAGGTATCTCAGTAGTACTTGGAGAGAGGAAAATGTAATGCACAATAGAAAATTTTTTAAAGTCAAATATTATCTTAGGTGGCACAGTGGATAGATAGAGCATTGGACCTGGAGTCAGGAAGACTCAATTTCCTAAGTTCAAATCTGGCCTCAGCCACTTAGTACCTGTGTGACACTGAGCAAGTCACTTAACCCTGTTTGCCTTGGCTTCCTCATCTGTGAAATGAGCTGGAGAAGGAAATGGCAAACTCCTCCAGTATCTTTGCTGGTAGAACCCCAGATTGGGTCACAAAGAGTTGGCTGAAACAACTGAACAATAACAACAACCCATTCCATACAGCCAAGTTCAAGTCCTATTTCTTCCATTCTCCCCCATATACACAGTGAACCCTTGATCTTCCAAATACCTAAACCATTCAATGTCTGTCTCCACCAGTCATAGAGCACTTAGCTTACATTGCTGTGTTGTCAGTTATCTACTTATACATACATGTTTTGTCTCCCCAGATAAAATCCTGTTGCTTGAAGACAGATTCTCTCTGTCAACTCTATATCCCCCACAGCTATTACATATTGCTTTATATATCGATTGTACTAAATCAATGTGAATTGATTAATTAATTTTCTCCTATTATTACCAATATCAAAAATAAATAAAAGTAAAAAAGACCCCCAAAACTTCCTCTAGAACTTCTACCAAGGCCATCTTCCTGCCTCTCCTGCTCCAGTTCTGTTTAGCTCTCTCTACCTTCTGCTCTTGAAGCTTATGCCAGACTTCAAGAATCTATGTCCCCCCCTTGCTGGGGAGGTTAATGCCCTCATCTTTGGAAGTCATACCTTAGGTTTTTAGCTATCTTGATCAGATACTTATCTAACCCACTAACATTTAAGTGGCTCTAGATTTTAGATCACGTGAAGATAAAATTCATGCACCATCCAATTACATATCTAGGCCATCATGCTATGCACCTAGCACTGTATCCACCCCATTACCTACCTCTTTCGACTGTTTACACTGGGAATAGTAATCAAATCAATTTTACCATTGCCTCCAGAAAAGTTTTATCAATTAATTGTCTTTAGGATTAATACACTATTCTTATTTCTGACCAGACCAAGCCTCCCTTCCTTGGGTAGTATATCCTCATATCTGTTATCTTCCCTTAAAAGACTACAATCTCTTTGAGACCAGGAACTGGATACTTTTTTTAATTACTTGTATTTCCTAGTGCTTTTTAAATATTCCCCCTTTCATTTAACCTTTCAAAGTATAAAATTATGTTATTCCTAGAAGTGATTTCTGTTATATATTTAGGACAAGTCTGAACTTTATGTACTAGAAGGCCAGAGACCTGGGTTCTAGTGCAAATAAGCCATTAATTTATAGTGACACATAAGGCAAGTAATTTCACATCCCTATGCCTCAGTTTTTTTTAATTAGAGAATTAGACTAGATAATAATAGGTGGAATTCTTACATCACTTTAAAGTTTTTAAAATGTTTTATGTGTTCCCTCATTTGATCCTCACAATAACTCTGGGAGGTATGTTCTATTACTATCCTCATTTTGCAGATGAGACTAAGGCCTAGAAAGTTTGCCTGTTGTTAAGATTCAAATAGCTAGCTTGTTACAGAGTAAGAATTTGAGCTCGAGTCTTCCTAACTTCCTGGGCAGCTATGTGGTACAGAAGTTAGAGTGCCAGGCCTA
>CM053622.1:182628101-182647223 GCA_028646595.1 Phalanger gymnotis
GTCTGTGTGACAGACCTTACCCAGAGACCATTCAGGCTGTCCTGGTTTGGGGCCCTGCTTCCCTCTGCCACTTTGTGGGTTCTGCAGCTCTAGAATTGGTTCAGGGCCATTGTTTTATAGGTTTTTGGAGGAACTTGGTGGGGAGCTCACGCCAGTCACTGCTTCCCAGCCACCATCTTGGCTCCGCCCCTAAAATGAATAATTTTGATTACATTAAATTAAAAAGGTTTTGTACAAATAAAATAAATACAGCCAAGATTAGAAAGAAAGCAGAAAATTGGGAGAATTTATAGTTTATCAGATAAAGTTCTCATATCTAAAATATATAACGAACTTTGTCAAATCTCTAAGAATACAAGTCATTCCTCAATTGAGAAATGGTAAAAAGATATGAACAGACAGTTTTCTGATAAAGAAATCAAAAACAATAATATATCAAAAACAAAAACATAAAATGCTCTAAATCATATTGATTAGTGAAATCCAGATTAAAACAACCTTCAGAAATCATTTTACACCTACCAAATTGGCTAAAATGGTAGCAGGCGAAAGTGACAAATGTTGGAGAGGATGTGGAAAAATTTGGACACTGATTCATTACTGGCAGAATTGTAAAATGATCCAATCATTTTGGACAGCAACCTGTAATTATTCCCAAAGAGTTATTAAACTACCACTATTTCATCTATTTCTAAAGATGATTAGGAAAAAATGAAAAGAACCTACATGTTCAGTTTCTCAATCTATTGAGTTCCCATGACCTACTTCTACATTCCATCCCAGTTATACACGTTGTCATAATCTTATTCTATCACTCATATCTTCTATTTCTTTGTTTATAAAGTTAACTCTTTATGAAATTATATGTTTGCAATATTATCATTTCATCTTTCCCTATAACTTATGACACCTAATGCTGTGATTTATCCTCATAATGACTTTCATTTCCTATACCCCCTCCCCCCAGGTCTTTCCCAGGTCTTTGCCCCTTCACTGGGTATATTCTCCTCCCTCGCCTACCTCAAATTCTTGATGAATCAGTTAAAAATGTATGCTATCCTCCACTCAAATCTCTTTCCTCTTTCTGTCTCTTTTCTTCTTTTATTCTTATCTCACAGCAATGCAAATACACACAAACAAAAACAAAACCTCTCACTTGATCTGACAATACTTGCTTGCTATTGTCCTGTATCTCACTGGATCTTCATAAATGTCATGCCCACTATTAAAAGACGTAAAGAAAGGTTTAGTTCTGGTCCTTCTTTTTTCCCCTTTAGTCTATTTCATTTAACTATCCTATCAATTCTCATGGATTTGGTTATCATCTCCATTTATCTCTGTGCAGCTGTCATCCCAGATCTATTTACCCAAACATAGTCTTTCATTTGAACTATAATTATACATCATCAACGGCTTTTTGAACATTACTAACTGGATGTCGCATAGACATTAGACACTCCGTTTGTCTAAAAGAGAGCCCGTTATACTTTTCAAAAAAAAAAACAACTATAGTCTTTCCAATTTCATTATTACAATCAAGAATACCATCATTCTCAAAATCACACAGGCTCCCAATGTCAGTGTTATACTTTACTTCTTAGTCACACTGATTTCACACATGCTAACCACTGCCAAATCCTGATTTTTTTTTCACTTCACAATGTACATCCTAAAAGTCTCGTTCTCTCTACTTACACAAGATCCACCCTACTTCAGACCCTCATAATCAACCCTCACTTGGACCACTGGAATATGTTTCTAATCAGTGTCTTTTCCTCATCTCTCTTTTCCACCCTCTACTTACCTGCCAGAACAATTTTTCTAAAGTATAAATCTAACAACATCACCCTCAAATACCATAAAATCCAGTGACTCCTTATTTCCTACAGTATCAAATATAAATTCATGTTTTAGCATTTAAATCACTTAACAGCCTGTCTTCTTCCTGCCTTTCTGGTCTTTGTTCCACTTTACTCCCCTCCATGCACTCTACATCCTCACTACACTGGCCTACTTCACAGTTCTTTGAACACAGCGCTGTCTCTGTCATTCTTTATGGTGATATCCTTTTATTCCTCTGTGAATCTTGCTAACTCCAACCATATTTTACTTTAGCTTTCATTGTATGAGAGTTATTTATGAAGATAACATGGATCTTTATAGACAGCCTAATTTTTTCTCCTGATCTCCAGTACTATATAACCATCTGCTTTTTGGACAACTCAAACTAAGTATCTTATAAGTATCTCAAACTCAACATATCCAAAAACAACACTTAAACTCTTCCTGCTCCCTAAGTTTCCTGTTTCTGTTGAGTATATAGATATCCCTTGAATAATCCACTTTTGCAACTTTGAATCCTACTGGATTTTTCCTTCTCCCTCATTCTCATTTGCAGTGAGGTTCAGAGTATATTTTATTCTATCCCCACAAAGTTTCTTGGATTTGTTCCATTTTCTCTACTCAAATGCTCACCATACTAGTTCAGGCCTTCATTAATTCTCTCTTCAACTATTACAATAACATTCTAATTGTTGTCCCTGTCATCTCTCTTAGAATTTCCATCTCTCCAATCCCTTCTATATACATCTTGATAAGTAATATTTCTAAGACACAGATCTGACCTCATCACATTCTCATATAAGAAGTTGCAGATTGCTGATAAGATGAAATATAACCTTCATATTGCATATTATTCTATTTCTTGTACTCTCTGTACCAGACAAACTTGACTTCTTATGTCTTAAACATAAAACATTCTGTTTCCTTTTTTCTATGAAGGTGAGCTATCTCCTATCCCTGGAATGTGTTCCTTCATCACTTTTACTTCTTAGAATTCCTAGCTTTTTTTTAAAATTCAGCTCATGCCACCTCCTGTAAGAGAGACTCATCTTAATTACCTCCTCAATTTCCAGGACTCTACCAAAGTTATTTTGCATATACTTTCTCTCTCTCTCTCTCTCTCTCTCTCTCTCTCTCTCTCTCTCTCTCTCTCTCACACACACACACACACACACACACTCTTTTGCCCACACAGAATTTAAATTCCTGAAGAATAGAGATTATTTCATTTTTCTATTTTTATCCCTAGTACCTAATGTAGTGACTGAAAAAGATAAGATTTAACAAACATCTCTTAAATAAATAAATAAAGCCTAAAAAATCATATCTCTTACCAGTAGAAACATTTATACACATTGCAATAAATACTAGAAATTTCTTGGATTGTTTAGACATTTTACTATCTACCAGATACGAAAAATCTCAAAGCATTATTTTAACTAATTTTCAGCCCACAAATGTTATGGTGATAGACTATGCCCTCCTTTATAACATTACTCTTTAATTTTAAATTGGAAATATCCCACATATTTCTACAAGTTTTTTTAAATCAAGATCTATGACTTCATTGGAATAAGACCCTCCCCGTACAGAAACTCATTCTGCTGCAATTTATGACCTTAGAGAGCTGGCTGCAAATCCTAGGTTAAGTGACTCAGATTGTATGTGTCAGAGGTAAGATTTGAACCCATATCATCCCGATTCTAAGTTTAACCATCTACTGTGCCAAGCAGCCTCTCATTTATTTTTTCAATATGGTAACAAATATATTATAAAAAATGATTCAGTTAGGTTTATTTCAGAAAATTGTAAATAGGATATGACATTAAATGCATTTGAGGAGTATTTAAAGTGGATCATGAAATGAGATTTGTCTGCCTCACTCTGCTGTATTACAATATTTGCAAATATAGTACTAAACTGTTGATAGCACTGACATTGAATTTTGCAGCAAGCAGCCAATATTTAAATACTACAACAAATCAGGGAAGACTTGGCAGAGGAAAGAAAATAATGTTAGTGCAAGTGCCGATGTGGAGAAACTGCATTGTTTAAAGGCTCATGTTTAAAATGTCCTTGAATGTGTAAAATACATTTAAAATATGTCTTTAAATGTGTTATATTAGGTTATGCCATGTTATATTATATTAATCATATCATATATCAGATTATGTTATATTATACATGTCATATTATATGTGTCATTATATGATATCATGTTATATTATACGTGTCATAGCATATTAAAAAATAGCAAGTGTAGAAAGAGTCCTGGCAGTAAGGTAAAGGCAGGTGAAAACCTGCCATCATCTGTAGACATAAAGCTTCCCAAATCACTTTTCTAGGACGTGTTGGGGCAGGGGTAGGAGTGGGGGTGAAATAAACAGAGAATTTAGAGGAGAGAAACCATTGAGAAGCGTTCTCACAGCAACTGAAATTCCCCTTTCTGAAAAAATAAAATCACAGAGACAAAGAAGTTTAAAAGGCTTCTGTCTTTTGCCTTGGGAATTTATCTCATAAATCTTGCACTAGGTGGCAGAGTGGATAGAGCATGGACCTGGAGTCAAGAAGACCTATGTTCGAATACTTCCTCAGACACTTACAAACAATATTAGCCTGGTGAAGCCATTTAACCCTGTTTGTCCTCGTCTAAAAAATGTGCTGGAGAAGGGAATGATAAACAATTCCAATATCTTTGCCAAGAAAATTCTAAATGGTTCACAAAGAGCTGGCCATTACTGAAATGACTGAAAAACAAGAAAAAAATCTACCACTGAGCAGAGGCAAAGAACAAATTCATACACAGTAAATTGAATACCTACTAAATTAGCTTAAAAGGAAGGCTGTGAATTTCTGAATGTAGCTATCTTTATTGTGAGTTTTGACCTCTATAGAGCAGCTGTGAGCAGGGGAAAATGCTGTAATCAAAGAGAAAAGTCATTGAATTTTTCTGACTGAAAGACATTGGAAGGAGAGTTAGGCATTATAGATTTAAAACTAGAATAGACCTCAGAGACCAATCCCTTCATTTTGTACATGAAGAAACTAAGGCATAGGGAATTTATATGACTTGTCCAAGGTCATACAGGTACATATGTCAGAAGTAGGATTTGAACTTTCACCCTGATGCCAGAAAGCCTTTTTCTCCTTTTCTATGCTACTTCACTTTAGGTTCTACTCTATTTCTGAAAGACTATGAGACAACAAGTTTAGAAAAGCTATTTTATAATCTATTCTCTCCCAATTTTGCATATAGTTCTTTACATTTGCTTTTAAAATAGCGGTTCTGTTTTCTGAAAATTTTTTAGTTAATGAATAGGTTTTAATGTAAATTCCATTTCGGTAGTAAATAATTCATTTTCTTAGAAAATTTGACTGACTGAATTCTCAATATATTACTTTAACTAAACAGTTTCAAAAGATAAAAATAAGATTGCAACATGAACTAGTAAAAAGTGTTCTTTATCTTAAGTCAGAAGATGATAGATTTAGTACTGGAAGGTATTTCCGAGGTTATCAAATTCATTTTCCTCATTTTACCAAGGAGTAGGTAGACTCAGAGAATTTAAGTGATTTGACCAAAGTCACACATTATAAAACACCTGAATCAGGATTTGAATTCAGGTGTTGTGACTCTAAACTCAGTACTCCTCTCACTAACCCACTGCCTGCTTTAATGGATTGAATCCAACCTCTCCCACTTCTTACCCATGACACTTTAGGCAAGTAAATTCACATCTTTGAACCCCAGTTTTCTAATTTGTCAAAGGAGCACATTGGACTAAATGATTTTTAATTACATTCCAGGTCAGGGGTGAGCCAGTGAGCATGAGCATTTAAACCTCAGATATTAGCAGTCTGTTACAAATCAGCCCTTGATTTGTTGTTTTGTTGATTATCTAGACTTAATTAAGAGTTAATAATGCACATTAAACTCACAAGTGCATACATATATTTTTTCACTGGAGAATCCGGTTGTTAAATATTTACCAGCACACTCATGCTGTTCTATAACTATTGCTGGAGCTCAGCAGTAGAATGCTCAGAGGGAATGAAGTCATCACCAGATGGCAGTCATATTGACAACTTGCTAACAATAATAATGATAGTAATTAAAATAAGAATAGCAACAACACACTTATTTAGTACTTTAATGTTTGCAAAGTGTCTTATATCTATTATCTCAATTGAGCCTCTCAGTGAAGGTGTGGTCCTATTTGTAAGAAATACAAAAGTTATGTTCATTGACAACTCTTCCAAACTTTAGACACATAATCCCTAAAAATAATAGGACGCAATATAGGAATGGATTTTCTTGATTCTACTTATATATCATGGCAGATATTTAGTAAGTATAGACAATGAAATATTTCTTCTCTTAATACTCACTTAATTTTATTTACAAGAGTAATTTGCACTTGAGTTATTTGAGTCTAAGGCAGCATCTGTATAAGAACAAAACAGAAACTCAAGTCAATGAAAAAAATCAAGTTATTTGTCATTATGTGTAGATAAGACACTGGTCAATGGACTGGACTTTAAAAAATTTTAACTGGTTATTTTGCCATTGTCTACATACAGACAGAGAATGACATAAAGTTTATTTGATTATCTTTAAAAAAAGACTGTGAGTCACTGTAAATCAGTATCTGAGCATGAGTCATACTGTCAAAGAAGCATAATATTGCTTAGAAGGAGTAAGTATGCCATCTAGAATCGCTTATAATTTTACCATCACACTGATCAGATCTTGGTTGAGTTCTGCATTATGCACTGTGCTGCATAATCTAAAGTGGAGAAATTGATAGAAGAAAACCATAGAAATTATTAAAATATTAGAAAGTGAGATAAAGGAATGAGTATGCAACCTGTGATTCTCAGAGGAAGATACTCCCTCTATGAATGGTGGGTGACAACTTCTTGGCAATGTATAGTCTTAGAGTTGCAGAGAATCCTAACAGGTAAGAGGAATTTCTCCCCTGGAAGATCCCTATACCAATGAAAATATATGTGTTAGAAATCAAAGAAAAAACAAACGAACAAAAGAAGTAACTGAGATAATTAAATGAGTATGCTATTCAAGTCACTTCAACAACTAGCTATTCAGAACCTGCTGAATGGCAGACATCTAGAGCTATGAAAGTATTTCATTTATTCAGACGCGGTAGTGTGATCAGTTACTTTCCATCTTCCTCAGAACTCAATATGGGTAAATTGATTAGAGGGACAAGAGATTTAGGTTAAATTAGAACTTTCTGGGAATGAAATTAGTGATGTTGAGATGGCTTCTCTATTATAGTCTAACTGCTTTAACTATCTTTTTTTTTAATACAACCTCTGTATGTATATTTCTTTGGGGACTCTGTTAAACAAGTTTTGGAAGTAAAAACTAATGGAAAAGGGGGGATCAGATAGAGAATGATGCAAGATCCAGAGTGGTTTTCATCTTGGGTTACAATTAAAAATGTCTCATCAAACACTTAGAACAGAGATCCACATTGCCCTTCACTCATAAAAAGAACTGCCATTAATCTCAATAACTGAGTTTGTTGTGTCAGTTTAGAGCAATGAAAAGCCATAAGGTAGATATAATAAGAAATAATAGATGGTTCATTTTTCAAATTTAGAAAAAGAATCAAAGATCGATTGTGATTTAATAGGAAAATGAAAGACAAATATGTCTTCCATGCTGAAATTCAGAGTTTCAGCCCTTAAACTACATTGAGAAAAGATGCTCTCAAACATATCAAAACTTGGGCATTGAGGGTTTTGTTTGATATCATTTTAAGGATGTATGTACAGATTATATTCCATCCAGAGATTGCAGCAAAAGATCTTGTGCGATTCCCATAAGCTTTTTAGAGTTTTTCACAGCTGCCAAAGGAACAACTAAAAAATTGTTGTTCATTAAAGGACATAAATGTTATCATAATGACTACAGACAAGCTTGAGTATGTTCAAAATTTTGTAGGAAACTCTGAATGCTAACTTGACTAAAATTTAAATGTAATATAACTTCAATGTAACAAAAATTAAGTTTTTGTACTTAGCATGTGAATCAATTACCAAGTATACATTTTATAAATGCTACATAGTAAAAATGTGAGAAAGCTTGAAATGAATTTCTTCTTACTTCAAAAGTTCTAACAATTCAACCGTGGCACTCCCTTCACTGCCTTGATTACACCTTCTCTCCTTACTCTACAGTTTTCAACACTGGCAGGGAATAATGGGGGAGGGGGCAATCACCTACACTCCTGGTCCTGAGACAACAAAATTGCCTGTGGCCAAGCCAGTACTCAAAGCCATTCTACGTTGAAGTGCTTGCTAACCTGTCAACCTAGATTTTAAGAATCCAACATCATTTCCATAACATGATGCAATACTGAAGGTGTTCTTTTGAGGAGGCTGAAATGAAATTTAAATACCACTGTCACATTCTCACAGATAATTTAATCTCTGTATCCTCTGTTTATACTCCATTATGGAGCCAGCAAATCATCCCATATTCCCCCTCTTCAGAATCTACCTCAACACTTAATTCCTTCAGAGAAATATTTTTCTTCTAATTTCTTCTTTTTGCAAGAGGTTACTTAGTACTTCTCTATTCAAATTTTGTTGTGTTGTGCTGACAAGTGTTAAAAAAAGAGTGTTTTCCAACTGTATTTTCAAAGGTTTTATGTCTGTTTACTGTCTCCAAATAGTATAGGGTCTCTATGGTTTATCTATGTGCTTTGTTTTCCTCACTTAGGACATAAAACATAATTAATAATGTCATAATTTCTGATATTATGTGTATATATTACTCTAAGATTCATAAAGTTCAAATATTTATTACATAAAATTTATATGCTGTGACATAGTAGATTCAGCACTGTACTTGGAGTCAGTAAGATCTGAGTTCAAATCCAACCTTACACAATTACCAGCTATGTGACCTTGGGAAAATCCTCTTTTTAGCCTCTTTTTACCTCAGTCTCTTCAACTGCTAAATGGCGATAATATTAGTACTTTCCTCCCAGGATTATTGTGAAGATCAAATGAGTTAATATTTGTAAAGTGTTTAACATACCACCTAACATATCGTACATGGTTAATAAATGCTTCTTCCTTCCTTCCTTCTTTCTTTCCTTCCTTCCTTCCTTCCTTCCTTCCTTCCTTCCTTCCTTCTTCCTTCCTTCCCTCCTTTCATCCTTCTTTTCTTCCTTCCAACATAGATTATGGCAGGATTTCCAATTTGGAGCATGTGTTTTAACATATATTTTTCAAAACTTATTCCAAAGTTGTTAGTCTTGGATTATGTGTGTGTGTGCATGTGTGCCTGCATGCATGCACTTAGCCCCTATATAAATTTAATTTTAGATCTGTTTTCAAATGTGAGCAAGTATTTCTTGTCTCAGTATCATGGTATTTATGTGGGGCATCCATTAGCATTAGAATCAGCCTCTTTAACTGTTGATTGAAGGATATACTAAAGCTACTTGTGTTTGCAGAAGTGTCATTTTTTCTTCTTGAATATATAAGTATTTATTTTATGGTTATGGATTGAAATTTTTGAGTGTGTTTTCATGCAGAGGATAATTTTGGTCATCAATGATATCATTAATAATGCTGATAGTTCATATTTTTACCCTTACTGCAAATTTTTCAAATATGTTCTGTTATTTCAGGAAGGGACCAGTATCACTTAATTTACTAGATAATGGAGAAAACATGCAATGCACCATGAAAAACATATATTGCTAGAAAAATACAGCTCGATACTATAACTATTTGGCACTGTATCAGTGGAGCGAGAAACTAGACTTGTAATTTTGGTAAAGGAAGTCCTAGATGAGGAAACACCTCTTTACTCCTGAAGGCTGGCACCTTTTCTGCAATTTCTACTCTTAATGAGTTGCCTAGAACATGAGTTTAGTGACTTGCACTGCCAGTAGTTATGAGGCAGAGTTTGAATACAGGTCTTTGAGATCTGCTCTATTATTCCATGCTGTCTCTCAGACTATATTTAGGAGTCATAGTGTGCTTCTAGCAACACCTAAATTTGCACTATGATAATCTGAGAGTGATTATGCTGTTCCTCGGATCGTTGTTTGGAAGTTGAGTCAGAGGAGCTTCAGGGACACACTCTCAGAAAAAAAAATTAACAAGTCTAAATGTTTCAACCTTCCTTTGCTAGCCTAATTAATAGTCACCACTATCAAAATCCTCTTCCAGTGATGGCTTAATTAAACATGCCCCTAATCAGTAACACAGAATTGTTATATGTACTGGGCCCCAAAGTACAGATTTCACCTCAGACAAAATTTTGATTCATTGTCCCTTTTGCCTTTTCTCAAAAATTGTTTTCCCTTCCTTAATGCTTGTAAGTTCTCTGTTCATCCTCTCACCTTGATAAGCCTTCCCCCTTTAGACCTTTATTAACATGGAGACCTCGGTCTCCTGACTGCTGCAATTTTTCTATCTCAGTTGCTAACTACCTAAAGAAGAAATTTATTTAGACAACTCTTGCCTCCTGTCACTCCACCAACTTCACTCCCTTCCCCCAACACACACTCAAGGTATAAATACAAATATATGCTAGGTAAAAATGAATAAGATTCTCAGACCACCATTTCCCTGGAGATTTTAGCCTATAAGAACTTCAGTTCACAAATTTGCTTAGTGACCCTGTATTAAACACTTAAGATAGATACTAAAGGGGAAAAAAAGGAAAGTTCTAGATCTAAAGCAAGTCACCAACAGCATTATGTCCTGCCATTATTTTTTATATGCTATACTTACTGACCTCAATAGAGAGGGGCAAAGGAGACTGTATTCCATCTGCTTTATCACAACTGATTCTCTTCCTCTAAAATGTGCTTAGTGTTTGCAGTTTCCCCATTGAAGTTTCCATAACAACCTCTCTATTTCTTCTTTTAGCTTCTTTTAGATGAAGCATGATTACAATGAGTTGCCTCAAAGCCCATCATGTTTTGTTTTGTTTTGTTTTCTGTCTTGGCAACCTGTTGTGCTTTTCTTTCTTCTGGGGGTAGGCATGTCATTCACAATTTGCTAGGGATCTTCACAATTCTCTGTCACATGACTATATGTCTGTGGAGGGTGGCTTTTCCTTCTTCTTTATCAAGAAATGCTAAGAGTATGCCCAGAGAATCAATTATGACACATGGCCACACTTCAGGACCTTTTTTTCAAAGTCCAAAATCTCTGTGCGATTCTAGTCTGGTAGACATTTTTTTAATGCCAACTGTTAAATTCAATTTGCTTCTAGAGAGATTTAAATATCCTCAGGTCTTCCCAAGAGGGACCTAGCACCTCCAGGTAACTCTGGAATTACCCTGCCTGCCTCTGACTAGTTCAGGTGGATTTGAATTTTTCCAGGAATTATTTCCCTCTAGTTAGCAGTGGTTTCCTGATGTTCTGTTCTTTGTCTTTGGTGCCACCTCAGAAGACATGGAATTGTAGCCCTAGAGTTATTGTTTTTTTGTGCTTGGAGGAGGTGGACAATTTATTTAAATTTAACATTTCAAGTTATTTCTATAACAAAACACTGATTTGCTTCAAGTTATTTATATTTTATTTTCACAAAGATTTATAAATGGTACAATTTTAAGTACATCACACTAGTGCAAGTCACTCTCCTATTCAATTGAATCTAAAGAATATTCTTTTTTATATAACTTCATAGCCTTCAGAAGCAGACCTATATAATATTTTGTCTTCAGTAGGAAAAACAAAATTTTACTTATGAAAACAAAAGGACAATAATTTCATAAAAATTATCAACTACTGTATCTTTTCTTGAGTTCTTCAAGAGAATTATCCTTCAATCTCACATTTTCCAGGTGACTAAATAATGTACAGGTAACATTTTTTTCTGATTCAGACATAAACATTACTGCCATATCAAATCTTTGTAGTTCAGATAATCTTTGTAAAATTTCAAGGATAAGTGATGGTTTTTTTTTGTCAATGTAAAAATCATGCAGAATTTTCAAAATTTGGTTGAATACATCTGGCTCTAAGGATTTTTGAAACAACTTAGGACATAAGGAAGGCTCAATTTGCTTTAGATACTGATATAACATATCTGGAGAATTTTTCAGCTTTCTGAAATCAGATTCAAGCTGAAATGAGTTTGCAGGTATTGGTGGAAGAACAGTTGTAATAAACGGAGCAGGTATTTATCTTTTAGTGGAATTTTTCTTACTGAAAGACTGATGTATAGTAGGCTGATGTACAGTTGATGAATCCACTTTTATATTGACAAGAAATTACAGTACTGGAGTATCTGTGATTTCTTCTATTTTTGATACATTTGTTTTTGGAGTATTACTTGTGGGCAAAAGATCATCTTGGCTTGAATTCTTTTCACTTGTAATAGTCGAAGCCTTTGTAACATTTGTTGGATTAATACAATTGGTCTCTAACATGGAAATGGTATTTGTTGCTGGAAAATCAATATTTTGCACCAAGTTACCAATTTCTTCAATGACAATTGTCTTCCATGGTTTATTTGATCTAAGATGAAGTGGTTTACCAAAAGACTTTACCAAGTTTTGCCTTTCAGTTGATTTATCAAACACATCAGCCCATAGTCTTTTTCAATCTGTTCTTTTTTAATACTGGAAACTTCACTTATTGCTTGCTTATTTCCTGGTTCAAGATTTAAAACCATTGTGAAGTCTGGGCTGGTGAGCTTGATTTTGATTCCTTCCAGTCTTGTCTGGAGAAGAACTTGAGATTAGCAGTTTTTCCTGGTTTCACAGAACCAAAACGTTGAGGGTTTTAGGGTACTCAACCAAAATGCTGATGCACTGGTTACTGCCAAATGAATTCAACCTAAGCCTTCTTTCAGGCAAAGAAAAACAAAGTTTATTAAAGATTCAGCATAATGGCTAGAATCTCAAAGAGTCTGAGCATTTCATGATACTTGTACTAACAAGCGGGCCAGAACACTCTGAGCTGAGCTAGATTGAATCTGAGTCACCCTAGAGTTATTCTAAAGGACTGGAACCCAAAGAAGCCAGTTATATTTGAGCCAAGTTCTGCAGTGTGCCTAATAGCATTTTATAGCCAATAGCACTATGAAAACTGGCAAGCGGTCTCATGCAAGAAGCTAAAATGTTGACTCTCCAGAAAAGTTTTACATGACCTCTGAAGCAAATTACCCATAGGCTGAATAAAAACTCTAATTACTTTTGTTCTTGCATAACTACAAATGTTAGTCATAGAAATTATCATTTCTCTATTGATTTCATTAGCTATATAAAGTACAGCATCAGAGCAGTTAGCTTCATGACACCAAAATAAGATATCCTATAGATTAACCATGATTATTCTCCATCCATATTTTTTTTAAATTTCCCCCAAATCAAATCTTAATAATGGGAATTTTCTTACAACGTGATTCATTTTATAGCAGCATTAGCTTTTGGGGTCTTTTCAAGAGATTATCGGTGGATTCTTTTCATTTCCATTTTACCCTCTGCTTCCAGAATATCAGGGCAATTTTCCTTGAGAATTTCTTGAAAGATGATGTCTAGGCTCTTTTTTTTGATCATGACTTTCAGGTAGCCCAATAATTTTTAAATTATCTCTCCTGGTTCTATTCGCCATGTCAGTGGTTTTTCCAATGAGATATTTCATATCGTCTTCTATTTTCTCATACTTTTGATTCTGTTTTATATCATCTTGATTTCTCATAAAGTCATGAGCTTCCACTTCCTCCATTCTAATTTTTAAGGTAATATTTTCTTCAGTGGTCTTTTGGACCTTCTTTTCCATTTGGCTAATTCTGTCTTTTAAGGCATTCTTCTCCTCATTGGATTTTTGGAGCTCTTTTACCATTTGGGTTAGTCTATTTTTAAGGTGTTATTTTCTTCAGTACTCTTCTGGGTCTCCTTTAGTCTCTGTGGGTCTCCTTGACTTGTTTTTCATGATTTTCTTGCATCACTCTTTTCCTCTACTTCTCTTACTTGCTTTTGCAAATCCTTTTTGAGCTCTTCCATGGCCTGAAACCAATTCATATTTTTCTTGGATGCTTTTGATGTGGGCTCTTTGTCTTTGTTGACTTCTTCTGGCTGTATGTTTTATCGTATTTGTCACTAAAAGAAGATTCTATAGTCTGAGTCCTTGTCCACTGCTTGTTCATGTTCCCAGCCAACTACTTGATCCTTGAGCATTTTGTCAGGGTATGGCTGCCTTCAGAGTGGCGAATGGTTTGTCCCAAGCTTCAGGGATCTTGTACTGCTGTTTTCGGAGTTACTTCTACACAGCACGCTCTGCCATACCAGTGCTCCTCCTCTCTCAAGAACCGCCAACCAGGACTATGACCCAGATCCAAGCAAGACAAAGCAAGAGACCCCTGCCTCTATGCCAGCAAAGCACTCCCTGCACTCCTGCTCTGATCTGCTGTTTGATTCCTCCCACCAGGTGGGCCTGGGGCAGTAAGCAGCCACAGCTGGAGCTCTGGAAGCAGCCACTGGAGCTTCTTGCTGCTGCTACCGCACCACCTCTGCAGCCCCAGGGCTGTGACCAGACCACACACTTCTCTCATCCAGATGCAGCAGCTTTCCTGCTGACCTGCTAAGTTGTCTTTGGGGTTTCTGGGTTGAGAGGTCTGGTAACTGCTACAGCTCAGTGATTCATGGCCCTAAGGCCTGCTCTGCCGGATCTATTCCTGGCCTGGTAGTTCCTGGCACACTGGGCTGCGCTCTGCTCCCTGTGCCATGCAGTAGACCCTTCTGAGCAGCCATCCAGGCAGTCCTGGACTGGAGACCTGCTTCCTTCTGTTATTTTGTGGGTTCTGTAGCTCTAGAATTTGTTCAGAGCTATTTTTACAGGTGTTTGGAGGGATTTGGGGGAGAACTTAAGCGAGTCCCTGTTTTCCAGCCACCATCATGGCTCTGCCCCTATAGCAACATTAGCTAAGGAAATTTCAGTTCATATATTTATATTTGATGTCATATAAACTGTCCAAAATGTCACATTGTAAATGGGTTTGGAGCCAAAGCAATGTCAAACAGGACCAAACTCTATTTGTAGTATTTCTAACTTAACACCAGATTTTTAAAAATGTCACTATACCACCATAGAGAGGGTACAATTCAATTCATAGTGTTGGTATTAGAATTAGGAATCTGAGTTCAAAACCTATCTCTAACATTTATGCAGCTATCTTTGACTATCAGAATGTCAGTGAAAATTGGTCAGTTGTACTATTGCCAGAGACTGGCGAAGTTAACAATCACTCTTGAGCCCCTATTTCATTATCTATAAAGTAGTAGCAATGATACTAATACTATTTACCTCACAGATTTGTTCTGATAATCAAATAAACATAATATAAAGCACTTCATAAAATTTTAGAGCATCATAGAAATGTTATTATTATGTCACCAAGTGATAATTAATGGGAAGATAGAATTTGGTGATTTCCTTTATCTCACTTCAAAATCTTAAGCTTTTAATAGTAGCTACTACTGCTCATTCATATTTGAGACCAGTTTAGAATCTATTAATTTGAACATAGGAGAAAGCATTAGAAGACAGGGATTCTATTTCCAGTTCTTGCTATTTATTCTTGGTAAAGTTTGTTGTGTTTGTTTGTTTGAATTCATAACTTAGATACCTGTCAATGTTTTAAAAGTTAAAGAATTGCTATTTAGACTTGATATCTTGCCTTACAGAGAGGTGTGGGGATTCTTGAAATAATGCTTCTAACTTCTTAGAATATTCAGAAAAATGGGATTGTTTTAGAGGGACAAACTAATGAATTTCAGTTAGTCAAAAGTACTTCCTGGGAATAAAATGCTAAAGAGAGTGAGAACAATTAATTTTTTGAGGGCATCAGGATACATTGCAGTCGTTTTCTTTTCATCTTCTTTTCCCATTTATAAAACTTCATCATTAAATCATAGACAACTAAAGTTAGAATCACAGAATTTGAAAGTAGGGAGGGACCTCAGCAGCCATCTAGATGTCAATCCATGAAGGAAATCTTCACTAATATAAGCAACAAGTGTTCATCTAACTTCTACTTGAAGTCCTCCAAGGATAGGAAATGTGGCCTCAATTTCCTGAGTTAAGCCATTCAACTTTTTGATCCTGGAATAGTTAAGGAAAAAGTTTCTTTATTTCCCTTTGATGGCAAGCCTAAATTTTCCTCTTTGCTACTTCTACATATTGTTCCTGGTTATTCCCACTGGGGCCAAACAACAAGATTGATCCCTCTTCCACAAGCCAGACTTTGAGATATTTAAGGACAGATAGCTTGTTCCCCATGAGTCTTCTTTTCTTTAGGCTAAACATGTTCATTTCCTTCAAATGATAGTCATATATCATGGATTGAAGACCCATTACCATCTTAGTTACCCAAGATGTCAAGCAAGTATTGCATCATACCCATTGCCCCATGCCAAGTCTGGATGAGTCTAAACCATCAATTTTATTTCTTATTTGAAAACCTATAGCGATGAGAACTTTTACCCCTTCCACAAATTGTCAATTCTCATGGTCCCCCAACCTTGACACTTTTCTTTCAATTCAGAGAGCAATTTGAGCACTTTTAACAGCTAATACTTTCATAAAACTAAGAGTACTTAGCATATAAAGAAGAACAGTGCACTAAGAACTGCTGAGCTAAGTGCTAGTGGGAGATAGTTTCAGTAATATGCTCATCCTTGCCCTTAAGGAGAATATACTCTAGTAATAAGATAAGAAATACAAAGAGAAAAACATAATATATCAATGCCTGGGAGGGTACAAAGTGCTTAGTTAAATTGAAAATGTCATCACCAATTATGAGGCAGGGAAGGTTTTTTATGATTTATGCAACAGTTGAGTTAGTCTTCAAAAGATAGGTAAGAGCTCAAAAGGCAAAGAGGAGTATAATTTATTAAATGAGGCTATTATATATATGTGTGTGTGTGTATATACATATATAAAATTATATGTAATCATATATATATATATATAAATATTGAAATATATATGTTGAAAATTCTAAATTATTACATGAATGTTAGTTATTATTTTTAAAAATGGTTATTTCATGGAATGAGTATTGGAACTATGTCTCCCAGAAGACTGTGTATGAATTCACAAGGGAGGAGGCACTGAGGCATGGGGTTTTGAAAAGAAACTAAAGAACATCTCACAAAGGGCATCCGAATGTGAATAAAATAAAATTGATGAGAGAGCCCTGAGACAAAACAAGATGCCAAACTTCCAAGATGCTAGACTGGAGTCTATAACTGATTAAAGTGGCAAATGTTCAATCAGCTAAGGGGAGATATGATAGAAAGACCATGGAAAATGAATTTTAAAAGGCAAATATAATAGAGATTCAGTGGCTAGATGCAGTATGACCAGAAATGTGAAGCTGTCAAAGAAGTGTGGAAGAGCAAAGAGTTGTAGTGTTCTGATATGATACAGGATGGTACAGTGCTTTCTTTTCTGTTAGCCAAAAGGGAAAGGAGACAATGAAACATACAGAGTTTCTCAAACTATAAACTGGATTGTCAGAAACAAATTAGGGTTTATGTTAATGGTATCTAGATCATGATTAAGAAGATGAAGAAACTACACATTGATAACCCTTCAGGATTAAATAAGCTTTTTGAAATTCTTCTAGCTTGTGGGAGACCTTAGCCTGGACAATATCATTGGTTAAGTCCAGAAGCCATTATTTTACTTCATATCCCAATGGAACAGACTTCCTGGGTGCTAGAAACCTTGAAACTCAACCTTATTTATCTGCAGATTGGAATTATAGGTCTAAGGATACCAAGCATGCAAAACTAATAACATTTCTTTGCTGGAGTGCCAGGAGTATCTGGTCAGGGACCAGGCTGTCTTAATATGTACCAGGAATATCAGGGAAGGAAGTTACACACATAATCAGATAATGCCCATTTATGATATAGTCAGGCAACAGGCTGTCAGTTAATAAACACTTATTAAGTGCTTAATGTGTTGCCAGGCACTGTGGATGCAAATATTAAAAAGAAAGAGCCCCTGCCCTCAATTAGCTTACAATCTAATAATGGAAGATAACATACAAAAAGAAACTGAAACAGGGTAAAGTGGAAGGAAAGGAACTAGTGCAAGGTTTGATAGAGAACATCTGGGTGGGAAATGAAGAGATTGGGTTAGAAATAACATTTACAAACTGGAGAAGAGATTTGGGTGAACTTCCCATGTGTGAATATCCCTTAGATGGCATAATACATTCCACCCAACCAAAGTCTTTCCTATTACTTTAAAATTATATTTCATTAAATATTTTCCGGTTTTGATTTGGTATGGAAGTCATGGAAATGTGAGATTGGGAGCCATATATTTGAATAGATAAAGGACCCCAAAAGATCTTTGAACATAGGAGAATTTTCAGGAGCTCCAGTTGAGGGAGAACACTGCTCAATATTATATTTATGAATATCAGTATCAGAAGTAGAGGCAGTATGATCTATTTTCATCTTTTCCCATGGAATTCAGATAGACATGATGCAGAGCCAAATCACTGTAATGCTGTTATTTTTTAAATGTATTTCATATTCTACAAACAGTTGCAGTTGGACAAAATGACTCAAGTTATAGAAGTGTCATCACGTAATTGTATAAGAAAAAGTAGAATATAAAGCCCTTTTCTATAGGTTCACTCATACTATCTTAAGGACAACTGTAGTCACAATTCAGATGGTAAGAATAAGTAAATTATAATGTTCCCACATGATTTTTTTTTATTTTGTTGGCTTACTATCTATCTATCTATCTATCTATCTATCTATCTATCTATCTTTTTTAAATTAAGAGTATCCTACAGACATTAAAAATGTTGGAGCACCAAAAAAGAAGTTACAGGAAATATGATATAATTCTCACCCCTCTTCACTTTTTCTGCAGAAGTTGAGGCATCCAGGGATGTAAACTTTTCACATGATATCAAATATGTTTAAATGTATTCATTAATTTTACTGACTTTCCCTCTTTTTCTTTTTTGCTATTCTTTATCATAAAAAGGAATGCTGTGGATGGACAGAAAAACATACAAAAAGAAATCTATGTGATTAAAAAAAACCAAAATATACCAATAAAACCTACTACAATATTATTTTTAAAATTGCATATGTTAGTGTTATGTTCAGGTAAATGAGGCAACCATTTTGTTTTGTGTTGTTTTCCCACTTGTGGTAATGCTTAAGTTCCAGGACAATTTTTTTTTTCTGAATTCCCAAGGATAATTTAGGATACATATTTATAATATGGATTTTTTTT
>CM053622.1:182647723-182683811 GCA_028646595.1 Phalanger gymnotis
ACGATGGAGAGTGCTATCTACATCCAGAGAAGGACCTCTGAAGTATGAATACAGATCGAGGCACACTTCATGCTCCCCTTTTTCTCCCCACCCCCTTTTTTTCCTCTCTTTTGTATTTGTGGTTGGGTTGTGGATTTTTTTTGTGGGGAGGGGGGTTCTGTTTCTTCTTTCTCATGATTCATTCCATTGGTCATAATTTTTCTCCACAACTTGACTAGTGTGTAAATTAATTCAATGCCAAGTTATACTTGGAAGTTATATGGGATTCCATGCCATCTTGAGGAAGGAGGGGGGGAGGGAGGGAAGAAAATCTGGAACTCAAAATTATGTAGAACTGTGTGTTGCAAACTAAAAATAAAAAAAATTGTATTAAAAAAGAAATAATCCCTATAGCGTAGGATAATAAAAATAAATCAATAGAAAAAACATAGGCACAGAAGTAAAAAATTCAATCTGTAGATTTTAGAATGATTTACTTAAGAAAATTTAGAGAATCAACAAGGTGAAAAAATAATCAATGGAATAACCAGTAAAGTTGCAAGACACATAATGAATGCATGAAAATTCTTGATGACCATCAGGTACTACATAAGAGTTTGGTTTAATAGATTTCTCTGATCATTAATATGAGCAATTTTCCAGATATTTATTGAGACATTATCTTTCTTCTTTTGAAAAAGAAAAAGTTGTTCCAAGTCTGCCCGTGTTAGTTAACAGAATAGTCACTGCTTCCTTATTATTACTACTGTGAATCTCTAGCAAAACTAAGGAAAAAGAACTAAAATTTAAAAATACATAGATAAAAGACAATGGGTTAACCCACCAAGCCACATATATAACATATGAATGAAACTACAAAACAAGTTTCAAATAATTTAAATACATATATGACTAGAAATGCAATGATCATAGGTAAAATCATAGTAGCATCTTTTAAAAGTCACATTATGTTAAATTAACTCAGAGTATATATACCCGTTTTAGAGCCCAAGGTCTCCAAAAAATGACAAAAATGGGGGCAGTAGCATCTTCTTCACATGCAAGGAATAACATGTCAAAAATTTATTACTTCTTTTTCGATTTTGCATTATAATTGAGAGGAGGAAGGAAGAGAAAGACAGAGATAGGGAGGTAAAAAGAGAGGGAAAGAGAGACAGACAGAAAGACAGAGAAACAGACAGAGACAGGGATGGAGAAGCAGAGACAAAGAGACAGAGAGAGAGACAGAGAGAGAGAACATACCATTTCATTTGGAGGCCACTGTGTAGGTGAGAACTACTTTTCTTTCTTTTCTGCTCTTTCTTCTAACATTCTTGCAAATTGTCTGGTTACTGAGCATAATCTTTATTTATAATAGTTTCTGGTTGTATATTCTACTTACATCCTTCACATCAAGACTGATTTCAAAAAGAATTGTGGAAATTTGGTCTATTTCCTACCGTTGTCAAATTTTCTTTATATTTTAACCAGCAGAGTTCTTGATATAACTACAGAGGCAAACATAAAATGTGTCCAGTTCTCTAAGTTGGCATTTCTCTCTGAACTGTCTTGTATAAGTCATTAAAATATATTTTCCTCATGCAAGAAGACAAAGCATTAACTTCTTTTCACAGAAAGACTGTCATGTAAGAATCTAACCAAAGAGGAGCAAAAAATTTCCCTGAGTAATTTGGAAAATTTTACTAAAATTTAGTCAACATTGTGTTATAGATAACTATGACCGCATTTACACAAACCAAACAGAATGAAAAATAACAATTATCTAGTGAAAATGATAAATGCTAAAAGCCATTTTTGATAACATCATATACAACAATGCCTTCCACTTAGTAGAAGGAAGGAAACAAGCATTTATTAAACACCTACTATGGAACAAGCATTGCAAATGCTTTGCAAATATTATCTCATTTGATCATCAGAACAGCCTAGGAGGAAAGTATTCATATTATCCTTATTTTACAGATTAAAAACTGAGACAGACAGAGGTTAAATGATTTGCAGGGTCACATAGCTAGTAATTATCTGAGGCCATAATCACTCTTTTCTGCCCTGGAACTTTAAGGAGGGGCCCTGCTCTACTGTGGCTGCAAGCTCTGGTGTTCTAGTATTCCTCCTCACCCTGTGACTGCCACCCAGCACTGCGACCCCAATCCAAGTATGGGCAAACCAACAGAGTCCTGCGCCTAGTTGCAGCAAAAAGATCACCATAATTTCCTTCTGACTTGTTGTTCAACTCCCTTTGTCTGTGGGCTGAGATCTCTGTAAGCAGCTGCTGAATCGGTGGCTCCCAAGGCCTGCTCCTGGTTTGGTGGGACTAGGTCTGTGCTGGTGCACTCCTCTCTCACCCTGGTGCCACAGACCTTTCCTGCCAAAGTTCTAAGTTGTCCTGAGCTGGAAAAATAGGTTCACTCCATCTTTTTGTGGATTCTACCACTCTAGAATTTGTGTAGAGTCATTATTTAAAGGTATTTGGAGGGGTTTGGGAGAGAGTTTAGGAGAATCTGTACTCTGCCAACTTGCCTCCACCTCCCTATTGTTTGTTCTTAACAGGCCCTCCAATCCCTCAATGTCTTAGCATTTTATTGGGTCATGACCCCTGCTTCTAAAAATATATAGTACTCTATTTTTCCCCACTTACATGTCAAGAAATTTTTTAGCATTCATTTTAACAAGATTTTGAACTCCAAATTTTTCTCCCTACTCCTTCCTTTCCTCCTCTCCCCTCTTCTGAAAATAGTAGGCCTTTTGATATAGTTTATACATGCGCTATCATATAAAAATATTTCCATATTAGTCATAGTTGTGGAAGATGAAATAGATCAAAAGGGAAAAAAAAACAAGAAATGATAAAGTAAAGCAAATACGCTTTGGTATGCATTCAGAGTCCATCAGTTCTTTTTCTGAATATGGATATCATTTTCCTTCATGAGTCCTTTGTACTTGGATCATTTTGTTGCTGTTTCTTCATATGGCTATAAATGGCTTTGACTTCTTCACCTGAAAACCTCCTATTCTTATCCTTTATCCATTTATCAATTGGGGAATGGCTTATACTCTTAGAAATTTGACTCTGCTTTCTATATATTTAAGAAATGAGACCTTTATCAGAGACATTTGCTGTAAATATCACTTCCCAGTTTTCTGTTTCCCTTCTGATCTTGGTTGCATTGGTTTTGTTTGCACAATGGCCTTTTAATATAATATAATCAAAATTACTCATTTTGCATTTTGTAACACTCACTATCTCTTGCTTGATCATGAGTTCTTCCCTCTCTCCATAGATCTGACAGGTAGACTATTCTTTGCTCTTCTAATTTTTTTATGGTGTTTTCCCCTTTTTGTCTCAATTGTGCCAAAAGTCCATCATATCTAACTTTTCTAATATTCTACTTACCTCCTTTAGTTTCTTTCTTGTTTATTTTTTGTTCTGTTCATCAAGTCGTGAGAGGGGACAGTTAATGTCCCCACTAGTATAGTTTTGCTATCTATTTCTTCCCATAACTCACTTAACTTCTCCTTTAAGAATCTGGATGCTATAACATTTGGCGCATATACGTGTAGTATTGATATTGCTTCATTGCCTATGGCACCTTTTAGCAAGGTCCAGTTTCCTTCCTTATCTCTTTTAATTAGGTCTAGTTTTGCTTTTGCTTTGTCTGAGATCAGGATTGTTGCCCCTGCTTTTTTTTTTTTTTAACTTCAGCTGAAGTATAATATATTCTGCTCCAGCACCTGACTTTTACCCTGTGTTTCTCTGCTTCAAGTGTGTTTCTTGTAAACAAATATTTTAGGATTCTGGTTTTTGATCCACTCTGCTATCTGCTTCTGTATTATCTAGAGTTCATCCCTTTCACATTCACAGTTATGTTTACTGCCTGTGTATTTCCCTCCATACTACTCTTCTTCCTATTTGTCTTCTCTCTCTTTTCACACTTTCCACCCTCACAATATTTGCTTCTATCTACTGTCTCTCCTTATCTTCCCTCCCTTCTGTCAGTCCTCACCTCCTCCATCGCCCCCGCCCTCTTTACTTGATCTCCCACCATCCTAAGTACCTGTCAGGTAAGATAGATTTCTACCTTTTGCAAGATGGCAGATGGGGGAGCAGGTAAGCGCAATCAAGGGGACTCAGGGTTCCTGGTGTTCCTGTGGTTCCAGTACAGGTTAGGTGTCCCCGGGGTGGTGAGGCGGTGACGACGCCGGCCACAGAACAAGAAGCGGCGCTGGCGACGTCTCACAGAGAAGCCGCTGGGGCAGGAGGTGGACAAGTTTCTGGAGGGCATGGGGCTGCAAGAGTGCGCGACCGGGGAACTGATCTCGGAGACTCAGGATGAAAATCTCTTCTTTGTGGACACGGGCGCGAGGAGAACTTGAAGATAAATCATGACCTGACGAAGCCTTTTTGGACTTGCCCGGTTATAGAATCACATTCCAAAGTACCTTCTCTAAAGAACATCCTCACCCACTAGATTCCCAATGGGATAAAGCTGAAACGCAAGCAGCGCTTGTGGAAGCATTTAGCCCAGTAGGGAAAGCTGCCCCAGGACATGCGGTAGGCAGGTCCAGGCCGGGCTGATTCAGCTCCCAGGGCCAAAGACCAAGCTCTCTGAGCCAGAAGAAACGTCTGGCTGACCGTTCTATGACGTTTGGGCTGAGGACAATGCTCAGGACCGCCCCTTGGTTGGACAGGACACTGTTTTTCTTGGAAAAGAAGAAGGGAAAAGTGACCTCATCGCCTATAGAACAAAACCTCTCGGGTCCTGGCTGTGGAAGTGGTTACAATCAATCTGTCATTCCAGGCCCACCAGGCCCTGCTCCTCGAAGCACACGAAGTGGAAGTGCAGAGGCAGAAAGTGAAAGAGAAACTCGGCTGTGGTTGAGGCCCCCACCGAAGAGTGGGCGTTCAAGGAGCTGTGTGAGAGGCTCCTGGAGAAATCCGACGTGGAGGCTCCAGCAGAGCCAGAAGGAGAGGATGCGGATCCCCAGACGCAGAGACGCAGACCGAGCAGCAGAGGGGCCAGGAAAAGAAGGCCCGGAAGCTGAGAACTCAGTAGACAGCGGAGCGGGCAGCAAGGAAGATGCGCCAGGAGGTGTTCCAGCTCCATGGCATCAGGCTACAGGTGGCACAGAGACTTGTGGAGCTGGCCCAGCGGCGAGAGAGAAAGAGACTAAAGTGGCTGGCGGAGGACAGGAAATTCCGACGGCTGGGTGAGCTTAAATGTCAGTCTCTGGACATTGATGTGCAGCTCAGCACCGAATTGGCCAATTCTTTGAGGAAGTTAAAGCCTGAGGGTAGCATTCTTCAGGACCAATTTAAGAGCTTCCAGCCAAGGAACATGATTGGGCCTAGGTAAAGAGCCAGGTTCAAGTGGAAATACAAGGTTAAGCTTGTGAAGAAATGGTCCTTCCGGGAGCTCCAGTTATAGCTGCATCTCTTCTGGATGCCTGCTCTGTCTGGCCTTTGATGCTCCAAGTCTCAGTCCATCCTTGGTCTGCCTGTCTTTTCTTTCCCCTAGTCTGTGGTACCTGAGAGCCTCTGGAGAGAGGTTTTGTTCCCTGGGAATAGCCTATCCTTCACATAAAAGCCTCATCTCCTGAGGGTTGTGCTCAGCCAAGAGTCTGCCAAGTTCTGAAACACCATTAAAAATCAGTGAACATATAGAAAATTTTTAAAAAAAAGATTTCCATATTCAACTAATTGTGTATATGATTCCTTCTTTGAGCTGATAATGACATTAAGGTTCAAGCAATGCTCATCAACCACTCTCCCATGTGCCCCTCTACTGTAATAGGTCTTTCATGCCTCTTCATGTGAAACAGTTTAGCCAGTTCTACCTTTCCCTTCCTTCTGCACCCTGTACTCCTCTTTCTCATTCCTCATTTTTTATGTCCTTCCCTTAAATTCACCTTATACCTGCACCCTCTGTCTATGTATAGTCCTTCTGGCTGTGCTATTTCTTAAATGATTCTTGGTTGTAGTCCTAGCTCCTTTGCCTTCTGGAATATAATGTTCTATGACCTCCAGTCCTTTAATGTTGCAGCTACCAAGTCCTGTGTAATCCTGATTGTGACTCCCCTATATTTGAATTGTTTCTTTCTGGCTACTTGTAGTATTTTTTGCTTTGAACTGATAGTTCAGGAATTTGGATATAATGGGCCTTGGAATGTTTCTTTTGGGATTTCTTTCCTGAGGTGATGGGTGGGTTCTTACAATGCCTTTTTTGTCCTCTGGTTACAGGACATCAGAATAATTTTCCTTGGTAATTTATTGAAAGATACTATCCAGGTCCTCCTTTGGTTTATGGCTTTCAGGTAGTTCAATGATTCTGCAAGTGTCTCTCCTGGATCTATTTTCCAAGTCAGTTTTTTTTGTCCCATGAGATAGTTTACATTTTTTTCCCATTTTTTCATTCTTTGGAATTTGATTCTTGATGTCTCATAGAGTCATTAGCTTCCACTTCCTCGATTCTAAATTTTAATGAGTTATTTTTTCTCAATAAGTTTTTTAAACTTTCTTTTCATTTGGCCAATTATACTTTTTTAGAAGTTGTTTTCTTCAGTGGATTTTTGTATCTCATTTTCCATCTGGCCAATTCTACCTTTTAATCAGTTATCCAAGCTATTGACTCCTTTTTCATAATTCTCTTGCATCATTCTCATTTCTTTTCCCAATTTTTTCTTCTACCTCTCTTTTATGATTTTAAAGCTCCTTTTTGAGGTCTTCCATGAATTCTTTCAGAGCTTGAGAATATTTCCTGTTTTTCTTTGAGGTTCTGCCCACAGGTGTTTCGACATTTTTGTCCTTTTCTGAGTTTCTCTCTTGATCTTCCTTGACACCATAATAACTTTCTGTGGTCAGATTAATTTTTTATTGCTTTTTGATAATTTTTTTTTGCCTTTTCACTTTCTTTTAAATTTGAGTCTGTACCTGGGGAGAAAAGGGCACTGTTTCAGGCTTCTTGTGCCAGTGGCTGCAGGCCCTGGCTGTTTACTTAGTGCCACATCGATGTTACCCTGAGGCCCTAGGGTACCCTTATGTCTGTGCAAAAGGGATGGAGTGGGGGTGACTGGCACTTCTGGAGGCTGTAGTGGTCTAGTAGCTTGCCTGGGGCTGTTTGGGTTTTTTTGGTGGTGTTTAGCATATGCTGAGGCATATGCTGGGGTGTTTCTGTGTTTCCCCAAGACTACAATGAAGGACATGGATGACAGGCCACCATAGGATGCCTGTTTGCCTTGGACTGTCCTGAAGCACAACAAGGTCTGGTCACCCTGAGGATGTCTGTGTTCCTGGGGTTACACTGAATCACATGGGTTTTCAGATTTGGAGTCTGCCGATTCCCCCTGGTTATGCTAAAACAGATGGGGGAGATCTAGTGTTGATGTTTGCCTGCTCCACCACAATGGTGCTCAGAATCTCATATTGATTTGCTGGGGGTGGGGATTGCTGCAGGCTTGCTAGGATGCTTCCTGGCCTGGAATATGCTCCCCTTTCACCCAAGTGAGATAAACCTTTCTTGTTGATCTTCCAAGTTTCTTGGGCTAAAAGATTGTTTCACCCCATTTTTCGCTGGTTCTGCTATTCTAGGATTTGTTTTGGGGTGTTTTTATGATTTATGGTTGTTTGGAGGTGAATATGGAAAAGTTACAGAGATTTACTGCTTTCTCCACTGTCTTGGCTCTCAGAAGTAATTTCTCATGACCCCTGCTCTTATCCTATCATTTCCTAAGTGTTGCCAAACCCCATCCTTTATCTTACTTAATAATGAAACAGAACTAAAGAATTTCATGCCACCAGGGTGACTGGATTCACTACCTATCTATGTTAAGCAATCTAAAACAGGCCTCATTTCAGCAAGGCAATCCTAGTAAAAGGAATAAGGGATAGATTAGAAAGGTAGGTAGGATACAGAATATGTGAAGATTTTAAATAGTAGGCTATGAAGATTGCATTTTATCTTATAAGACAAAGTACAACAAACTAGTAAAGATTTTTGTGTAGGGCATTTGACTTGAAAGTAGAATGATGTGGTGAAAATAGTATTAGATTTGGAATCAAGATGCTTAATCTGAATCTTGCCTTTGCCTGAGATACCTTGGGCAAAGCACTTAAAATCTCTGAGTTTTAGTTTTCTTGCCTGTAAAATAAATGGGTTGGCTAGATGACCACCAAGGATACTTTTACATATAAGTATTTTTTAAACTCACATGGTCATATGGTCAAATGATTAGGAATATAATTGTGATTTCTATATGAAGGATAAATTAGAAAAAGGAGAAGCTGGAGACAGGAAGATTAGGTGACATTATAGTAGCTCAGGAGAAAAATGATAAAGGCTAGTGTAGTGAGTTGAACAGTACAAATGGAGTTAAGACTCTCTTGGTTCAAATTATGCTTCAGAAACCAGATGTACATCCCTGTGCAAATCACTGAACCTCTTTGGGCCATAGATTCTTCATCTATAAAATGAGGGGATTGGACTTTATTATCTCTAAGGGCTCTTCCACCTCTAAATCTATGGTGGTGTGAGGCCTATTCTAAAAAGGTATCCATGTGAATGAAGAGAAGGTAATGCATGCTAAACATGCAGAGGAGGTGAAATGGATGCTGTTTGGCAACTGATCTGATATGAACGATAAAGGAGAGAGAAGAGTAAAAGAGGATCATGTGGTTTTGATTCTGACTGACCTGGAAAGTGGCATCAACAAAAATAGGAAGTTGGTAATAATGGATGCCACAGACAAAGTATTTGATAATTTTCCTATCTTCATGTTTTGGATTTGTTTGTTTTTTTTGTTTGGTATGGACATATAGAAAATTTTATTTCTCATAAAGATGAAAGAACAGCTTGTATATAAACTTAAAATGTACTTGAGATGCACAGCATTTCAAAATCAAAGAAGAATTAGGCTTAGCCTAAATAGGTGAAATAACCAATCTATGGCATTCTAAATCAGTTGTTTCACCTATTGTAATGACTTCTGCAGCTAAGCAGATTGTTGATTTGACCACAAATATCAATAGTAAATATCACTGAATTAATCCCATCTGTCATTCAGTTGAAGGCTACACACACACATCCTGATATCTGGGGCCATCTCCAGTCATCTTGATCTATGTCTTGCCAGTGGACTCAGATGGCTCAGGAGAAGAAAGTGAGGCTGGTGACTTTGCCCAATGCTCTGTCACTTAAATCTAATTCACTTGCAAGTCATGGCATCACCTTCTTTATGTCACAGTACTCTTAGAGAACAGTGGACAAAAACATCATCATCATCAACAACAACAACAAACACACACTTAATATCTAGAAATAATCTCTTATTAAACTACTCTACTTTGGTATTTAAGTACAACAATTCTAATTTGAATAGTATATACCAAAGTGTTCATTTTTGTGAGTTGTATATTTTGTAGGAATTGTGAATCAAGTATTTTAACTGAACCATAAATGGAACAATGTGATGTAATGACAACAGCACTGGAAGAGAAACTTGGAATTTCTTTAGGTTGGCTATAAATGCCTTATAGGTTGCATATTGTGTCTTGAGACAAGGGAAATGATCGCTCAGATTATGAATGCCAAACCGGAGATTTTGTTAGCACGATTACAAATTGGAACAGGGCACAAATATTTGTACTGTCCTTAACCAGAAAAACAAACAAACAACAAAAACAAACATCATGTATGGAATATCAGAATCCATGTAAGTGACTGTCTGAATAAAGCTGACACAGTGACTCAGTAAGGCAAATATGAATAGAATATTTACTGCTTTTCCTACCTTTGACTACTTTTGGTTAGAGTTCATAAAGACACATCAAAGTGCCATATATATATTTGATACTTACAACACTATGTTTAGATGATGAAATCAAAATGCAAAAAGTCTTAAAGAAGAGAATTTCTTTGGAGTTGAGAAAGTCTTTTCATTTTAACATAAATCGGGTACAAATTAAATTTTAAAAATGGCTATTTGATGTACCAAAATATAGTAATTCTTTCATTTTTTTAGTTTCCTGAATTATTAAATGGAATATGTCTATATATTGCTTTCAGTAAAATATACAGATTAGGACTAATTGTTTTTTTCTCAATTTTTAAGATCCTGACTTTAAGGACCTTGGAGTTTTGAAACCATTACCAGGTTGGTATATTAGATATTTCATGACATCCCAAGGTCTTGATTTTTGTTTTAGAAAATAATTCTGGGTTGTTATTGAAGTTCCTTTGTTTTGTTTCTTTGGTATTTTGTTTAGTGTGTGAGTTTGAAATGGGCGGACCTGAAGGAATTGTGGAATCTGTACAAATTATGAAGGAAGGAAAAGCTTCTGCTACTGAGGCAGTTGACTGTAAATGGTACATTCGAGCCCCACCACGATCCAAGGTCAGTTTTGCATCCCACTACTCATCAAATACTGTAGATACATGCAAAAATGAGATATTCCCTGCCCTCAAGATGCTGATATTACATCATAATACCCAAGTGTTAGTCTTTAAAGTTCTCTCATGTACCCTAGAGGGCAGAGGAAATGATTCTTCCTAAACACTGGAGAATTGGAGAATTTCAGGATATGCAAAAAGAGGTTGATCTAGTTCCCTAAGGGACCTTTTAGCTCAAAATTATATGAGACTTGAGGTTGATCATGCTTTGAATTATAACCATTGTAAAACAGCCATGTGCAAGAAAGATGTATGTAGAAGCAATTTCATTCTAAATCCCTGTCAATGGAGGACATTTTAAAAGGACATTTTGCCAGAGAACAGCAGGAGCCCTCCTCCCTGCTTATCATTATAACTAGCTTTTGCTGTCAAACATTTTGCAAGAGAGACTGTAAGCCCACACCCCTTCCCTCAAGCTAGTAAATAGACTGTCTTTTGTATAATCCCAGGGCAGCAAAATGAAATGTTCCTGTCTGTTATACTATTTGGCATTCCATGACCCAAAGGGAAAGTTACCTGCAGAGCTGGAAAAAGATGACTGTATTGTGACAGACTTTTTCTGTTAAATTAAAGGTTAGAAGATACAAAATGGCAATGAATAACTATGGATCAAACCAGGAGCCAGAGTTCACCAGGATAGGCTTTCTATGTTTATAAGGTTGCTTTTAAGAATAGAATATTTCAAGATACAGAGATTAATGCTGGAAATACTTGAGTTTTACTTTTCTTTTGGTTATAGAGTAGGTCACAATTAATGATAGAAAACTAAGTGGTCAGTAAACTGTGCTACTTAGTAAGTAAGGTAGTTCATTTTCAATATTACTACTCATGAGGAAATAAGGACTAACTAAATATGACAATGTATTATCTGTGACAAGCCATTTTACATTTATACATATGTATATGTATGTATACATATACATTTACATATGCATATAATACACATGATAATGCATATTTGCATATATCCACATATGCATATACACACAGGCCCATAACATCTATTGTGGTTATTAAGATTGTACGTAGTAAGTTTGGATTTCTGGGGAAGATTCATTCTCCTTAAAAAGAAAAGAGAAAAATCCAAATGATTTCCAAGAATATGAAAATTAAATATTTATTTTCATATAACAGATTTTGGCAGAATCAAACTTCAAATATAGGATTATTTCTCAAATGATATTTATCAGTATTTACTGTTCTATGTACAAATCCGGCTGCAAAATTTGAATGAAAATAATTATCAAATTAATTTAAAAGATTAATTGGTCCAATGCTTCAATATTTGAATGACTTCTCATTTCTTTGGTCTGAGTACTGACTTTACCATTGCAGGTTGCAACCACTCCCTCATAGTAGATGATCTTCATAGGCTAATTTGGTCCTAAAATTTTCATCACCTTCTGGTGGCTAACCTTCTAGTTCTTAGTGGCATGTCCAAGAGGAGAGGTCTGAATTGGATACTAAGGAATCCTGGTAGGTCTAAAATTCTATAGGAATTTGTAGAAGGAAAATCTAACATATTTGGTAGTCTTTGGATGGTAAACATAGAGCTTATTCTCAACATTTCCACAGTCTTCCATCTTGATAGAACCTGCCAGAGCTTATGCTCTGGTGGCATGATTTTAATGGAGGTAAATCAGGGATTTTTTTTTCTCTGTTGCACTTATACTTTATCCTGAATGGGATTTTTTCCCTCCTATACTTCTGCAGTCCTCTGATTCTACTATATATACTACGAGTCACTTAGAATGAATGAATCTCTCTATATATATATCAAAATTTCATTATAAAGCTCTCTGCCATTATGAGAACCATGGCATAGTATAAGTCCTTATTGCTTCCTAAATTTCTACATCTTTTCAATATTGATATGATCATTCTGAATTATATCCTTGACAGGACAGTAGTTTTGATATTTTCTAAAAATATTAAAATGTCCCTGAAACCAATCCGTACTGTGGAAAAATGCTAGGCTGTGGCATGGCATGGTCTGATTCAATAATAAATGGAAACAGGGATCTTCTTTTCCATCAAGTTGTCAATAATAGTATTTTACTTCTGACATAGTCTATAAGCACAGACTCAAAGATACTAGTACAAATGAGTACGTAAGTATTCAATAGGTTCTGGTATATTTAATTTTTGTTGTTGTTGAGTTGTTTCTGTCATGTCTGACTTTTCATAACCCCATCTGGGGTTTTCTTGACCAAGATTCTAGAGAGGTTTGACATTTCTTTCTCCAGCTCATTTTACAGATGAAGGAACCAAGGCAAATGGGGTTAAGTAACTTGCCCATGGTCAGATACTAGTAAATATCTGAGGCTGTATTTGAACTGAGGAAGATGAGTCTACCTGATTTCAAGCCTAGTGCTCTATCCACTGTACCACCTAGCTGTCCCCATGTTGAATTTTAATTTATATTAAGTCGGCTGGGACAATTATCAGATAACTATCATAAATAATCACTGTCATCTGTATATCATCTTGCAGGGAGGGAAAAAAGAACAATAAGAGAGGCTGAAAATATGCTCCTATTTGTGAATGTGCTGCTTGGTAAATGAATGTCTAGTTTCATTTGCTTTGTACATTTTAAAAAATGATTCTCTGCTCTCCACACTATAGTTTGATTATTAAGTCAGATATTGCTGGATATCATTT
Organism: Phalanger gymnotis; assembly: GCA_028646595.1. Lineage (NCBI taxonomy): Eukaryota > Metazoa > Chordata > Mammalia > Diprotodontia > Phalangeridae > Phalanger > Phalanger gymnotis. The sequence goes on from CM053622.1 coordinate 182,660,827, forward strand.
AAATGTTCTAGAGCTCTTCATGATCTGCTTAATCAATCATGTTGTCAGTTCAAACATTTGGTGATTGATTAAAAACAAGAGCTCATCAAAAGTGATTCACTGTGCAGAGATTATAATCTGACTGTTTTACTGAAGTTAAATATTATTCACAGTTTGTCATCATTCCTTTTCTTCAATATGGATGCAAGAAAGCTTTCTTTCATTCTCAAATTCAAGTTATTGTTGCTTTTTAAATTGCCATGTAGCAGGTATTTCCTCCTTTATTGTGATGCTCCATCCTTTAGGGTGACATGACAATTAAAATTATAACGTAATAATGGGTATAAATTGTATATGGTACAGCTGCATAGAAGCTTTATCATTTCTATTGCTAATGGCACTTGGCATTTGCAGAAATATAGCAGATTTAAGTAAAATACCCTCCTAGTGTGCTGCATTGTTTTTTCAAGTGACTAAAGATTAGTGTTTAAAATTATTTCATTGAGCCCAACAGGAAGAAAATATAGGAAAAAAGGCAGAAATGGGCTCCCTCTGAAATCTAGTCCTTTCTTTTAAAAAAGTAAGAATGACCTTTAAATAAAGAAGCATGTAAACATCAGTAATTAAATTTAAAGGAATATAAATAAATCATCTAAGAAAGAAAATACAGAAATTTTTATGGTAAAACTAAATGAATACCAGGATTATATTCTACATGTTCTCATCCCATCTATTTTAGGATTACCCTTGTAAAGAATGATCTTAGGCTTATAGAATTTCAGAGAATTTATTTACTGCCAGGGAATACTTTTTTCCTGGTTTTTTTTTTTATAAATCCCTCTTACATTGTAATATTTATTGTGCTTGAGCTCTTTTGAGGTAATGAAAACCATATGTCATTTTTTTCTTAAAGTTGCATCATTTCTTGACATAGGTAATGTAGAACTTATTAATCAAACACTTCTTTTCAATAATAATGTACAGCAAATGTTCTATTAATGACAATTGGGGTAAATATAGTAATTCCTGTCTAGAGGAAATGCGAAGTGGGGGAAAGAGAGTCCGTCTAGTGTATGAAAGACTAGGTTCAAGTCTTTTCTCTGACACATACTGGCTATTTGACCCTGGGCACATCATTTAAGTCCTCAGTGCACTAGGTAACTCTCTAGGACTCTAAATTACAGTGCAAAATCAAAGACCTGCAGATTAAAGGGATGTTGAAGGATATCTAATCCAACTCTCTCATTTTAAAGATGAGGAGATGGAAGCCCAGAGAAGTAAAAGTCATTTGTCCAAGGTTATTGCCTCAGTTCCTCACTTAATCTTCTGCATGTAGACCTTATTTTTGAATTGTAAGCCTTTGAAAATACTTAGGGGAAAAGTAGAACATATTTTAAATTAGTTTCAGATTTCATTGGTTTCTTTGTACACTACTGCAAAAGTAGAACTGATTGGTTGCTTTGTGACATTCTGTGCATGAATGAATTCTAAGCAGACCTGGTAATGTCATTAAGAGTTCATAAATTAAGCCCAATGCATCTTCTTGTAGTATTTTAAAATCTAAATATATCTTCGACCTACCTTATTTGTTATTTGGTCATTTTTTCAGTTGCGTCTGATTCTTTGTGACCCCATTTGAGGTTGTTATTTTTTTTTTGGCTTGCTATATCCTTCACCAGCTTGTTTTACAGATGAGGAAGCTGAGGCAAACAGACCTAAGTAACTTGCTTAGTCACATAGTAGTAAGTGTCTGAGGCTAGATTTGAACTCAGGAAGAAAAGCCTTCTTGACTCCAGGCCTGGCACTCTATCCACTGTGCCATCTAGCTGTTCCTGCCTTATGTAGAGAAGATTTAATAGTGCTATACTAAAATCTCATAGATTTTTGATGTAGTTAAAAGAATGGAAAGTTGGGGGGTAGAGGGACTAACAACATATTTAAACTTGTTTCCTTTGTAGAGAGCAGGATGACATGTAGGAAATAATACCAATAAAATTGTTGTTAGGTTTAACATTTCATGAGATCATAATATCTTGAAGCCAATTAGACCTTCTGGATTTTAAGTTGCATAGATAGGAAATATGAACCGGACATCTTAAGAGCAAGATAATTTGATGAATGCTAACAGAAGACTATTTAGCCCAAGCGGATCACTAGCAGATTATGAATAAGAAATAATCCATTTGATAAGTTAAAATAAAACAACTGAAATTCACATTTGTCTGGAAATTATTAAGTAACAATTCTGAGGGCAAATTTCAAAATTCTACATTAATGGAACTTAATTTATATTCAACTTCCAGGAATTTGGAAATTGTGTATGAACCTCAACTTGTATTTTTTTTTATTTTTAAATAATTGCGAGAATGTGTGCTGCAATAAAACAAAGTTCAGCCTTTACTAATCTTTCTATATAACACTTTTAATTATCTAAGAAGGAAAGATGTGTATTTGACCAAACCAACTTTCACTTACATTTCTTCATTTCTTAACAAGACATGGAGTGGTTTACTGGTCATATGATCATAGTTTGTTATAAGAAACATACACCTCTGAATTTTATTGTACTTCCCATAAATTTTTTTGTCCAACATGCAGAAGTATTAGGTTTATTCATGGTGCATTTTTATTCCAAGTATTTGGTTTTAAGCACTATTACATATAATCTCTTGTAAAGTTTAATGAAAATCTATTACCAGAATGATTCACCTTTTGGGACAGAATTTACAACAAATACCTGACCTTTTCTTTATATATTGAGAAAATTTCATATGCCATAAGATGGATAAGCATGGGTCCTGAGGGGACAAAAAGTTCATTGTGTCAAATTCACATCTTATGAAACTCCATGAGAAATTAGATTCTTATAGAATTATATCACAGATAAGAATCCAATCTGCATATAAACCTTATTAGATGACAGTATCAGTCAGTATTAGGCTAAGGAAAGATGTTGCCTGATATGTGATAGACTGATTTCTTCAAGTAAAAAAGATGGATGGGTGAAGACATTTAGGCAATGCCCATATGCCTAATGGCAGAATTGTTCCAGAACCATTCCAACCTTTACTTTTATTGAAATTGATTGATTGTGGTTCTGACACAATGCTGCAGGCAGAATGACAATGTTTGCAAGTCTCTTAATTGTAACAACAGGTTAGTAAACTTTGACTGATGGGATTAATCAGAAGTTACAGGCTGAATATCCCTTTACTTGGTCTGCTGTTGCTTATGTATGCATATCATTTTTTTAAAGAGCTCCCTGCTTTACTATTTAAAATCACAGGATGTCAAAATTGGAATGAATCCTTAAAATCATTTAGTACAACTCCTCTAATTTTACAGTAAATAAGATTTTTTTAAAAAATTCCTCTTCTGGTTTGCTGTTTGACTCCTTAGTATATCAATAACTTCCATGGACCATTTTCCTTTCCTTTTGGTGTTAAATGAGGGTAATGGAAATTTAACAAAGGTGATATAGCAAATAAGTAAACATATTCATTGTAAAGTATGCTTCAAATATCAAGTGGCTCATACAATATTAATAACACTAACTGGGAAAAAGCTTTAGAATAAATAAGTGACAAGCCTTAGAAGATAGAAGATATAAGGGTTCTACTAGGGAAAAAAATTACAGAAGGCTGATTTGGAACAAATTCTGGACCTTGTGAATTGTTCCTCATACCATTACAAGACCTGATTAAAATCAACAGATCATGTCTTTAAAAAGAAGTGGAGAGAAGATTCTATTTGTTGAAACACAATATTTTGATTTATGGGAATTATTTGGCTTTTTTTCAGATTTATTTACGATTCTTGGACTATGAGATGCAAAATTCAAATGAATGCAAAAGGAATTTTGTGGCCGTCTATGATGGGAGCAGCTCGGTAGAGGATTTGAAAGCTAAGTTTTGTAGTACTGTGGCTAATGATGTGATGCTGCGCACAGGTCTTGGGGTAATCCGCATGTGGGCAGATGAGGGCAGTCGAAACAGCCGATTCCAGATGCTCTTCACTTCTTTCCAAGAACGTAAGATTCTCTGAACTTGGTTGTCTGTCCTTCAAAAATGTCATATAATGCAAGTCTCATAAGCTGTTAATGGTGTTTTCTTCATGCTGTTTGAGCATGGCAGGGTATTCTGTAATAAGCTGTTAAAATCACTGAGTTCTTTTACTCTCTTCATTTGTGCTATTTTGGCAGATGACAATCAAATATTATATTTCAATTGTTTATATTGACAGGGTATCATGTTCTTGTTTAAGATAGCTCAGATAATTCATTGGGGAAATGATGACTTGTTTGGTTTTTGAATTAGCTCTTTTGTACAAGTGATGAACTGGTTTCTTATGAAGTTTAATCTTTTTTTTTTTTTAACCTGGATAAAAATGTTATTTGCACAATTGTCTTCAGTAAGTTTCCATTTAGTTATATGCATTTAGGACTATCACTATCATACCTTAATTAGAACACAGAAAGAGAGATTTCTTAGAAAGACAGCAAATGAACAAAATATCAAACAACATATTAAATTGCAAAGCCAGTGGGATCCACATTTGTACACTGAGAGTAAATAGGGAAAGAATTGGTTTTGGCAATTTTTTTCCTCAAAAAATGAAAAATGATGTGAGAACCACTGGCTGTTAGATCACAGAGTTCTAGGCAGTGATCAGCAAAAGAGGGAAGCTGACAAATAAAATCATAAAGTCAGACCTTGGATTATTGAAATAGAAAATCTTGAATTTAAAAAGAGACTAAAAAATAATAAAACAAAAAATATTGATGTCTGGCTTAGTATAAATAGGACATGTCACATTTGTTTGTTTTTAGAAATAATATTAGGAGACTGAAATCTATTATTGTTCATCTATGTATATTTTATCAAAAATTTTAAATATACTCATGCTACTCAGATTAAGATCTTCATCATAATATCCACCATTTATATGATGCTTTATGATTTGCAAAACACTTTACAAACATCTATTTTTTTTTATTCTCACACCAACCTTGGGAAGTAGATGCCCTTACTATTTACATTTTAAAATTAAGAAACTGAGGCAGAAAGAGATCAAGTGACTTGCCCATGGTCACACAGCTAGTATGTTTCTGAAGCCAGATTTGAATTTGGATCCTCCTGACTCTAGGCCCAATGCTATATTCATTAGGTATGCAGCAGCTTCCAACTTTGCAGTATCTGAAGATTTCATGTGTACCTCCTATATTTCCATCTAAATCATTAACCAAAAATGTTAAATATAGAATATCTTTGTTTCTATAGATCATTTGACTAAAGGCCTCATGATTTTTCTTGATACTTTACAAGTTTTGTGATTTCATTAGTGTTGGAATGTGTTCCAGCAATGAATACTGCATGACCTCTAAGACTTGGACAACTGTTTTCATGAATATCTATAGCCAAAATAATAAATCTCATGTATTCTCATTATAATGAGCCTTTCCGTACTTAGCTAGACTATTTCTTCTTTTAAAAATCATACAATCTGTCATTGGGATCATTTCTTAAAACTTTTCTAACTTAGTAGGATCTTCCACAGCTTATGTTCCACTGATACAACTTTCAGAAACCCAGGGTTATCATGATTACACACAAGAGTAGGACTTCACATGCTTTCACTTAATTATTACCAATGGAAGACCATTGCAAATATGATTAAGAAATGCATGTAGCATGATAGGTAAGTTTTTAGCTGTCTCAGTAACAGGAAGGAAGGTAGGTAGGAAGGAAGGAAGGAAGGAAGGAAGGAAGGAAGGAAGGAAGGAAGGAAGGAAGGAAGGAAGGAAGGAAAAAAAACATTTGTTAAGCATTTACTTTCAGCCAAGCACTTTGCAAAGTGCTATAGATAGAAATAATTACAAAAACAAGGACAGCCCCTGTCCTCAAGAAGCTTTCTTTGTAAAAGGTGAAGACAAAAATTATATAAGGAAGTGGAGGCTAGGACATGAGATTTTGGAAGTTGAAGTTATAGAATGGTGAATAGAATCTTAAGGGAGTAGATTAAAACAACCTTTTGCATAACAATGGTGATATTGATTTGATTATAGTTCCAGAACAGGCAAAGGAGGGGAGAGGGGACAGATCAGCAAGTATGTGCCTGCAGCAAGGTGGCAGGCTAGAGAATAAAATAAAATATAGCTGAAGCCTGTTTAGATATAGTGAAACACATGAGATAGTCACCAATGAGAACAATAGGCTTTAGGACAAAGTTTCCAAATGTGAAAGCGTTAAAAGCTCTAGAACATGATGTCTGGTCCTGATACATAGCATCCTCAAGTGCCATGCACCTTTTTAGCAATCAAGTGAAGTTTATGGACCTGTTCTTGGATTAATATTTTGAAATGCATAAGGTAGCATATATAGGATTAATGGGCCCCAGGTAAGGAACTTTTAGTCTACAGGTCAGTGAATAGGATGGTAAAGGGTCTTAGGATTATACTTCTTGAAGATCAACTGAAGAAACCAGAAGTTTTACTTAAAGAAGATATGATACTTGTTTTCAAGTATTTAAAGGATTGTTTTGTAGAAGAAAGAATAACTCACTTTGTTTGTCCCCAGAGAATGTAAAGATGAGCAAAGGGTAGAAGTTTTAGAGAGGCATATTAAGCTCAATTTAATTCCACTTATAAAATTAAATAAGTAGCCTTGAAAGGCAGTGAATTATTTGTTACTGGAAATGTACAAGTAGTATTTGAATTTTTTCAGAGATGTGGAAGATCTTATCCCTGACTTTATCCGCATGATCTCTAATGTCCTTTCTACCACTGATCCCATAATTTTATGATTCATGAGTCTTGATAATACAAATAAAATGGAGATTACATCAGATTATATTACATTAGATATTTTTATTAATCTGGGCTTCAAAAGATAAAAGGTCAATGCATTGGATTAAAAACTTTCTGAACTCTAACCATGTAAAAATATTCATTTTTGGAAAATTGTCAGGAGAAAATATTCTTATTTTACCATACAACAGGTCAGTGATTTCTTCTGGGGAAAAATAGTTCAAAATGAAACCAACTTTCTATGTTCATTAATGGCTGATGAACTGTCACTCTCTTTTGAGTGATGAGTATCACTTGAGTACATTCTCCCAATGTGTCTCAACCCATAAATTTACTTATCAACTGTAAGCTAAAAGCCTAAACACATTTTTTGTTGTTTCTATCAAAAATTCCCTCCAAGTCATGTTATCTATACATTTTTACAGAGATGAATTTTCTACAGTCATAAGAAATGTGCTGACTACTGCTACTACATACCTAAGATCAAAGTCACTCTAAGATGAAACACTTTGGCTGCAGAGTGTTAAGTCTTTAATCAAAACTTGGAAATAATCAGATCATCCAGACAGGGGATTGAATTTGCAAATCCTTCAGATATGCATCATTCTGAAAGCAAAAAAAAAGAGAAGGAAAAGTAAACAAGAGACCATTCCGAAATGGGCAGCATGAATTCTTTATCAGTAACCTCAGATGTAAAAACCAGGGACTTCCTTTCATCAGTTGGCACAAGTAGCATTTCAGTTTTCTGGATGGTGCCATCTTTCCGAACATTAGGAGCTTAGTAAGTAAGTATTGCACCTTACTGAATTTCCTTGCAGACAGGCAAATAAATAAGAATAGTCAAATAAGTTTTTGTATAGCAAGGCAGATTACAGCATTAGAAATAAATGAGAATTTTCTGTCCAACATAGATATTAGAAAATTATCCTTGTCATTTTAGCAACTCCTATATATTCAGTAAATACTCTCCCCTGCTAAATGTCAAACAAGGCTGAGAGGGAGTTATGTAGTAGTAGCAATAGTAGTAGTGATCGTAGTAGTAATACAGTAACAGTAATAGTGGTCATCTTCATTTTATTACATAGTAGTATTAGTGGTGATAGCAGTAGTAGTAGTAGTAGTAGCAGCAGTACTAGTAGTAGCAGTAGTGGTAGTAGTAGTAGTAGCAGTAGTAGTAGCAGTAGTAGGATGACTACTACTAATAATAATATTTCAATATGTCTTAAAGTTGCTTTGCATTTCAGACTTGGAATCTTAGTGTTAAAACAAGCCTTAGAGATAGTTCAATGCAAAGTTTTCAGTTTGTTATTTAAAAAACAAACAACTAAAGTCAGAAATTCAAAATGTCACAGTCAAAATTAGAGCCCAGGTCTCTGAAAACCTTGTCCACTATTCTTCCTCTCATATAATGATGCCTCTTTTATGAAGTCTTGTTTTCCACCTTAAAAATAGAACTATCAAATGTCCCTACTTTCTATGACAGTCACTTTAACTTATCTATCCTCAACTGCATTGTGGTCTTGGAATTGTCACTGTCTTTAGCAAACAGAATGACATAGTCAGCTACTGACCCTATTGGAACTAATCTTTCATTTTTGTTTCCATGTCTGTGAAGATTATACCAGCAAGTGGATCTCTACTCACTTCATTTCATTTCATTCAAAGAATTTAGGACTATAGGAAAGAAAACATAAGCATTCAACCTAATTTTTAAATCTTGCAAAATCATATGTAAATGTGATGCTAGCTAGATAAAAGAGTAGATAGAGTGTTGGACTTTTCAGTAGGGAAGAGTCAAGTTCAAATTTTGCCTCAGACACTTAACTAGCTTTGTGACTCTGTCTGCCTTAGCTTCTTCGTCAATAAAAAAGGAATACTGACCCCCCCCCCCAGGATTGTTGATAGGATCAAATGATCAAAAGTGATTAGTAAAGCACTTTTCAATCCTTAAGATGCCAAATAAATAAAAATTATTAATAATAATAATTAGTATAATAAAATGTAGATATCTAAATTTACAAGAACTCAGAGGAGAAGCTGGAAGTGTGGTGCTGAAGGAGAATGCTAAAGCTTACTACAAAGGCAATCAATTAAAAGTTCCTCATTTTCAGTAGAGTCATTTTATACATTTTCTATGGAACCTCTGTGTCTCATTTAAAAATAAAGTTTGCCAATTTGGAAATATGCTCGAACTCAGTAACAGAAGAATGGCAAGGACACATTAAAGAAGGATCTCTGTCACTGTTACCCGTGTGGCTTTGGGCAAATAATTCACCCTCACTATGCCTCAGTTTCCTTATATAAAAATGAGGGAGTTGGAGTAGATGGCCTTGAAGGAACCTTTCAACTCTAAATATATGATGTTGTGATGATTCGAGGTTGTTTAATCATTCAACTGAGGCTTTAAAAATTTCTCCACTGAACTGTTCCTATTAATATTATAGGTGCCATCTCCTCAATATACTAACTTTTCAATTCTCCCTTCTTTATTTCTGACAGAGATCACTGACTTGATTTATGATAGATACACACCACCTACAGTTGCTGCTAAGAAATTTCTTTCGGATTTATCATATCTATTTATGTTATGCCTGCAAAGTGGGATGGCAGCCTAACCAGGGGTTTTAGAATTAGGAGAACATCTCACATTTATATGACAGTTATTTTTTTATTTCATAGCCTTCATGTGGAATAAGTCTGATTTTCACTATTTTGTAGATGATGAAACTGAGACTTGGATAATTTAGTTGAATCCAATAATAATAACCAAATATGTATAAACAATCTACTCTGTGAATGACATGTTGCTTAGCAATGAGTTTACAAAGAAAATTTTAAAGTGTCAGACCATTTCTATAGGATCGTCTTGGAGTATGGGAGTTATGTTTTAGCAAGGGAACTCTAAAGATGAAGAGCTTTGATTCTGTGTTACATGAGGATTAATCTTGGGTTGTTTAGTCTGGAGAAGAGAAGGCCCAAAGGGACATGATAACTACATTCAAGTATTTCAAAAGCTTTCATTTGGAAGAAAAGTTGTACTTTTTCTCTTTGGTCCCAGAGGGCAAAATCAGGATCAGTGAGTAGAAGTTGAAAAGAGAATAATGTAGTCTGGATACAATTAAAAAAAACAAACAAACAAACAAACAAAAAAAAAAAACTTCCAGCTAGCGCAGCACAAAAGGGACATAAGCAGGGTAGAGAGAGAGTGGTTTATTCTCCTCTGGAGATTTTTGACCATGGGAAGAAGGAAGAAACCACTTGTTTCATGAATTAAAGAGGGGAGTTCATTTCTGGTTATTTAGATTAAGTAGCCACTGCATTTCTGTCAAACTCTGAAATTCTATGTTCCTGCAATTTAGGCCCTGTTGTTGAACAAAACTTGTATTCTACTGACACTTCCAAATCACACCAACTAGTAGATGATAGCTGAGGGCCGAACCCATAAATTCTTGATTTTTGGCCAATAACTCTTAATAACTACATCAAATTCCTTCCAATATTTTCTGCATATTTAAAAATAATCAACAAACTCAAAAATGTATGCCATACTCAGAAATATAATAAGGCCAAAGAAAAAGGCAAATAGTTATCTGACCAATTGAACTTTGAAAAAATCAGTTCTTTGACCCATCCATATAAATATCACAATTGCTACCTATCTTGGATTTCTAAATTTCTAACTCAAATACTCCCTTCTGGTCCCTGAGTCCTTCTAGTAGTGGACACTATTAAAATATCTCTACTGGCTTTTCATGTAGTTTTGCTCTATTTATGTTTAATCAATTAGCTCTCAGTTATTTGGTTCAGTCCAAACAATCATGGTCATAGATGATATCAAAAAGAAGAAAATGTATCTTTAATTTTGACTTATAGTGTATAGTACTTTTTAAATGGGAAATTTTTATATAATATTGTATTATTTTATACAGATCAATATTTAGATTATTTTTCAAATATTATGATTCATTTACATTCTCTGACCATACAAGAACCAATGACAGGGAGACAGCATGCTCTGACAACTGAGAAATATCATAATTATATGAGGAAAGCAAATCTATGATGCATATCACATGACATGGATAATCCACTGATCTATAACTAGCATGAGGCAAATGGTGCTTTGGACCTAAGGGGCTACCATGTTGGAGGGAAGGGTCTGCTTTCTTCCTTAAGATTGCTTACACACCCTCCCTCTGTAGGTACCACCATTCCAGCTCCTTGCCTCCTGGTTCTCTTATAGTATTCTTTAGGGGAAAAAGCTTATTGCTACTAACATGTACTATTACAATGGTGGGACTCTCCTATGTTCCAGCTTGCCTATTCATGTATATGGTAAACTTGCTTTTCTGGAACTCAGGATAACAACGTTACTTGCAGCTACTGTGGAGGTGTGAGGCCGATAACACCAGCATACAGGAGGGCTAACAGTACAGGTTCTTTGATCTGTTTTTCTAAAGGAAAGCAACTTTAAGGGGTTAAGAGTCTTACTCTAATTAAACATAGATATATCATTCACTTAGTTCAAGGGAAAAAGTCAGCACCCTGAAATTCAGAACAAATACAAATAGAAATTGCAAACAAAGAAAATAACACAAACCAATAGACAGGCTTCTAACTGTCTGACCATAGCAATGCATACATAGTTACTAGAGAGAGAGAAGCACCAACATCTGGGTTTTCAAAGCTCTGGAGCTTCTTAACAGCTACACAGAGTCTCATCCAACCAAATCGCACAAACACTCTTTCAATGAGTGAGCCTCAAAGCAAAATGCTAACCTCAGAGTATATATACTGTTTCCAATAAAGGACTCTTGATTCAATCAAAGACTCTTGATTCAAGCAAAGGCAAGACTCAGTCGAAGGCACTTGATTGCTTCAGTGCCGAAAAGAACTCCAAAACAAAAGACTATAATGTCTAAGTATCTAGTATAGTGCATGGTACTTAGTAGGGAAGTGCTTAATAAATGCCATTTTCCTTCCTTCCTATTAATAAGAATAACCCATTTCTCTGCTTATAAGAGATGAAAGAGTATTTTCAGTAACACAGAGAAGAAACTAAGTCATCTGTTCTTACCCTCCTCTGATCTGCTAAGGAAAATCTCTAATTCAGGATGATGAATTGTCTTGACCTTTGAATCTATCTGTTCTTCCTTTTCATTCATTCCTTCCTCCTAATTTGAACCCATGAAAGAAGCTATCCCATATATAATATAAAATAATGCCTTAATTATTTGAAGATGGATTATTGCCAAATTTGGCAATTCCTCAGTTAAAATAGTTTTATCTATTTCACCTTTATCTCAACTTAGAAATGTAGGGAGGCAAACATCAAAGCCTTCCATTCCACGCGAAAGTTAGGAAATGGATAAATAGTTGCCCCAAGCTCAAATAGAAACAGATTCTTATAGTCTGAATATTGGCTTAGAAAACCGCATATTAACATTATGCCTTTTGTTCTTTATTTATGTTGTTAAAAAATTTCTGCTTACTTTTTAATCTTGTTCTAGCTCACTCAGGAGTTACCACTGGAGTTTGCCACCACTGTAAAACTATTGGCTAAATTTGTTTATTTTTGTAAGAACCTAGTATCTTATACACTTACTACCTTCTCCAATTGGAAAATTTTATAAAAATTTAAAAATGAACTCTCATTATATATATATACACATATGTGTGCATATATATGCACATGTAGAGATATATACAGATATAAAACACCCAACAAAATCAATCCCCTCATTGGCCATGTCCAAAAGTATATTTCATTATGCATTTGGAGTATATCCTGTCTAGTTAAAAGGTGGGTGGCATTAAACTACTGATTAAATTGAAAGTTTGGGGTAATCAGTGAATTTCAGTTTTTCATTTTTTCTTTGTTGCTATTCAATCATGTCTGACTCTTCATGACCCCATGGGGTTTTGTTAACAAAGATACTGAAGTAACTTTCTATTTCCTTCTTCACTGGATTAAGACAAAGAGAGGTTAAGTGACTTGCACACGATTATACATCTAGTAAGTGTCTGAGTCTACATTTGAACTCAGGTCTTCCTGACTCCAGACCCAACTCTCTATCCACTGAGCCACCTAGATGCCTCCTATTTTTTGCTATGTGACTCCAAACAAGAAATAATTGATTATGTAGATGAGGGCTGTCCAGCCTTAGGTTTTTATTGAAACAATAGACAATATATTTTGATTTGCCATTTCAGTGAGAGCTCTGCAGTAGCTCAGCTTCCTTTACTAAAGTATTTATGTAAATTTCTATGCTTGTAGGTGAGCTGCATAAATCTCACTGCAGGCCATATGAGGCCTGTGAGCCACATTTTGGCTCTGATGTAGATGATGACAAAGATTAGATAGATAGATAGATAGATAGATAGATAGATAGATAGATAGATAGATAGATACAGGTAGATAGATAGATGCGTAGATGTATATGCATCTATAGTGAAAATAGAAAAAGGCACACATGTACATAATCAGTATAAAAGATAAAATTATGACTAGGTTAAAGCTAAAGATGTTATACGAGCTTTAGAGAAACTAGGGAGTAGGTTGTTGTCCCAGCAATGTTCTAAGACAGTGTCTTCAGTAATACAGTGCCCTAGCACCATTCTGAACCAAAATAAATCTCATACATGGTAATTCATTTGGTATAGAATTTTCTCTTAGGATACAAACAATCAAATCAAGTATTAAAAATTTGGTTTGGAATATTAAATAGGATATTTGTCTTCAACTTTTGCTTATGCAAATTTATTTTTATTATTATTTTTATTCGTTAAAAATTACTTTAAATGACTACATTTGGTACAAATCATTCAGAATTCACATACCTTTAATTCAAAGGTTGTGAGGTTTTTGTTGTAGATTTCATAAAAGGTGCTCTTCCAGTAGCAACTAGGTTGTATAGGGTATAGAGTTCTAGGCCTGAAGTCAAGAAGCTCTGAGTTCAAATACAGTCTCAATCACTTACTAGCTGATTGATCCTAGGCAAGTCATATAATCTCTGTTTGCCTCAATTATAAAATGAGGATAATTATAACAACTACCTCCCAAATATGTTATGAAGATCAAATAGGATAATATCTGTAAAGTTCTTAGCACAGTGCCTAGCACATAGTAGATACTTAATAAATGGTTTTTCCCTTCTCTATTATCATGATCCAAAGCTTAGTTCATTCTTGTTGCCTCAGTCTGAAAAAATGATTTCGTCAGAGCTTCTGATACTTCTCTTTTAATTTTAAGTAATTATTAATGGATTTTGATAAACATCACACATTTAGAGTTAGAAGGGATAATAAAGTCAACTGGTTCAACAGCTCATTTTTCAGAAGAGGAAACTGATTCATCAAGATCAGAAAGGTAGGCTGGCTGTGGTATCCAACCTGGAATCCTGGCTCCAAATTCAGTGTCTTGAATGCTTGTATCTAATGAGAGTTCAGTGCACCACCTACCCCTAAAGCCAAGGACAAGTGAATCAAAGCAAAATATACCCCCTAATCTGATTCTCAGGGGCAAAGAGAAAAAGGAAGGGGAAAAGCAGGAAAGGAAGTCTTTCCCTCCACCCAGTCAGTTCATGGCTCCCTGGGTGTGGGTGAACTGACTTTAACTATCTCTGGCGACCATAAGAAAAGAGAGTGAGTGTCCCATTCAGTTTATAAACCAAAATCTTTTCTAGCTATGCATTCAGTGGAAAGAACCTACTTCCATTCATGTGGTAGGGAAATATAAGATGTCTTCTCTCAGAAGCAGTATAACTCCATGTTAGATGATCTGGGCATACTCCAAAATTCCCATTACACTCAATGACAAACAAACTTTTATTCAGAACATTGCTTCTTTTTTTCACAGTATGGTCTTCCTCAGTGCCTAGTGACTTTCCAGATAATATTAGCTCCTCTGCTGGAGTTACTGATGGTTCTTTTCCTCTTTCATTTGATCAATCACTGCTTTTTTTTTTAAACAAAAATAATTGTCACCTGCCTCTTGAAACCCCTCTACACAAGCTTTCCAGAGTGAGCTACATTCCAAGCTGGCAATAACAACTATGGTATCATCCTTCTACACAGTTGGAGGAGTTGTTAGCCTTACTTATGGTATTTTAACATCAAATCTATCTTATAAAACTAAATCCAGCATTATCCAAATAGCAGATATGCTCTATATGTAAATAGGAGATACTCACATGGCTTCCAAAAAGTGGTATCCATTTGATCCTAATGACAAAGGGATTTTACAGTATGTTTTTCATTAATGACAATAAAAAGTATGACTAACCTCACATTCATTATTAATATAAAATACTGTAAGCAATATCAACAGAAGTTGGAAAGAATAAGGTTGGTGAAGATAAGAGAGTTTTAAATGATAGACAATTCTGATTACTTCTGCCTTCTTTGTAGCTTACAAAGCAAAACTCAGTTTCCAAAGAAAAAAAAAATAACATTTTATATAGTGGCTTTATATAGTGTCATACTTATATAGAACTTTAAGATTGGCAAAGCGTTTTGCATACATTATCTCATTTGATCCTCATAACAGACTTGTGTGATAGGTGCAATTAATGTTTTCATTTTATAGATGAGGAAAATATGTCTCAGAAAGTATAGGTGACTTGTCTTAGGTCACTGAACTAGTGAAGAAAGAGTTCAACTCAAGTATTACTGACTCCAGTTCCAGTGCTCTAGTGACATGGTTCCTATCACAGAATGCAAAGTGAGTTTGAATGTCATTTTTGGTATAAAGCAATTGAGTTTTTATTAGCAGTCAAGGAAATTTTCCCAAATAGAAAGACTTTTTATTCTATATTTCTTAGGACCACGATGGATTGTGATCATCTAGAAAAAAAATAATGCTATTACTACCAGTTAGCATAGGTTGATTAAGAACAAGTCATGTCAGACTAGCCTCATTTCCTTTTATGACAGGGTTAATCAAGACATTTGACAAAGTATTTCCTGAGATCCATTTGCACAAAATGCATGGGTTTAGAACAAGTCGACTGGCTATAGTTGTCACAATTTGTGGATAATATGAACCTTCAGATAGGTCTATGGTAGAGAGCAAAAGAGCTCAGGCTTCGACTCTGTTGTGTTCAACATCTTTTTCAGTAACCTCAATAAAAGTATAAATGCAATGTTTATTACATAGATTTGAATCGTGGAAGAATAGCTAATACATTAGTTGATAAAACAAAGTCCAAAAAAGCTTTCAGCCAATGAATATACTGAGCTGAAGCTGGGAAGGTGATAAATTTTTGCTTCTTCCTAGTCAAATTCATACCTATAAATTTTTTGCCCAGTTATTTTAGAAAGGACATCAGTGATCTTGAGAACGCCCAGAAAAGAAAATCCCAAATGGTAAGAAGACTGAAAAAAGTATTCATGCTTAACAAAGATTCACTAGGGGAAAAAAAAGATTTAGTCTTGAGAGGAGCTTCATGAAAGAGCACAACTATATATATATACATACACACACATATATAGGTACATATATATGTGTGTGTATATATATATACACACATACACATACATACATATACACACATATATATACATATTATATATACATATATATATTTGAAATATCAGATGGAAAAAGGGATCTGACTTGTTCTGTTTTATCTCAGAGGCAGAACTAGAAAAAACAGTTGAAAGTCAAAAGAAGGCACATTTCAAGTGAAACTAGGAGGAACATTTATATATCGTTACCTGCTACCATACAGCTTTCCTGAGGCTTCCCCCACCAAGTTGATAATGTTCTTTTCTTCTTGGAATTACTTCGTAAATATTCTGATTTACAGAGATATGTAGCATATGTGTTTGTGTAGAACACCACTCAGAGTTATTTTCCCATCTACCACTTTAATGGGGGGCCAGATCATGAGAAGGGGCTAACTTCTACTTTCCTCAGGATTCTGGAGAGAATTGATTTCTACTACTCTTACTTATAAGCCTCTCCCTGCTGTGGCTTTCCAATCAATTATCAGTCAGTAACCTCAATTAGCTTTTAGCACAGGTATTTACTAATATAGCACAGTAAGAAAAAATACTCCTCTAAATTAGGGGCACACTCCTTACACACACAAGTTTCCTAGGGATAGTTGACTCAAGTTTAAATTACAATATAAGTGATGTATTCACCTAAAGAACAGATGAGGCCACAGGTTATACTCCTAACTTCATTATTGGAAGACTTTCCACAAATGCTTAGCCAGCAGTCTCCTCTGGTACAACGAGTCATGCTCTTTGAAGTTGCTTCTTCTCTCAGGTATATTTATGTTTATCCTCAGTGTGTCTTCTGGATGCATTTTGTCCTACTGGGCCCTCCTCTCTATTAACACGGTCAGTCAGAGAAGGCAGTAGAAAGAAGAGAAGTGTAATTTCCACTGGCTTATCCCCACCTGTACTCCTTTTTTACTAATCTGTTGTGCAGGCAAAAGTGCCTACTTAAGACACTCCCAGACCACTTTTGAAGTCAGCTCACTACTGAACTGCCTTTCTATGTATTATTATATTCTATATTAGAGGCAGCTAGGTGGCGCAGTTGAGAGAATACTTGGCGTGGAGTCAAGACGGACCCGATTTCAAACCCAGCATCAGACACTTACTAGCTGTGTGACCCTGGGCAAGTTATTTAATCTCCATTTGCCTCAGTCTCCTCATCTGTATAATGGGGGTAATAATAGCATCTGAATCCCAGGGTTGTTGTGACGATTAAATGAGGTAACAATTATAAAGTGCTTAGGCATAATGTCTGGCCTGTAGCAAGCTCTATATAAATGTTAGTTACTGTTGTTATTATTATGTTATATAATAGATATTTAGGTAGCCCAAGAGGTGTGACTTGATCTTGTCAGCCAGTCACAAGGTGAGTCCTTTTTGGTGTTTTGTCTAAAAGCCAAAATTCTACAATTCTTTCAAATACATTAAGGACTTAAACAAATATTGGGATAAAGTAAGAGGAGAATTCCTTAATAGTTTGCTCAGTTGATTAAGGTGAGAGAAAAACTAAACTAAGAACATGCTGGTAAATGTTTAATAATATGCTGTCTAAAAAAAAGTATGCACCACACACTTTTAAGTTTAATCTGCATTATTAATATTTTTCCATCACTTTCTTAAATCTAAGCAATCAACAATAAAATAAACCAAGCCCAGATTTGTAGCATTTGCTAATCTCCAAGGTGTAAATGTTCATACTGAAAATATAGCCTGACTCAGCCTCAGCACTCTACCCACTGCACTATCTTGGACCTCATTAAAAATGTGTGTTTTTTTTAATTGATTTGAAATGAATTGTTTCTCTAAAAGTTTTCCACCACTGAATTCCTTAAGCCAAACTGTTAATTACCTCCAGTACCATGGTTTCAAGTATGATCATTGTACAAATGACTGAGTGTGTGTCTATATATATATGTATGTATATATGTATATATACACACATATATGCATATATACATGTGTGTATATATACACATATATATACACATACATGTCATACTTTGATTTTTCTCCTGAGTTTCTCAGCCTAGAAGAACCAACTGTCTTTTAGAAATTTCCCACTGAATGTCCCCTTTACATCTCAAATTTAGCAAATCTCATTAACTTCCTTCTTTTTCTCCTCCCAGGCTATACTTCTTCCTAAAGCTTTGCTTTGCTTTAAAAACATTCACTAAACGTATTACCTCAGAATCTTGAACCTTAATGTTAGTTTTCATCACCTCTTACTTAGACTATTTCAATCACTTCTTAATTGATGTCCCAGCATCAAATCTCTCCCTTTTTTAATTCATTTTTGATAGAGCTTTCATAATGTTCTTCCTAAAACCACATTTAGCAATACTATTCCCCTACTCAAAAAAGCAGTAGTGACTCCCCTTTAAGATGAATGTATCTACCCTTCATAATCTTGATGTAGCTTTGACCTTTCTAGGGTTCTTACACTTTATTCTCCATTTTTTTCAGCGTATAGTCTAGCCTGGGATGGACAACCTGTGGCTTTGACACCACATGTGGCCCTCTCGGTCCTCAAGTGTGGCTGTTTGAATCCAAACTTCACAAAAGAAATCCCCTTAATAAAAGGATTTGTTCTGTAAAACTTGGACTCAGTCAAAAGGCCACACCCAAAGACCTAGAAGGCGAGATGTGGCGTTAAGGCCACAGGTTCCCCACCCCTGTTCTAACCAAATTCCATCTCCCAATGCTGTGTCTTTGCACAAACTACGTCTCATGCCTGGAGTATTCTTCCTTCCAATCTCTGCCTCTTAGAAATTGTACTTCCCTCTAAAGCTACGGTCAAGTATCATTTCCTACATCAGATCTATTTAGATCCTCCAGTTACTGGTATGTCCCAGAGATTTGTTTGTGCATATGTTGTGTTTTCTTTTAATCTGTCTAAATGTTATACCCACCCTCCTCAAGTAGAAAGTATAGCTCCTTGACTACAAGGATTTAGGGTTGGTTTTTGTTTGTTTTTATTTGCTCTGTTTTGTTTTTTAAGGCAGCCAGGTGGCACTGGAACTAAAGGCAGGAAGACCTAAATTCAAACTCTCCTTTAGAAACTTCCTAACTGTGTAACCCTGGACTGTGTTAACCATCATTTGCCTAATTTCCTCATGTACAATAAACACAATGACATGCCTACCTCCTAGTGTTTCTATAAGAATAAAATATGAAACAATATTTATAAATTATGTGACAAACTTTAAAATATTATATAGATGCACCTACTATTGTCTTTGGTCTTCGTATCCCTATACCATGGGCTACTTTTCAATCTTCTTAAAAAAAAAGAGGTAAATGAATTATCACAAGTAATGGGCTATAAAAAGGTGGCTTAGCTTTTAAGGATACAGTTGTCCAATGCACAGCCAAGCTATGTATGGATAATGCTGCTTCTGCTTCAGGGCTTGTTTATAAACCTTCTCTTGTCTCCCTTTAATTCACTGAAACTAAGTTTGAGTGTCCCCTTCTGTGGCCCAAAAGGTGTACAGAAGCCACTTTTTCTGGGAAGGACTGCCTGAGAGGAAATGTTTATATACTAAAAGTAATGTCAGGCACCACATCAGCTGAGAAGTCTTCAGTTATCCATGAAACATAAAACAAACACAAAAAACCCCACAATTATCTACATGATAGGGACTACTGCCAAGCAGAATTCCCTCATTCCCATGTGACTTATAATCCTTTTTGTGCTGCAGACTAGAGACTTCTGTGACATTCTATCAGTATCACATAATCTTCTCAAACCCAAACAATGTACACAGACCTTAGCATTGCCTAAAATACCCCCAGAATCTACCACAGCATCTGGCTCTTAAAAGGTACCTAATAAATGCTTGTTGGTTGACCAATGCAATGTATAAATATTCTTGTGATTTTGTAGAGCAGATTGACTCTTTTAAGTATGTATTGATCTTGGTAAACTGTGATGTCTTTTCCAACTCTGTGAGTCTTGAATATAAAGATATATTTTGGGGGCTATACAGATCTTGTTTCTCAAAAAAAAAACAAATTTGATTTTTTCCCCTCGTCATGCAATTCATTGAAGAAAGACAACAAGATAGACAGAAACAAAGCAACAGAGACAGAGAAAGCTTAAGGTGCAGAAGGAAGTAATCTCTGACAACCAAAAATATAGAAAGGAATAAAAATAGCATCTCACTGATATTTGTATGCATGGAAGCAGTGACACCATTTACTGTTTTGTGTGTCTGATGAAGATTTATGACAACTTTCTTAGAAGGCTTTATGGAGTTTTGGAAGGCAACAGATTTCTAAAAGAAGGATTTCCATTTTTTTTTTTTTAATGAGGTACATTGCAGTACTTTGAAAAGCAATGAAAGTCATCATGGCTTAGTTTCTCTAATTTGTCATTTTTGAATACAAAATGTAATTGATGATACCACCATGCTGCCCAAGCAGTAGTTTGGATAATCCCTATCCAATGTAACATGGCATGTATTCTGACATGACTGACTTCTTCATATTTTTGTCCCATGCTTCTATACTTTTTAAAGGAAAATTACTTTTGTACAGGAAATGATGGAATAAAATAGCTAATGAGGAGTAGATATCTAAGATAAGGAGAGATGTAGTGAGAGACCTCCTAATTTTCCTTGATGAATTCAAATCACATAACCCAGATAAATTATATCTTCTAATACAGAAAGAAATAAACATCTTCATTGTGTCTCTGGTACATGAAAGACTGTAAAATCAAAAAGGTGCTATAGCCCAGAGCAGAGCAAATATCCTCTTCAATTAAAAAAGAGGGGGTGGAGAAAACAGATTCTAAAAACTATAAGCCAGTGAACTTGAATTTATTTCCATGGAAACCTCTAGAAAGAACTATTAAAGAGATGATTAGTGAACAACTAGAGAAGGAAACTGATTACCAAAAGCCAGCATACCTGGTCTCTTGTCTCTTTTTTGTTAGGGTTTCTATACTTTTGATAGGCTAGATCAGGGAAATGATACATATGTATTTTAACTTCATTTTAAGCAAAGAATTTAATAGAGTATTTCATGTAATTAATTTGGAGAAGATAGAGAGATGTGGGAAAGAGAATAATAAGATGAGATGGATTTTGAAATAGATAACTAGTTATAAGGAATTGTTTTTAATATTTAGATGAGAGCTTGGTAGGAAGTCTCTAGTGAAATGCTACAGGGATCTGTATTTTGTCCTATAATATTTAATATATCCAGTGATTTAGATAAAGTCATGGATGACAAGCTTTTTTAAATGATTTCTACTTCTATTCAAGATGCAGCTAAGTACAATAATGAATCCCTATAAAATATTTATTAATTATTTTGTAATGAGAATGATGACAAAGAATTATAGCCCAGGAAACTATTCATTATCCCTCATTTGTAATTTCCTTAGACATAGTACAGATATTACCAATAGACACAAACTAAGGCTATTTCTGCTAGGCTTATTGTCTGATTACAGGTGGTCAAATAAGAAGTCACAGTTTATCAGGGAGGTCTCTTTGTTTTGGATGAATTTGTTTTTATCTTTTTGTTTTAATTGGGAGAAGAGGATTATGATTTGACTTGACTCATGAGGTTAATGAAAATATTTTATCATGCCTGCAGATATAGTCTAAATAATCAGAGGCTAGATGTCAATCTCTCAAGGACATAGTAGAGGGGATTCTTACACTGAATAACAGGTTAGAGAAGCAGATTTCCAAGGTTCCATCCATCTTCAAAGGTCTTTGTAAATCATATGACTACCTTTTTGCAAAACCTCACAGAATGTCACTAAACAAAATTCTCCTTTCTATTTTCTACCTAAAAAAGTATTTTTCAATGGGATAGATCTTGTTTCTAATACTTGTGCAGAGATGATTCTAGAAGCAAGTACTCATTGCAGTTTTATTTTTTAATATTTTTATAGAATCTAGAGGGGTAGTTGTGTGTGTGTTTATGTGGGTGTGTGTGTACACATGCATGCACCCATATATGCAAAACAATGTGTGTATATATTATATACATATTTACTTACATACATACATATACACATACATTTACGGAGAACAAAATTCTGTTTCCTGTGTATTTGCAGTGCTATCCTGGGGGAGAATATATACTAATCTATATGCTTATGGCTTCACAGATGTTATACTTTAGGGCTGTCAACTGCAAAAGACATAACACTTTGATACTGTAAAGGAAGGAAATGATTATCCTGAAATTTTAGCCTTTAGACTAGAAAGAAAAAAAATAGTCATTTGTTGCGTTTCTTCGTTCATTTATGTTGAACTCTAGTTTGAATTAATTTCAGATTGCTTTTGTGAGAGATAATGTATTTTTGCAAAGCAGCAGTAAAGCAAATACTACTCATAGCAGTTCCACACTGAAACCAAGTCCTTTAAAAGTGGCTATGTTTATACTAACAAAGAAGTTCAGAAATGGATAAATCAGCAATGAAAATATGCACTGGGCCATTTGCCCAGGGTCTAATGATAATCAAGCAAAAGACCCAAAGGAAATTTAATAGCCTTTATATTCCAGTTTGGGACTTGTCTCAATGAACAAAATGAATAGACCATAACACAGCTGATTCAATGCAGCCAAATAGATAGTATAGAGAGCTTACATCCATCATTAAGAGGTCTGAGTAAAAGGATCGGCCATGCTGCAGTTCATTTACTTCATGAAGATAGAGATTGCCTCTATC
>CM053622.1:182684311-182706689 GCA_028646595.1 Phalanger gymnotis
CTCAAGAAGCGTTTGAAACCTTTGGGCTGCAAGCCTCAGGGGCTGGTATCTCACCGTCCATGGCATTGCGCTGCCTCTCCTCGCTTCCACAGAGTGCCGTCCTGTGTTGGGAGGCCTGGGGATCTGCGCTGGTTTCAGGTGCCTGGCTTTCTCCCAGCCTGTCTCCCACGTGGGTTTTCCCGGCCAGCCGCTTCTGCTTTGGTCCCGTCTGGGGCAGCTCCGCAGGCTGAGCGCTTTCCTAGCCTAGAGAATTGTTCCTTCAGCCTTTTAGATTCTCCCGGCTGGGAAATTTGCCCCAGTCAGAGTGCTCGCAATTTCTAACTCTCTCAAATCTGCTCAGATTCACTTTTTTTATAGGAATCCAACAGAACTTGTGAGAGAGCTCCAGCAAGACGCTGTTTTCATGTGGCCATCTTGGCTCCGCCGCCTTGAATTACTTTTAAAACAGTTTATAAGATTAAAACAAATACTATGCCCAAAATCATAGACTAGTAGGCACATATTGGCTGATGGTGAGATTTGCCAAGGAACTATTTAGCTTCAATGAGCAAATAAAAAAAAGATATAGTTCAGATGAATAAATAGCAATCATGGGATCTATCCACAGTGGCATCAAGACAAGCAAGAATTTTATAAGTAAAATGTATATATCCTTATTCCCTTAATGTCATTTATGTGCAAATGGAAAAGGTAGGAGTAAATATTTTTAGCCATGGCAGAGAAATAAATGTTTGGGGGAGGGTGGTGGTTCTGATGGCTAAATGATTTCTCTGAAAGTTCCCTAAGCTAAAAGCTGCTTATCCCCAACCAATAATCCCTCCTTTCCTATTAGAAAGACGCTCTTAAAGGGGGCTTTGTTAGCTGTCTCATGAAAATGTGTAGCACACTGACTACTTCTTTCTACAAAAATTAATGAATTCTACATTTTATAATATTTGGTCAACTCCTCTCTGAAATTTTCCGGGTATTGTGTTATTGCATGCTATTAAGAAAACATTTGTTTTTCCTTGACAATTCAATTATAACTATTTTTGAACATTTAAAAAGGAAAGTGTTGAATTAAAAATTGTTGCATTTCAGCATTTAGCCTGTCTACAGAAAACTTGTATTTTCAAGTCTTGGGGCCATCTGTTGATTCAGTGAAGAAATTCAGATTAATTTACTGTTGCTTTGCAGTGATTTTCAGCACTCAACAGAGAGAAGGTGTCAATGAACAATAATAGCCAATAAAATGTGAGGGCATTTTACTTTATATTATTATTTATATGTATTATTTATTATTTATATTATATATATACCTTAGGGCAGGGGTTATTTCATTTTTTTTTTCTTTATATCCCTAGAACTTAGCACAGTGATGGGAAGGAAGTAGGTACTCAATAATCTTCTCCACATCTGATCCAAGCCTATCTGAGTCTGGTTCATCTGAGCCAGTGAGAAAGCAATACTTTTAAGGAGCTCCACCCACCCAACCTCAATCTTTTTCCTTTTTCTGCCTTTCCACATTATTTTGTATCTTTTTGAAAGTGTATATTGTCAACATCTTCCTTCTACCAATATTACCAGAGTGAAGGAATGGATTGTGGAGGAACAAATAAAGTAACATGTGACAAAGAAAAGGGAAATGAATATGTGGAGAAAGACAAGAATCAAGAAAAATGTTTTATGTGAAAATAGGAAAAAACATAAGAAAAAATAAGTAACAGAATTTGAGGGTGATGAAATGGAAAGAATGAGAGGAAAGAAAAGAAAATACATCAAATGTTGGGGGAAATAAGGGGAAAATATTTTCTATTGCCACAATCTCTAGTAAATCTTGCTCTATGTGGAAAAAAATTTTCCTTTATAACAGAAAATTAGGCAATATTAACCCCTTTAATTCAATTGAACTAAACAAATATTTATAAAACATCTGCCATTAGCAAGGAAGTATTCTAGTCACTAAGGATAAAAAGTTGAAAATGAAACAGCCCTGCTCTCAAGTAGTTTACAATTCAGTAGGGATATAATAAATGTACATAAAAGTAAATACAAACTTTCAATTAGATGATAGACAATTATAATGTGTAAGTATGTGTATATATAGACACATATGTGTGTGTATATATACATATTTGTATGTATGCATCTGTATATATATATATATTTTCCAAGAATGAGAGAATGTCAATAGTTAGCAGGAGTTAAGAAAGATCTCATGAAAGGGGTGATGCTTGCACTGTATTATAACAATAGAAATATTTTGAGGCAGGGATGAGGAAAATGCATTCCTGAAAAGGAGAACCACATATGTGAAAGAGATGGAATATTATGTACAGGGAATACCTAACAGGAATACCATGTTGGATTTCTTTTGCTCTTGTACTGAAAGACATTGCTGAATAGAGATTTGTGGGGTGTTAAGAGGGTACAGCTTTGAATTTAACTGTACCTCATCCTGTAGAATCATAAGTTCTAAGACGAAACAAGTCATCTATCCTCAACCCCTTATTCCATAAACAATTACAATTATATTAAATAAAAGAGAGAACAACTATTTTTTCTAGCAGACATTAAATGAAATTCTGATAGAATTTCTCCAGTTGTTATTTAGGTAGTATATATAAATGTTTTGTTTTGTGAAATGCTGTAGAGCAGTGTTGACTCTCAGAAAATATCAAGTGATTTATCAATTAAATGGACATTCGTTTTAACATTAAAATATCTACATTGCAAAAAATTAAATATTTTCATTAACGTATTAAAGTTGTTAAATCCATGTCTATTCATCTTTAGATAATAAACAAATGTTATCAGAATAAATATTATCATATGAAGAATAAAGTGTACCCTGATGAAGTTTTGTCCCATAAGACTGAATATTTTAAGTCTATTTTTGCATTCTTCCATAGAACTCTTAATTTGAGTGTCAGTGTTGGAGAATGATCACATTAAATGCCACCAGGTGCAGTTGGGATGTAAACGGAGAAAGCCATGGACTTGGAGACAGGAAGGCCTGAATTCAAATCCCATTGCAGATACATCCCAGCTGTGTGACCCTAGATAAAGCATTAAAACTCTCTCAATCTCAGTTTCCTCACCAATGAAATGCAAAAAATAGTAATATCTACTTCACAGGGGTTTATTTTAAGACTAAATGATATAACATAATTATATGATGACTACCTAATAATAATCACAATCATATTTCCCTTCTTTCATATCCTTCACATACAACTTCTCACTCTTACCATAATACTAACACAGGCTTTTCCAGGCATAATGAATGATACCTTTCACATCATTTCTTCTATGAAAATCATTATTGACCAATATGAGGCAGTATCCTTATGCCCATAATGCATCTTCTCATTATTCATTGAGTCAACTACAATTGTAATGCAGTATAGCTTCATCAAGCACCTCCTGTCCCTTTTGAAATGCTTATTAAACTGATCTTAGGAGAATACAGTAGTTTGCCTAGTTTCCAGTAATGCTTTTAACAGAGGCTCTATCTTGTCATTGTGGACAAAATGGAGAAATGTGAATGCAATATTAATATAGTTGGGTAGATTTGGGATTAGTTGAGGGATTGATATGAAAGAATATTCATTAATAGGTCAATGTCAAAATAGAGAAAAATCTCTTTTGGAGTACCCAAAGATCTGTCCTTGTCCATATGTTAGTTACCAATTTTATCAATGGCTTTGATTAGAGCAAAGGTGGCATATCAATATGAGAAGTAAATAAAACAAAACTGTGGTAGTGAAATAACCTGTTAGATGACATAGTCCTGGTCTAGAAAACCCTTGAAAGGTTAGGAAAATCAGATAAATCAACATAAGTTTGGATTTAATAGGAATAAATTTAGGTTTAAAGAATCAACTTCACAAGTATAAGATGAAGAAGTAATGGGTAGATAGTGGTTTGTCTAAAAAAGAGATCTAGGTATCATAATGGAATACAAGTTCAGTATTAGGCAACAGTGTTTTGAAACAACCAAAAAAGCCAATGACATTTGAGGCTTTAGATCAATATAGTATCTAGAATGTAGGGGAGATATTTGTCCCAGTGTACCCTGATCTGGTAATACAAGACTTGAAAATCTATATTGTTTTGGGTAGCTCTTTTTAAGAAGAATCTTGATAAGCTGGAAATTGTCCAGAGAAATGCAACCAAGATAGTGAACAGCCTTGAGATCATGCCATGTAAAGATTAACTGAAGAGAATGGAAATGACTAGTGTATACAGGAGATGAAATGAGAGTGACATAATAGGTTTCTTCATGAACATTTCTCTCCCTCCTTATCCCCAACCACACTGAATAATGCCAAGAGAGAACTAAGATACGTGCATAGTCAAGGAAAAAAATCGCCACAATGGCCATGTCCAAAAATGAATGTATTCTCCAATTAACTCAATTATCTCTTTTGAAGATGAGAGGCATGTTTCTTCTTCAGTCCTCTGGATTTGTAGTTTATCATTGCACTGATCAGAGGTTTAAAATCTTTCAAACTTATCTTTTCCTCCAAAATGTTATCACTGTATATAAGCTTTGTTCACTTCTTAGTTTCATGGTTTTGTAAGAGCAACGAAAAATTAGAACATCTATAGAAAATGGCTAGTAAGGTAAGAAACTAATGACCATGCTGTATGAAAGAGTAAGTAACTAGATGTCTTTCTCTTAGAAAATAGTATAATTAGGAAAGTCTAGCTAGCTGTCTTCAAGTAGATGAGGGGCTTTTAGGGGCAGAATTAGATTTGTTCTTGTTGTCCTCTAATGTCATAAAAAGGCAGAAATTTCAGAGTAGTAGATTTAGTATATTAGTAAAAACACCTTCAACTTAGAGCTATTCAAAAGTAGACAGGAATACTTCAAAGTGAAGTAAGATCCTTTTCAATGGAGATTTTCAAGTGCATACCATATGACCATTTTGTCTAGAATGGTATAGAGAGATTTCCTGTAAGGTTGGACTTTTCTGTCTGATTTTGAGAATATCTGCTTCTGTGATTCCTCATTAAGGCATGTGTGTGTGTGTGTGTCTGTGTCTGTGTCTGTGTGTTTCTGTGTCTGTGTCTGTATGTCTATATGTGTATGTGTGTATAACTGAATGAAAGAAAAAATTAGACAAAAAGATAGAGGAAATCTCAGGGTCTTCTAAGACCACCAAGAAAAATTCCAAATAAACTCATGCCTTGTCTGTGCTTTTCTAGTTTTATATTCGATTCTATAGAATCCAGACATACTCTGAAAGAGTGAAAGTGACACCCAGGCTGCATTCTTCTCCTTCCTTTTTAGCTACTGCAGACTTACCCCAAATAGTACTGCTGTACCTCATCTCTTCTGATTCATTTTGTTTGTTTGTTTTAATGCTGGGTAGAATTTTGCCCCAGAATTTCAAAGTCATATAGTAGCTGCATGGCTTTAGGGTTAATATCTTAGATTTTGTCATCTTACTGCTAAGGACCTTAATGTCAAATCCATGTTCAAGCAGCTAGGGACTACCACTATCAAGAAAGAAAAACAGAGAAGTCTTCTGACAATCCCTATCACCATTTTCTCCAGAATAAGTCTTCAGCCATTCTCCCTTCTCCCACATAGCCCCCAAGGGCCAAATCAATAGTCATGAGTCCCTTAGACCATTATTATGACATCAATCATTGTTCATTCCCTTTAGGAAGAATTCTTTGCTTTTATTTCTTTATATGGTAAAAATTTAATACTACCACAGCTGCTTAAAATTTATTTTCTGTTTTGTGGCTCGTAAGGTTTTTTTCAATGAACTTTGTGTTTCCATTCTGTTCAAAGTACATAACAATTTCTAAAAGGAAATGACATTGGAGATTTCTGCTGCAGAATTATTGTCCATGAATACCATAGTAAAGATCCTGGCAATACCTATCCTTCATATGATTAAATAATGAGAGGAAAAGGTAAAAAATAGCCTCAGCCTCACTTTTTCTTTGTTGCTTACTAAAGTAATACTCTCCTAATTATTTTTTTTCTTTTTAAAGAAGAGTGATTCATAGGCAAGGATACTTTCCATCCTCCAACCTACAGCTGAGTAACAATTTGGTCCACAACAGAGAGGATTAAAACATTATTTCTCTTCCACTGGTGTTAATCTGATCCCCGTGATAAAGATTTTTACTAGATAAGGCTTTAACGTCAAAAGACTTAGAAGGAGAGCTAGTTTCCCCAACCCCGATTATTTTAAAGGTCATCATTTAGAAGGCATATGAGAGCAGCAGGGACTAATGGATAAAGAGCTTGCTTCAGAACCTCTGACACAACCTGGCAAGTTATTTAAATTCTCAATACTTTAAGCATTTCTCTAAGAATATGCATTTCAAAGAAGATATTAACCTTATATCAATAGTTGCAATTTTCTCAATCATTCTTAGGTGATTCTCTGAATCAATGAAATTACAAGTCCAGACCCTATCCTTAATATTTTAAAGGTACTCGATCTGTTCTGCTTTCTACCAGAAGGCAAAATTAGGACCAAGGGGAAAATGTTGCAAGAAAAAATAGGAAAATTTAGGGTCAGTAGGGCAGGGTTGGAGGGGGGAAGAGAGAAACTCTCTAATGATTAAAACTGCTCAAATATGGAATAGGATGCAATGGGATATCATCACAGACCTAGAGTTCAAAGAGACCACATAGATCATCTAGTCCAGATCTTTCATTTTACAGATAAGGAAACTGAGACCCAGAGAGGCAAGGTAACTAGATTAAGGTTATACATGTAATAATTAATGTCTTCTTCAACCACTGAAAGCTTTAAAGAAGAGGCTGGAAACATTTTTTTAGGACATTGTTTATCACATGGTTGATAAGTAGACTTGAACACATTCCTTGGTTCTAAGTGCAATATCGATTTCACTACATCATAAGGTATATATATTGTGCTTAAATTACCTAGGTATAATAGTGAATAGAGTTCTGGACTCTGGAATCAGGAAGACTTGAGTTCAGTTTTCTTATCTGTAAAATGGTGATAATAATAGCACCTACCTCCCAAGGTTGTTGCCAGGATGAAGTTAAAAAAATTTTATAAAGTGCTTTGTAAACCTTTAAAGTGCTGTAAATGTTCACTAATATTATTATTATTATCATTATTACTATATTACCTCTCTATTTGGAAAGATGTCAACTGGAAATTATATAAACTATTTTATTCATTATTCTCCTTCTTGTGGCAGTGAAAATATACTTTGTCATCAGGGACTGTAGGGATATGAAGGAACTTCTAGTCTAGAATTCTAATCCAAGAATGATTGGTGAGGGAATTTATTGCAAGCTGCTTGCAGATACATGTGCCTCTGAAATTAACTTCTATCACATGGGATCACTGAGCAATATAGGATAAGTTATTGGAAAATATTCTGGAGCAAGGAGTTCCAGGTCCCATTGTCTTCTGTTTCATAGACTCTGTTTTTTCTTCTATGAAAGATATTACTGAGCTTTCCCTCTGCCATTTCTCATGTCATTCTGAATTACCTGATGTCTCAATATTTCCCTTATCCATGTTTATATCCTTAGGCAAATAATTAAACTTTTCATATATTCAACCTTCTCTGAAGCTGAATGCTTCATTTTGCTATTATATTTAATATTTGTCAATAAGGTATTCTTCACTTCTGGATTACAACAGATTTGTATCTTTGTGCCAGCAAATGACTATAACTCAAGCCTCAGCCCTGGAGAAAAAGATAGCTCAATCAGGAAACATATCAAGAAATGCACTTTTCTCTGAGAAACAGAGACAAACTATATCCTTCTCCTGTTCTTTTCCTACAAGTAGAAGTGAGTCATCATAAAATCAAAGAACTTCATGTTGAGGGTTGTGAGTAGATTATTGACTCTTTCTCTGCCCAGTCTTGTTACCATGCTTGCAGGTGAACTCCTAAGGGAGTAGGCTGATGATGTAGCATTTAAGGCATAAACTCAAATTCTTTGAGCTCTCAAGTAGATCAGTTTTTATTATCACAGACTGACTTTCTCATAGGGTGTAATCAATCATTGTGTTGCTTCTGGTGATATCATTATCAATTTAAAGTCACTCCGTGAACCATACATGCAAATTTAGCTTTTGGAATTGATTTTTTTTTAATGAATTACTGTTAATTCTGGATGTAGTGCTGGGGGGAGGAAGATGAAATCACACTTATGCTTACTATCACAACATAGGCTTTTAAACAAAAAGATCTTTTTATGGAGAAGTCTAATTTTCCTTCCTCTTTATTCCAAACTGGGTGATGTATAGCATTATTTTTAGATTTTATGTATTTTAACCTATTAATTATCATTATCCATGTGCCTATTAATCTATCCAAAATTTTTCCTTCTCATGAAAGAAATCTCTAGAAATGTTCCCAAGAAAGGGAGAATAATTAATTTTACCTTTCTTAAATATAGCACCATAGGGGATATTTTCTCTACTAGTTTGAGTTAGCTAAAATATCAGGTCCTCCAGTGGATGGCCACCCTAGGTTCAATATTTTTTGTGAATCTGTCCTCTCAAAACCATAGTTCATAGGTTTACCTTTCCGTAGTCAGACAAAAGACAATTGTTCAGAGACAAAAGCATTTAGTGACTTGCCATAGTAAATGATGAGAGCATTCTCACCATAAACTTAGGGAACACTCTTCTATAAATATATGCACCATCGATGAGGAGAATGGTTACGTGCTAAGATTACACATGATGACACATTGGAAAGCATGTAAGAAGGGACAACAAATCCCTCCAACACTACTGGGACCCTAATGTCTTTTTGTGACATCCCTGGACTGATCTTTACTTGCCAGCAAATACTGGGTGAATATGCTTCTCTAGTGGACTAACAGGGCGTGCTCTGTGTAGCAAACATTGTCCTATTGGTTGGCCATCATCTCTGCAGGCTCCAGATTCTAGCTAAGGTAAAATCTTTGTTTAGGGCACTGGAGACCCTTTGAGAAAGTCAAAACCCCTTACCCCATGACCAGCTGGAAGCCTCCTCCATTGAGATCCCTCAAAGTCTTGCCAATAAGGCCTGTTATCTTCTAAGCAGCAGAAGAAAGGCTCCAGGTGCCATTCTGTCCTTTCTAACTCTCTCTAAATCAAAGTTTGGGATTTAGGGAGCAATTTCCTTTCATTCCTTCCCCTCTCAGGTTATATATAAGCATATGTTTCCATGTAGTTCTGTCACAGGACACCATAGTCAATGGCAAAATACCCCCAAGATTGTTTCAATCCTCTCTTAAAATTATTAGTCTGATAGGTTGTCCATCAACTATGAATAGGTGGAAAAAAGGCCCCAAGGCAATCCATACCCAGGATCAAGACAACTGACTCAGCTAACCTGCCTCCAAAACTCTCAATAAGACCCTAGTGTACGTAACTTCTTAAGTGATAACGTCTATCAAGAGATAGCTAGTGGTACAATGGATAGAGTGCTGGGCCTAGTCAAGAAGACTCATTTCACTAAATTCAAACCTCTTCTCAGACATCTGCTAGCTGTATGACCTTGGTAAGTCCCTTAACCATGTTCGTTAGTTTCGTAATCTGTAAAATGAGCTGGAGAAGGAAATGGAAATGGAAACCACTCCAGTATCATTGTCAAGAAAACCCCTAACGGGCAAAATTGAACAATAACAAACCTCTCTTCCAGCCTCATTTTCCTCGTCTATAAAATGGAAATAAAAATAAGATGTCCCTCACAGGACCAAATGATATGTGTCAAAATGTTAAAAACTTTAGAGTGCTACTAAGTGTTAGCTAATTTTATCATCATTATCAATTCATATGGAATCATATATTCAAAGTCTGATATATTGAATAGATTTGGGCACTGAGTAAGTCAAGGTTGCCTCTGATCAACCCTTTCTCTCTACATCAAAATCCTTCGCTCAAGCTTCTTGCTTCTTCTGTGGCTCACAACAGCCATCACTGTAACTCCTGTTTATAAACAGCACAAATATAGTCTTTAGCCACAGAGGTGTGGGGGTACAATCAAGAGGCATGTATTAAGAGCCTACTATGCACAGATTCATATACACTGCCATGCTCTCATCTTCCTTTCCTAGATTCCTCACCCCTCGCCACTTCCCAACAAATTAAGTTTCACTCGGACCTTAAGAGGAGGAAAGACATTCTCTTTCTTCCATTATAGTACAGCATAGAATAGCCACACATCTACATATGTCCACGGTATGTGGAAAAGTACGGTACTAGACTCCTCATGCCCATATAAAGCAGGAAAGAATTATTTTGAACTCTTTACCAGGTTTATAAATAGTTGCTTCTCCACACACGGGAAAAGGGAAGTTGGTTGTATTTTTGTTTTTCCAAAATAGAGAGCAATGCTATGTTATTCCTTTAAATAGGCAGTACTTTTTTGTGTCCTTTTGTTCATTCTATGTCAATTTTGATTTGGGCATTTAGGTTTCCTTCTGGTAAGCTCTTTATTCTGGGGCTTTAATAAAACATGAGAGAACCAAGAAAAGAGAAAGGTGAATTTGTCAGACATATTTTTGAATGAATTGAGATGTAAATAGGATCCAAGATTTCATACATTTATGGGATTCTTTAAAAAAAAGGAAGGAAAAACACTTTTCCCCACATTTAAGCCCAGTCTTTGAAACTTGGGTATATAATTGCATTTATTATTCTAAAAGTCAGATGAATTCAAAAGTGAGTAAATATGAGCATATTTTCACAATACAAAATTCCGCCTATGATCTTGGCACACACACACACACACACACACACACACACACACACACACACACACACAGAGCTTCTCTTGCCAGGTCTCTGTTCAGTGAAGATTTTATATTTGAACCTTCCTCAAGGCTTGACATAGATACCCATTGAGGCTACAAATGCCGACCTTCTATCATGTACCCAAGTTTTTAGTAGTGAAAAGCATTTAATAGGTTTTGAACTCTTCTGAGGTCATTTGGAAACAACAACAATTGTTTTAAAATTAAAGAAAAAGAAATCACAAACTACTGATTTCTCAGCTACAGTGGCAGTCATCAGAAATGCTGTGAAATTATGGCTACAATGCAAAATGCTGTATTCTGTGGGAAAGCCAACAATAGTGACTGCATCTGTACCGCTGAAAACACTTGTCATTTAAAGGACCCCCAATTTCTTCTCCAGCAGAGCACTCAGACAGTGAGCTAAGAACTGGTCTGGAAAAAGGGTTTAGGATAAACTCTGTAGTGCAGCAGCACCCCCCTGTGTTCAGCTCACTTGGCTGCTAACTTAAAATACGCCTGAAAAGGAGAGAAAACAGCAAGAGTTCTTCTAAAAGACATAGCAGTATTCAGTTCACCTTCTTCAAGATGATGTACAACTCAATCTGTATCCTCTTGACACATTTAGGAAATATAGTAACATTCTTTAGCTATGCCACTTCTTTCTCACTCTTTTGTCTATTTGACTAAACATTGTATGTATATATATATATATGTATACATATACATAATATGTGATATATATTATGTATATATGCACATATAGAAACACACATATACACACATACACATACATACATATATACACCTTTACATGCACATATATGTAATACATATATGTATACATACATGTGTATTTATATATTACATTTTTTAAGTGATTCAAGGAGGAAAATAAAACATTGTTTCAAACTTAATAAACATCTTTATTGTACTTGCAGCCTAAAAGAACATGCTAACAGTAATTATTTCATCTATTACATACTAATATAACAGAGGCAAATTTGTTGTCTACCTAAATGATGGACTTTCACTGGTTAATTTTTTTTTAGAATGTGCCCTAATAAATAGAACTATGGGGTTTCTTTCTTAGTTTATGTTAGAAGAAACTTAACCTGCATCTTATATAATTTAAACAAAATCAAATTGTTCTTTGAGATATTAAAACATAATCTTAGTCTAGGACACAAAGAGTCTGTATAAACAGGAAATTATTCTGATGAGGAGAAAAAGTGAACTCAGCTAAAGAGAATGGTTGGGGCACACAGGAAAATAATAGACCAACACTAATTTTTAAAATAGGTATACAGGAAATGGAAGCAAGGTCAAGCTAGTTAGGCTGAATTTAAAAAATTGGTTCAGTCCATAGGAATAGTGGTATAAATGCTAATTTTAAGAATGAGCCAGGGTTGGTGATGAATGTTAAGGATAATTAGAGCTGACATCTATATAATGTTTTAAGGTTCACAGTGCCCTTGGAATATGTCTTTATAACAACCCAGTAAAGAACTTATGGGTATTATTATCACCATTTTATAGATGATGAAACAAAAGTCCAGTGAGGATGACTTTTTCATGGTTACCAAGATGCATCATAGACACTATACTATGTTGCTTCTCAAGGATAGCATAAAGAAGTTTTTCACTATGTTGAGGACAAGAGGAAGATCAATTAAGGAGTAGGATTACCACCTATAGTTGACAGAATGGTAATAGACAAAAGAGCAGAAGCAAAGTTATTTAATTATTGCTCTGCTTTTGTTTTCTCTATCAAGGAAAATTATATTTAAACTAGGATGGGGAGAAGAAAAATGTTAATAGACAACCTACCAAATATAAGTGAGAAAATGCTAAGAAAGTTTCTAGGGACACTTAATGAGTTTTAATTGTCAGGGAGCCCAGACAAACCACAAAAGGAAATAATAAAGGAGCTGATGCTTGTGATTCCTGAGCTGCTAATATTGCACTATGAAAAAAACTTGGAGAATAGGAGACGAGCTGTTACCAGATAGGAGATGAACAAATATCCTAATTTTGAAAGAAAAGAATGATAAATAAATGTGGAAACCAGTGACTTGATTTTAATTCCTGGAAAAAAAAAATCTGACACTTATTTCAAATAGCTGAAGGACAAGTACTTAGGGAAGGAAGTAGTGATCACCAAAAGTGAACCGAATTAGGTTCATTAAGAACACATCATTTCAAGCTAACCCAATTTTTTAACAGAATTAATAGGTTGGTATATCAGAAGAAAATATCATAGATGTAGTATATTTGGATTTCAACGAGGCTTTTTGACAAAATTTCTCCTAATTTATATGCGTACTAGATGTCAAGAAATATTCTAGATAAAAAAAGTAAGATGGATTCAGAACTAGATGACTACTAAACTGTGTAAGTTGGATATGGACTTGGATAGAAATTTCTAATTGTGCACTTAGGGGATTTTTTTTCCTTGGTTCTTCCCTTCTTAACATTTTTATTAGTGACTTGTATGAAGACATAAATAGCATGTTTCCCAAATCTGCAAATAGCACATACTGAGAGAGCTAGCTCACATCTTGAACACAGAAATCAGAATCCAACTAACAATCTTAATAGACTAAAATGAGTGTTTGCATTTATTTAGATTAAACCTATACTTCAATAGATCTGTGATCTTGTCAGTGCAGAATTGTCTCCATTAATTCCAAATCAAAGCCATCCATACCTTCACATTCTGCTTAATTCTTTTCCATGTTTTCCTACAAATCCTCCACAAAAGTGCCATCCAAAATTATGGAGATTGGTTTGGTTTTTTTGGAGGGGGAATGATCTCAAATATTTCATGAGTAGGATTGGAGTACTCCAGCTATTCATTTGTCATCCCTCTCCCTACATGAATTGCTCACCAGCTTTGTAATTATACATTTCTACAATCATATCTCTTATGATACATCCTTCGTGTTAGAAATATGCCACATTCTACTTGTTCTCACAGAGAACAGTCATTTCTGAACTAAGGTAGAGTCAATTTCATTTTTCATAGTGTGATTTGATGCTTGTTATATACTCTACCTCCCAGCATATTTCCGAAATAACATGTTCTTTATACAGAGGGAAGAGCATCATAAGTGTTTAGCATAGCTTTGGCTTTAAACTTGAGCCAAATTTTCCAACATCATTTTGGGGCCATTTTCCCCCTGTCCGCAACATTAAGTTGAGGTCATATTAAAATATATGTTGACTAGCTTTGGGGGATCACTTTGAGTACTTCATAGAATTTCTCTGCATCATTATCCTCTGCAAGCATGTTGGTAAATGAAGTTTTATTTATCAGCACATCCAGGGTGAAACATTCAGTCCTCACTATCTCAATTGAGGAATAGTATTGATAAATTGGAACATATATAAAGGAAGGTGAAAAAATGGAGACATTACCGGAGACCATGTCCTAAGTCCATCAAATTTCATGTGTTTATTGATGAACAGATATTAAATGCCTACTTCAGTGCAAGGCACTGGACTGGTACTGAAAATACCAAAAAAATAAAATAAATTTGCCCTTACTCTCAAGGAGTTTACATTCTGTCAATGGGATATAACACAGACACAAGAAAAGTCAATACAAGATAATTTGAGAAGGAAAAGAACACTAACTTGTACAGGATAGGAAAGGATTCTTCTAAGAAGCGGACTGAGTTAAGCTTCAAAAGGAACTAAAGATTCTAAGAGGCAGAGGTGCAAAGGGAGGGACATAGATTAGCAAATTCTGAGAACACCAAATAGGCCAGTTTGACTACAATGAAAAGTGAATGACTGGGCAGAATTTTGAAATGGGTCTGGAAAGGTGGGTAGAATTTTAAAATGCCAGTGAGGTTTTAAATGATAAGAAATTATTATTTTATCCAAGAGAACCACTGAAGTTTTTTGGATGTGGAGGGTCATTGTCAAACCTCTTTCATAGGCATATTAATTAGTCAACTTTGTAAAGTGAAGAGATAGAAAACAGGAAGAGCAACTAGGAAGGTAAAACTCTTGAAACAGTTCAGGTGACCAGTGATAAATGTCTGAACAAGAATGCATATTATGAATGTAAAATTGGACTTGGCAACATACAATAAAATATTTATTGAAGGAACTGGGAATGTGCATCATGGAGGAAAAAAAGAAAGATCATGGTTAAGTGAAAATAGCCCACAAGGTCTCTGGAGTCAAAGAAAATGGGTTCAAATTCAGCCCCTGATGCCTTTACTGCTTGTGTAACTGGGCAAATCAATTGGCCTCCTTGAGCTTCAGTTTCCTCCTCTATAAAATGAGAGGGTTGGTCTTTAGCCTAGAAGGCTTCTAGTATTCCTTCTCGTCCTAAATCTAT
Organism: Phalanger gymnotis; assembly: GCA_028646595.1. Taxonomy (NCBI): domain Eukaryota; kingdom Metazoa; phylum Chordata; class Mammalia; order Diprotodontia; family Phalangeridae; genus Phalanger; species Phalanger gymnotis. The sequence continues at coordinate 182,699,395 of CM053622.1, forward strand.
GACTATAATAAACTTGGAGAAGAGATGACAATGGTCTTCTTCAAGTAATTGAATTCCTATCTCATGGGAAAGGGATTTTTTTGCTTGTTGCCAGAGGATAAAATTATTTAAAATGGGTGGATTTTGCAGAGAAACATACATAGAATCCAAATAAGCAGTATGCTTCCCTAGAATTGGAGATATCCAAAAGGGGGAATGGTTGCTGTAAGAGAGATAGGACATCTTCCAGGAAGGATTGGATAAACATTTGTCATGAATGTTGCAGAAAGGATTCATTTTCATATATAGCTTGACCTAAATTACTTTTGAGGAATCTCCAAGTTTTGAGATGCTATGTGATTCTTTTAGTATTTAAGTCTATTTTAAGATAGATCTGCCAGTCTTAGTCTGATTTTGGATTTCCAGGACTGTCTCAGATTCCTGGATTTATCCTAAAATGTATGGCACAATTGGGGAAAATTCTGGAATACAGATAACTTGAGGGTTGGCTCACTGCCTAGAATCATGCTAGTCTCAAGGGATGGGAAGGTGATGCCCTCATGATATTTCATCTTTCCTTTGATATTGAGGTGGCAGAAGAATGAAGTATGCAAGACTATAGAAAATCACCCCATTCAGAATGGAGGTTCAATACATTTGAAGACACACCACCCTCTAATACTAGGAAGGCAGTGAAGTTATCAGATCTGAGGTGAGAAAGTACTGCACGAAAATGCAGAAGCCCTCCCTTTTTCTCTCCTATAGCTTTCTCCACCTTCTCCAGAAGTCCCTGACCATTCTTTCCACCACTGCTGTACAACAGCAAACCATTTCCCAGGTAATAAATAAAAACTGTATAAAGAGCTAAATAGTTGCTGATGACATGGATCCGAGTCTATTCCTTATGATACCTGCCAAACATTATTTTTGTTCAGAAACTAGAACTTGATGGAATCTCATTGATTCACAGTTTTCCAGGGTTCCTGTACTGCTTTTCTATCTATGTCAGTCTTTCTCCTAATCCTCCTATCCTGGCCACTTGGACTAATCCCAGTACAATCTACATAGTCTCTATATTTCTCTGTGGTACTTTTCTTTATGGGATTAGGACCTCAGCCAAGGGCTATCCATTGGTATTTGTTTGTAGAGAAAGAAGCTAGTATAGGCAAGAAGTTATGCAAAATCCTGTTTAAGAAAAGCTATAACGACATCTTGGCTGCAAGACCTTGCCTAGTGAATGTGTGAGTCTTCCATCTGGTTGTCCTGAGGCTCCCTCATCAGTGCTATGCAGAAATCAAACTGGGAAAGTAAATATCCTCTTACAGTTAAAAAGGACTGGCAGCACAAACTGTGTTTAGTCATTCTTGGCTTCAAGAAATTCATCTTCACTTATCTTTGTACTGTATACCTGGAAGATATGATTTCATTAATGGACCTGTGACCTGTGATTTCATTGAAATAATGAACTTCTGGATGAGGAAACTTCCCCTATAAATTCAGGTTAGCACCTTCTTAGCAATTTGTAGTCTTAGAGAATTGTCTAGAGTAGCTGTTTTCAAACTCTTTGGTCTTAGGATGTCCCCTTTACTCTCTTCAAAGTTATTAAGGACCTCAAAGGACCTTTTGCTCATGTGAATTATATCTACTTATATAATTATCAACTATCATATCTATGTCTTAGAAGTTAAAACCAACAAAATTTTAAAATATTTATTAGTTAATTTAAAAAATAGCATTAGTACACCTATTATATATTAGCATAATCTTTTTATAAAAATATTTTTTCAAAGCAAAAACAAATAGCAATTGGCATTGTTTTCTATATTTTTGTGAATGTTTTTAATTTCTGGCTTAATAGAAAAGAGCTGGATTTTAATATTTGTTTCTGTAGTCAATCTGTTGCAATATTTTTACAATTATTTTGAAGTGTATGAAGAAAATCTGATTTCATTAAAAATATGCAACTGGAAAAAAGAGTATTTTAATAAGCAAAAACGTCTTTCTGTTATTTTAAAAATAGTTCTGAATTTGTATGCCCTGTGAAATGGTCTCAGAAATGTCCAGGGGTCCTCAGCCTATACTTTGGGAGCCACAAGCCTAGATTACTGAGAGACTAAATTACTTACCGAGGGCTACATATGAACTCAGGTCTTCATGGTTTTGAGAATAGCTTTCTTTACAACACCATAATACTTCTTTGTTACTACTCTGTGTGTGATTTTATCCAAACAAAGCAATTTAAAAGGAGAATCACTTTTTTTGGTAGGTTAGAAGGTACCTGTGCATCATGTAGTTTACCTTCATCTTTCCCCTATCCATTATGCAGATGAAAAAAAAATTAGATTTAAACTTAGAGTTTAGGGGAAATAAGAAAATAATTGTGATAATTAGTGTTAGGTCATAACCACACTGCCCAACATATGACTCTAAGTAGCAAGGCATGGACAACAAAGGGCCCTGTTGTAGCTGGCATTCTAAAATACTAATACCTAATTTTGGCCCAATGTACAAATTCTATCACAAATCACAAATTCTAGTTTTTAAAGTCTGTGGCATGGATTTAGGTATTATGTTTTGGATTAATTTATTCAAGTATTTTTATAGAATGCCTTATAAAGAGTGCTTAAGGGGAGAGGTTCTATGCCCTGAGCTGAGTCAATACCTTTAAGTAGTATGATAAGCATTACTTGTATTCAATTAATTTAAGAAACTCCTATTTAGTAACCATTAGTTGACAAATAATTACCAGACCCCTATTATGTGCTTAGCACTGTACTAGTACCTGTGAGTAATTCAAAGGAAGCATAAAATGTGGTCCCTGCTTTCAAAGAACGTGTAACCCATTTTAGGATAGTAAAATGAACAAATGCAAAATAATTAGGAAATCATCAAGGGCCAAACTCTGCCCCAGACTATAAATGTAATTGGAGTTCTGGGACAATAAAAATCAGCAGGAAATGAAGTAACCAGTGCAAGTTTCATGAACAAGATAGGGTTTGAGTAGGCTTTAAAAAATAGGTAGGAATTAATTATGTGAAGGAAAGGAGAGAAGCCATTAATTGCATTATTAACAAGAATTCAACCTGGAAATGGGTGGGACAGAACAACAAACCAGAGGCTATCCACTAGGAATTATTAGTTGGAAACAAGGTAGAATTGGTAGAATATGGCAGGCTTTGAAAGCCAGTCTTTTTTTTTCAGAAGTAAAGAGGGATTATAAATTGTGGAGCAGAAGATTGATGCAATTATACTCTACCTTGTGAACTATCTGAATGAATACTTTTTCTGTACCCAGAAGTATTCAAAAATATAAAACTAAGAAGATTGAGGTATAGATCTGATAATCCAATCTTGTATTACATTCTCATTTTAATCTGGTACATATAAATTGGTTATAAGCAAAGATTTCAGTTAATCCAGAGGAATCTGTGTATGTGTGTATATATGTATGTGTATAAACGTATGTGTGTATACATATATGTGTGTGTGTGTGTATATATATATATATATACATATATATATATATACATTCTTCAGTAAGCAGAAAATTCCTTACCTATTGCAATTATTTTGTTTATAAGCCAACTCTTAAAATTTAGCTAGCTCTACAAGGAAAAGAATTAAGAGGATGGGGGTTGGGCATGGAATAACCTGAAACAACTGGGCAAGAGTGATTTCCATTTTTTTACATTTGATAAAATTGTTAAACATAAATGAATGTATCAAGGCTATGGAATTTTAACTAAATTCTAAAGTATCTTGCCTATATTACCAGTTAATACTCTAATATTGTATAATAAATTTCAAAATAGTTAATAAGCTAATATAACAAATTTTGAAATAACACATTGGGTTTTTGTTTATTTTAAAAATAAACTTAGCAAAGAGTATTTGTGCTTAAAGAGTTGGTATAATAATATAACATTCATTTTGAAGATATTCATATTTATATATATTTGTTTATAAGTCTGCTCATGAGGCAAGAATGAGGGAAGACCAGAAGATAGCCAGTGTTCCAATGAGATTCTTCACAATGTCAGGAAAAAGTGAGGAAGGCCTACAACATATTGAGTAGACTTCATCTGGTGAATTTATGAGAAGACGATCAAAAGTCACATAGGATGGGCAGGCATAGATGGATTTGGACCTGTATCCTTGGAGGAAATTTTGGAAATGACAAGGTCACAATTATTTTACTAAGTTTTATTAAGATAGGTGCCACATTTAACAGATGAATAACTGTCATTTCAGTTATTGGATAATTAAATAATTTTGCACATGTCCCAATGCAGAAAATATGTATTATACTCATTCCAGTATGCTATGTAAAAATTGTTCTCAGTATACAAATTATGATAGCATTCATTATTTGCTTAATAGACCATAGCAATTCTGAAAAAGTCATTATAGCAGATTATGGAAATACTGATTTAGCCTCTTACTAAAATGTTGATTTTTGAAATGATATATGGAGTTATTACGTTCTTCAATATAAATCTTTTACACTGTTCTTGATGAGCAAATTACTGGCCCAATACAGTGTTACAACTTGACTCTTTTTTTTCAACATAGTTGTTCCATACTTTCATTCTTGAGCACTATAACCTACAGAGTGGAGGAATGGAAAAATTGTTTCGATAATTCAGAGAAGAAAATGTTCACTTGCTTGAATGACGTAGTTAATTACCAGAAGTGTTTTTTTTAAAGCTAGGATTTTCCCTTAATAATTCTGCCAATGAACTTTATGTAGTAGATTAGTCTGCTCAAAAATGAGTATCAGAATCATTTTAGACAAATAAAATTATATTTTGAATAGTCAAGGGGAGGTAACTATGTAAAGAATGCTTGCAATATAAACCAAAAGGTAGGCAATAATGTAAACAGAGTGCTAAGTATTGTTCTGAGACTATATAGCATTCATGGTGAGAATTCAAGATAAGAAGGAGAAAGAAGTAATAGCAGGAATATCAAGAAAAGCCTCATGGACTAATTGTAGTTATAAGATTTGTTCAGTCAATGAACCAATAAAATGATTAAGCACTTACTCTGTACTTTGCTAAGCTCTGGGAATACAAAAAGAGGTAAAAGAAAGTCTCTATTCTCAGTCTAAGGGGGGAGACAATATGCTAATAAACTTCTACAAATAAGCTATAAACCAGATAAGTAGCAAATAATTAAAAGAGGAAAATCATTGGAATTAAGCAAGGTTGAAGAAATTTTTCTGGAGAAGATGGGACTTTAGTTGGGACTTAATGGATTCAAAGGAGACCAGTAGTCAGAGGGGAGGGAGAGTGTTCCAGGCATGAAGTTCAGCCAGAGGAAATGCCTGGAGCCAAGAGATGTCTTGTCTTGTTCACATAATAGCCTGGAGGCCAATGTCACTGGAGCAAAGAGAACAAGTTGGGGAGTAAGGTGTAAGAATACTTGAAAGGTAGCAAGGGTCTAGGTTATAATCTGTGAATGCTAAACAGAGAATTTGTAATTGCTTCTGGAACAATAGGGAGCCACTGAAGTATATTGGGGTGTGAGGGCATGACATAATTGGATCCTCGCTTAGGAAAATTACTTTAATGGTTGAATGGAGAATGGTTTAGAGTGGGGAGAAACTTGAGTCAGGCACCCACCAGCAGCTATTGCAATAATCAAGGCCTGAGGCGATGAGGGTCTTCACCACAGCAATGGCAATGACAGTGGCAGAGGAGAGAAGGAGGTGTATTCAAGAAATGTTACGAATTTGAAATCAGCAGGCCTTGGTAATAGTTTGGCTATGGGGCATGAGAGAAAGTGAGAAATGCAGGATCACTCTTAGCTCCTGAACCTGAGAGACTGAGAGGATGCTGTTGCCCTCTATACTATCAGGGAAGAGAGGTGGGAAGGGATGAGATTTAGTGGGCCACAGAGTGATAACTAAAAAACATTTGCACCTGAGCCAAGCATCACCAAATCTATCCAAGACAAAGGTCAAGAAAGGCACTCTAAACTAGAGGTGGGATGGGGTTGCAGATAAGACCTCAGGACACTGTGAGGCTACTACTGATAGAGCTGCACATCCCCTAACCCCCAGTAAAAGAGAATTATTTGCTAACTTGCTTTGCACCTAGTTTTCTTTGGTTTTGTTTTTTTTTTTTTGGGGGGGGGGTCTGTACCTGTGATTACATTAGTGTGATAGATGTAACAGCACTAGTACATATCAGAGATAAATTTTAGTTTGGGTCGCCTAACTCCAATGCTATACCTCTATCCATCACACCATATTGTCTCTCTAGTACCAGTGTATAATTTGTTTGTTTGTTTTCCCCCATATTTGACATCAGAGAAGCCTGATTACAAGGAAATAGGGGAATGACATAGTAATCTTTATAGCAAATGAATAGTTTTGGGTTTTTTTTTTTGGACAGGAGGCTGAAAAATTGCTTGAAGCCAAGGCCCAAAAATTTTCTAAGTGTCATGTTGTAGCTGAAAAGAATATTGGGATATTGGGAAGAAGAAATATAGTTAGCAATAGTAATTATGAGAAAAAAATTGAAGCAAGTTTCACTGATAAAGGCCTCTTTTCTCAAACATATAGAGAACTGAGTCAAATTTATAAAAATAAGAGCCATCACCCAATTGACAAATGATTAAAAGATATGATCAGTTTTCAGATGAAGTAATCAAAGCTGTCTATAATCAGATAAAAAAATGTTCCAATTCACTCTTAATTGGAGAAATGCAAATTGAAACTATTCAGAGGTACTACCTCATACCTATTGTCTAATTAGATTATCTAATAAAACAGAAAAGGAAAATGACCAGTGTTGAAGGGAAAGTGGGGAAAAATGAGACATTGATGCACTGTTAGGGGAGTTGTGAACTGACCCAACCATTCTGTAGAGCAATTTGGAACTATTCCCAAAGGGCTATAAAACCATACATAGCCCTTGACCTAGAAATACCACTGCTAGCTCTGTATTCCAAAAGAGATAAAAAACAGAAAGGAAAAGGATTAATATGTAAAAAAAAATTATATCTGCTCTTTTCTGGTGGCAAAGAATTAGAAACTCAGGGGATGCCCATCAATTGGGGAGTGGCTAAACAAATTGTGCTATGTAATTGTGATGGAATACTTTTGTGCTTAAGAAGTGCTGAGCAGGATGCTCTCAGAAAAATCTGGAAAGACTTGGACAAGATGATGCAAACTAAAATGTATTGTTTTTTACAGGGGTGGGGAATCTGGGACCTGAAGACCACATGTGACCTTCTAGGTCCTTGGGTGCAGCTTTTGACTAAGTTCGAGTTTTACAAAACAAATTAAGGGGATTTCTTCTGTGAAGTTC
>CM053622.1:182707189-182736074 GCA_028646595.1 Phalanger gymnotis
GGCTCCAATATTAAACAATTTGCAAAGAAGCACAGGCAAGCAAAGGGAAGCAAGTTAAAATGGTTTCATTCTTAAAGCCCAGTATCGTGTATTAAGGTGCTTACTTACTGTGAATGGAAGTAGAAATCTTCAGCCATAGGAAGAGCAGTAATGGCTACAGTCAGTCAATGAGAGACCCACATCTGACATGGATTCTTCTAAATAAATGTGTTCTTGGGATAAAGATCACTGAGAATGCTGTTTGCAGTGTGGGTTGCACATAAAAAGAAGAGGTACTCTTTTCAGTTTCTGTTGCATTCACAGAGTTTACTGAGGTTTTACTGAGTACTTTCCCTACGTCAGCCCTATGGGATAGGTAACATAAGTATGCTTATCAGAATATTGCAGGTGAGGGCATTGAAACTCCAAAAGATTAAGTGACTTGTCCCATCAACATTCAGACAGTAAAGGTTCAAGCCAGGATTTGAACCTCATACTTTTACCTTTATACTGTGTTACCTAATAGTACTTCTCATGGGAAACAGCATCAGCCCACCACTTTTTGTTTGTTTGTTTGTTTGTTTGTTTGTTTTTAATCTACTGTGGATATATTCCTATAAAGACTGAATAGACAATTTAGGAAGTAATCAAGAAATATACAAACCAGATGGATTACGAAACATCATGTAATTCTGCTGAATCCCACAAAATCCTCGGAAAATCTAAAGCAGAATGGTGAAAAAACCAGAAATTTTATGGAGCTCAAAAAGCAACCATATACTCAAAAGAATGTGATATTCCATTCCCAAGTAGCTGAAGCAGATGCCGCAGAAGTATTTTTCTCTTTTTAAACAATGTTCATTCTTTCAAGAAAGAAAGCTGTGATCAACTAGGAGAAGTATGGCTCTTCCCTTACCAGAAAGGCCCATTTGCTCCATTTTTTCAGTCATACAATAAGGAAAATATATGATAGGGTGACTAAGTTCAGAAGTCTGAGAAGAGGAAGCATGATGATTGTAGCTCTATGATAACAACAACTTAATGATCACAACTTTAATCTTGGGAAACTGACTCAGTGTCCTAACTTAATTGCTAACTTAAAGGCATCTTTGGAAGATCATTCTCTGCCATCTAGGAGGAAAACAAAAATAGAAAATCTATTGTGCCTTGTGATTTCCAAAGATATCAAAGAATCTAAGGGATCCTGGGTACTAGATATATGGATAAGTAGAAGTGTCTATCCCAACTACAAACATGATGGGCAGAATTGCAAAACTGCCAAATTGCTAAAGTATAGAAAGAGATAAATGTCTTTCCTAGTACAGGATTTCCTCCAGTGAGTCAGTCAATAATAAAACAATTACTAACCTTAGCAGTCAATCATTAGATGGATTCACTCCCTTTCTCTCTATTTCTCTCTCCCTCTCCTTCCCTGAATTCTTTAGTTTCTCCTCTTTTCTCTATTCTCTTTTCCTCTCCTTTGTATTCCTTTCCTTTCCTCAGAAAATTTACACTTGAGAATTACATCCATTCTAATACAACACAACACAATACAGCATAACACAATAAAACATATAATACAATACAAAATGATAAAGATTGTACCTACAATCTATGTACAGTGTACTGTATACTGGGGATATAAAGACAAAATGAAGAAGGAAAAAAGTCTTGCCCACATGGTGCTTACATTCTACTGATAAGATAGAAAGAAATAAGTATATACATTCAAAGAGGAAAGAAAGGGTACTAATAACTAAGGAGATGAAGAAAGGCTTCCTATAGGAGGTGACTCAGAAACTCAAAGGAAGCTAGAGTTTCTGAGAGGAAAGTAAAGAGAGAGAAAACACAATAACCTCCTCTTCAAGTATCACATCCAAATCCTCTCTTGGATAGTAATTCAAAGTTCAAAGAGAATAGAAAACTTAGAAAATATTTAATAATCTATATGGAATTTTTTCCACCTCTAAATAACCTTTTTAATTTTTGGATTTATCTTAGCTTTGGAACAGTACTAATAATTCTGGAGGGGATATTAGTGTTACTTCAACTATAAAAATAATTAATTCTTAAGTAGCTACAACCTTCTTGATATTCCACACTTCTTAGTTATCAATACTAGGAGTAGAGGAAAGAGAAAAAGAGACATTTGGAAGTAGATAGTTTCATCAGTACCCAGACTTCTTGGAGGTATGTAGGATGGGAGAGACTTTTTTTCTTAAATGAGTTAAAATAGTATTCCAAGTCCTGAATTTAAAGTCAAAGAGACTCTCTGATCTTTTTCTGAAGGAAATAAGGGAAAGGGAAGGAAGAGGAGATAATAGCTGGGAGTTGAATCTTTGTGCTGATCAAGTTTGGATCAATATGTGCCATGTCAAAATTCTGAAGTGGTGCTTTTTTTGTTTGTTTGTTTTTTACCTCCTGAAAATATGGGTCATGCTAAACTAGGCCTTTGAAAATAAGAATAAAACTGCTTAATTATTTTAAGTGTATATCTAAATTTATTTCTTTAAACTTCTCTCCAACATGCAGAAAAAAGAAAGACTAACCTACTGGACCAGCTTACCAATACCAGTGGGACTGTCATTGGGGTGACTTCCTGTATTGTGATCATCCTCATTATTATTTCTGTCATCGTACAGATCAAACAGCCTCGTAAAAAATTTGTCCAAAGGAAAGCAGAATTTGACCAGACAGTATTCCAGGAGGTATTTGAGCCTCCTCATTATGAGTTATGCACTCTTAGAGGGACAGGAGCTACAGCTGACTTTGCAGATGTGGCTGATGACTTTGAAAATTACCATAAACTGAGGAGGTCATCTTCTAAATGTATTCATGACCATCACTGTGGATCACAACTGTCTAGCACTAAAGGCAGCCGTAGTAACCTCAGCACAAGAGATGCTCCTCTCTTGGCAGAAATGCCACCCCAACCTGTCAAGCCCCTCATCCCACCCATGAACAGAAGAAATATTCTTGTCATGAAGCATAACTACTCACAAGATGCTGCAGAGGCATGTGACATAGATGAAATTGAAGAGGTGCCCACTACGAGTCACAGGCTGTCCAGACATGATAAATCTGTCCAGCGGTCAGTATCAATAGATTTTTTTGATGAAGACTATTCCATGAAGACTTAATTGCTCACAAATTAGTTTGTGTTCTTTTCTTTCATTTCTTTTTTCTATTAATAGTTCAGATTGTAGTGTCTTAATTTGCTTTCCTTTACCCTTCTCTTTTCTGTCTCATTCATAATTCCCCTAACAGTCATATATGGAATAGCATAGAGCAGGTATATGAAGTGCATATGTGTGTATACATATGCATACATACATATCGTACATAAAATATAATGCAGATCCATATATTTAATGAACCAAAGATCATTTTTAAAGATGATAGAGATGTAAATATATGCCTTTATACTTAGCTATACAATGTAAATTTTTACATCATTATATAGCATCCTCATATTTAAAGAGAGTTTCTATAGATTGCTTACTACACTAATCAGAAGCACTGTATTTTTATACATTTTAATAAATATAGTAACTGGACATGTTAAACTTATTGATGAAATACCCATATTTCTGACATATTTTTAAATGGAAAGTTATTTATAACTATATTTTCCCAAAACATTGCATCATAATGTTTTGCATTGAAAAAAAAACTGTTTTCCTCAGTGCTTATCCAAAGAAAACATAAAGATAAATATTCAGACTATAAACCGAATTGCAGTGTTGATAGAATGCCAAATACTTACCTATGAAAAATGTAGCAAGAAGAAGCAATAAAATTTGGTGGGTTTTTTAAATGTATAAGCTATTTTTTCTTGTGTTATTACCTTCTAGAATACCTGGAAATAAGAACAAATAAAAGTTTATGAGAGGAAAAAAAAAGACATTAACAGCTAGGAAGACATTTTCAAATTCCAAGCACTCTGAATCTTTTGTACATATTTGTGTTTTGTCTTGCATGAGTTATGTAGGTTTATGTTTCTTTATACAGCATTCCTATTTCCTCTATGAATTTATACCTTTTTTTAGTGTCTAGGATATCTTTAGTAATTTTGAAGGATTTTTGCATGCCAACAAAAATCTATTTGTTTAGCTTGATTAAATTTTTCAGGGATATTTTAATTAAGTATATGTATATATGCATATATTTTGTGTGTATGCAAATATTATTTTGTTGAATGAAATAGCCATAACATTCCAGGTTCTGCCTCATTGGGTCTCTAAGCAAACATGAATCTGAATACAACACAACTAGGGTCTAAAAAGAGAACTCAAGGTAAGCAAATATACTCGATAACCAAAACAAATAAATTTGTTGTATTTTGTTTCTGTTGTGTTTTGTTTAAGCTGTCTGCTGGTTTAAGGAAATGTATTAGCTATGTATTACTCCTTGTGATATGTCCTTATTAATGCAAGAATGTGGCTATCTGTGATAAAAGAAGACAGCCTTTCTTAAATTCATGTGTAACACCAAAACATCAAATTTATAAGTAATTTAATCTTGCCACTCTCTCAAAATATGAACCTTTGTGTGGAGAAGCTAAAATAATTTCTGATTGATAGACTAGATTTTGATTCTTTGTTTTACTGGAAGATATGTTATCAGCTTTGAAATGCTCCAAATCATATCCCTCAAATGAGAAGAAAGACAGGGGCCTGGAAAATCCCAAAGTGGCAGAGTAATATTAGATTGTTAATTTGTGCTGTATCATCTTGACAAATAGCCCACTGAACTTCCATACCTATCATAAGATCAGATCGATAAAATCTGCACAGCCTGGTCAATTAAGAGACAATGAATGTTTTGCATGAATATGTTGTTTGTTTTTACCAAAATAAAATTCAGCATGCAATGCCAAAAATATGATATGGGTATATGGAATCAGGATAATATGGCATTTTTATAAAGTACCAATTATCCACTTACACCTTCATTTTATCATGTAGGACCATGATGACCTTGATTTTTGTATTTCAGTGGTCTAATTTTAATTTGTCTACATGTGCCATTTAATTTGCTCAACAGATCATTTCATCAAATTCTTTCAACATCCTCTGCCTGAAATAGCTGAATACATGCCAATGCCTGATTAATGTCTTGATTGATGTATATGTTTGTGTTTCTTCATAGGAAGAAAATGTTTTAACTCTGTTTTATTTTCAGAGAAGAACTATTTATACAAACATGGGGACTGTGAAAAGAAAATTCTGTAGTGAATTGTGAAAAGTGGACATGTTTCTAAATTCATTCCACTGCCTTTATCCAAACCTAAGAAATACAGACATTTGTTATTCCTTCGGCAAGACATCCCGCCTGCACAATGATATGTTTATTTTGTAATTTGGTTGCTGGCCACCAAGTGCTCCTTAGTTTTTAAATACATTTTGAGATTTACTGGAAACTTGAAGAAGAAATTAGTTCCTGATTAAGACTTTCCCTGCTTTGTTTTTCTTGTCACTTTTATTTCTTTCTATGTTGTTTTCTGTCTTTGTTAAATACTTGTATATGGTGTGATATGTGAAAAACAAAATGATTTAAATGAATCTTGTGTTGTATGTACATTGTTTTCATTATATAGACTGCTTGAAAATAGTACATCCCTGAGTGATTTTGAACATGCAACAGTGAAATGTGAAAGTATCGACCATGGAAACACCAGCTAGAGGTTTTATGGACTTTAACCAGCTATTCTTATATCATGATCAAATGCAGCAAAAAAGTATTGAGTAAAATTATTAGACTGCAATAAGAAAAAAAAACCGTGGTTTGTTTCGTCATTCCCTACCTCAACTTCCCTGTCCTTCAATTTCTTTTTTTTTAATACAAAAGCGTATTCTAATTTTCAGGAACAGTTTGTTGAAATCAGGTATTTAGCCATTTGTACATGTTAATAAAAAAAAAGTTTGTTGGATTAGCATCTAGCAAAATGGCTGAATTGACAGTTTGAAAAAATACTTTGCATGTCTGTACTGGATATTTGATTTGGTAAATAATCTCTTTTATCTGATACATTGTAAAAAGCATGCATTCACAATTACTGCTCTTACTGTTCCATTTCCTTGTGTCATATGCTTGCTACTTGTAATTTTTTATATAAAGATACATAAAAATGTATAATAATTTCCTACCTTGAGTTTAGAAAAATGTTTTCTTTTACCGAAGTAATGCACTCTTACACATATTAATACACAATTTTCATGAAATCTTTCTACTTTTCTAATCTATAAAGCTTCCTTATCTGAGGCTTAATAAATGCCCTAAACATTTTGATTTCTTAAGTTTTAATGGATATTAATGTGTTTTGATGGCCCATCTTACCTCCAAAGCCTCATTTTAAATTGGAAAATCTTTTTTAAATATCTTTCTGATAATAGAGTCATTCATGATCCTAGATACAACAGCCTATATAATCAGTCTTATAGGTCATTCATCCCAACCCTAACTGAAGCATAAATCATGTCTAGAATATGCTGAAAAACTGGTTATTCACTCTCTCCTCAAAAATCTCTAAGCTTTTCATCATTTTATTTACCACAGTAACATTTTTTGAGAAATAATTCCTCCTCACTTATTACTATGGAATTCCTTCTCCCACGTCCCATACCTTGCCCCTAACTTTCCCCCACCAAAAAAAAAAATCTTTAATAGTGAATGCTTATGTACTTCAGGTCAAAGTGAAACCCAATTAGGCTTTTAACAAATAGCTATTTAAATACAAACAACAGGTATTAAAATATCTAATTTGTGTGATGGGCATTTGGGAAATATTATAAATAACTTTTTTTCTTGAGAAAGGGAGAAAATAAAATAATCTAAGCTATTTTCACCCCAAAATGTTTAGAGATATAGAATCCTGCATGCTAAAGTAGTCTGTTCCTTTTTGTTAAAACCGTACAAATTGAGGACACTACAAAGGGAACAGATGTATTATGAATATTTTCTGTAGCTTTTTGCTTTAATTTCATGCATATTACCAAACAGCTAAATAAAATTTTCAGGAGAGTAAAACAAGTTATTGGGATAGCTGGGATATATTAATTCTGAGTAAGACTTTGGGAAAAGGTGTCATTTCTTAGAAATTAAAAAAATAAGAATTTAACGAAAAAAGATATACTAGAAGAGAGACTGTTACTGCATTGGTCATTCAAAAATGACCAAAAAAATCATCTGCAACGCCACATGTTTTATAAATGGTACTTGTGGTAAAAATTTATTTTTCTTATTTGACTTGATAGGTTTCTTTATTGCTGACCTTGGCTTGATGCCCCTCATTTTTAAGTGAACATAGCTTGTACAGGATTGTTAAGCTTCCTTTATTTTCACTTTCTTCACTTAAAAATTTATAGTGTATCTGTCCTTAAATTAATTTGTTATTATAAAGCAAAGTGAACACTTCGGATCATGTGTGAGAAATTTTAGGAAGACTATGAAACCCAAATCAATACTCCTGATGTTGAAGAGGAAAAGAGACAGTTCTCAGTTTGATTTGATTCAATTTTTAAGTTAATTTTAAAAAATACTTTTTGAGTTAAAAAACAGTGAATTTTCATATTCAATTAACTGAGTAAAACTATTAGTTTAACTCAATGGAAAAAAATTTTTAAATTAATTTCACTGTTTTTTACCTCACTACATGTTAATTAAATAAAGTTTTTTTTTCTCAATAAACTATCTTTGGACTCATTATTTGTTGATTCAGTAGTGCTGTTCTTTAGTTTTTTGCTTCATATATTTAAACTTGATTGAATCTTCACTGCCATTTTAAAGATGGTCAAGTTAATAATCAAAAATTCCTATTTCTAAATGAGTAGGCCCATTTAGAAATGTCTTTCTCTCTGCAAATGATACTGAAACACACACACACACACACACACACACACACACATACATGACTAATGTTTCCCAAGGCTAAAAATAAATTATTTGTCTTTACCCACTAATTTGTACTATCCATTTATATAGATAATTAGCAACTGACTAGATACATAGATATACATATATATCTACATATATACATATACACAAACACAGTCATATATATGTGTGTGTGTGTGTGTGTGTATACATACACACATACATATATCCAAGATTATCTTTGGATCTCAAGAAACAGCCACAATGTGGAGGCTTGCTTTTTACTTCATGTCATTATTTAACTTAAGACTTTTAAGTCATTGAAAGACAATCTTACTCTGAAATAATTAGTGAATTTAAAGACTCTAAAATTCATATAACAGTATTGTATGAAGTTGATAAGTATAAAAGGGAAATCAGTAGTGAATCTCATGGACCTTACTTTGTGGTGAGGTCCCTCTAGTGAAACTAAAAAAAAGAAACCTTGCTAAAACAAACTAGGCTTACATCCTACCTCACTGGGCCTATTATACAAGGCAGTAGGGAAAATAATTAATGTTCCAGTATTTCACTGCACTCTTTTTGAAGAAAAGAATAATTTATGATTAGTTGTTTTTCCAATTATGAATGAATTAAAAGGTTTGCACAGAATGGTCTTGAAAATCTTTTTGGTGACAAAATTATTTATGTTTTCTTTAGTACGATTTTTTTTAACCAGCCTCTCTTTCTCTCTCTCTTTCTCCTCCCTCCCACCCTCACTGGTTATATTTACACAGTGAAGTGGAGAATTGAACAATTCTTACAGTCACCTTCGACTAACCAGTTTATTGTGGATTTCATTAGTGGCGCTGTTTTTTTCTTCTTCTTTTTGCTTTGTTACCCTTACAAGAAAAACATTTCCAGTCTAGTAATTTTATTTCAGTTAAAATTGCCCAAATAATTGCCTTAGTTTTCCATCTAGCCTACATAGACGTAGATATATATCAATCCTACTAGATCTGGGATGAAATTGGTGAGAGTACTCCTTCAGTGGTTTTATATTGCACTTACATCCTCTTATGCTGTGGCATTCTATGCTCCCAATCCATTATTTCTTTGGTTCATTTTTCTGTCCTCTTCTTACCCCTTATCCCCCCAATAAAACCTCTGACAATAGGAGATTTGGATAATATACTGGACCCCTTTCTCTGTTTCTCCACGAAAGTTCAATTTTAATGATTCGTCAGGGTAAGGACATTTCTCAAAGGCTGTACCAGCAAAGCACAAACTCTAATAACTTATACCTAGCCAGAAGAGTTTTGAATGTAGTCTCAATGTGATCCCTGGACTCCTCTCAAATGACTAGCTTAACTAAAGTTCCTCTCTAGGAAAGTGACTATATTATGATTTTTTTCTCTTACCAGGGTGACCAATTAAAATATCACTTCCTATACCTCACCCATAAATTCCTTTAAAAATCTTAATTGTGCATGCTTTTGTACTTCAGGTCAAAATGAAACTCAATTAGGCTCTTAAATAGTTCGTTGACTTCAGAGATTCCTACCAGCACTAAATCTATGATCCTGCTGTTACTTCTTTTGAAAAATTATGGCCTCATCTGCCCTAGGGGTGGCTGGGTGGAGCAAACTGTAAAGGATTTTACATGTATTTCCTTTATAAAAATTATTGGGAAGAAAATCTACATATGAGTTTTATAGATAAAGAAACTGAGACCTAGAGGTAACATAATGTGGCAAAGTCATGAAGACAGTAAATTAAACCAGGTACTCTTACTTTAAATCCAGTGTCCTTTCCACTGTATCCACTGCTCTGACACAAGAGAATGGAGTGCTCTTGGAAGTCAAACTTATATGCAAATTTATCATTGATGAAATGCTTTGTTTGAAGAAATCAGCCACATGAATTGATGAGGCTAAGAGATAGTGCACTATTTCAAAAGGTGGGAAGATTAAATATTGGGTACTTGTATTGCTTTTTGTGGGAAATGATTGGACAATTCAGAAGAAAGGGAGATATAGGAGAGAAAGAATAATTTTTGTTAAACAAATTTGATAGCATAACATTAGTCCATGGCTTTATGCAAAATTTCAAAAGACCTACACTCAATTGTTGCTTTTGGAAATGGTGGTATTTAAGGAAAATAAACTGTAATGATTATATAATCCTTTAGGAATTGGGTCATATCTCTTTAAGTAAGTGTGTAACATCTTAACAGCAATAGTTCAGATTCAAATAAGTAAGATACAATAATATAGGAGTGATATAGTAGAACAACGAACTAGGGAATAGATGAGTTATGTTTGAGTCTCATCTCTATTCCTGTGTAACTATGGATTAGTCTCTTCTCTCCAGGCCTCAGTTTCCTCATCTGTAAAGCGAAAGAGTTAAACTGGTTGATATTTTCTGACTCAATTTGTCTGAGACTTAATTTATCCTGTTGTAATTTTTTCTTATTCTCTTATATTATTTTATTATTATTTTCTTATTCTCTTATAATGGGATAGATAAATATATTTTTATTGCTCCTAGAAGCTCTTTAAACCTACCACTCAGAATTCATTTGTCTTGAGAAACCTGTGTGATCCAGATGTTACAGTTATAAAAACCAAAGGGGGAAAAGTATTAACAGAGAAAATGGTATGATAAGAAAAATAAAAAGGAATACCTGAAAGTTACCTTTAAAATAATTATTCTGAATAATGACATTTTCAGTAAGATTCAACCAACATTAACCCTGTTGTATGCAAGATTGCTCTGAAAGGTGAGGGTGAGTATGTGGAGATACAAAAAAAGTAAGAGGTTTTAACTTACATTTTAGGAGAAGATAATTTTGTAAGGGAGATAAGATATTTACTGATAAAACATAATATAAGACTATAAACTTCATGAGTGCAGGGACCATATAATTAGGAAAACTTGAGTTCACAGAATTTAAAAATAAAAACATATGATGAGTCTATCTTACCTGTTTCAATTTCTTTAATTGGTAGCAAAGGCCTCTGCAAACAAATGATTATGTGGAAACCCTGAATGTATTGTAGGGAGAAGAAAAGGAAACTCATTCATAAAGACTTACATGTTCAAAGTAGATCTATTAGAAATTATTCCTTAGAGTTGACTGAAAGTAGATTAGGAATACTGTGTCCAGATTGGTGGAATGATGAGTAAACTCCCCAGATCATGATGGAATCGCATTTCCAAAGATGGCTTCCCAGGTCATCCTTAGAGACAGTAAAGCCCCACCTCTGAAGTGTTTCAGAGACGCTCCCTCATTTTCAGAAACTCCAGGATGGTAACTGGCATAACTAGTGATCATCTGCTACCCATGGTTCCGTATCTATGCTTTGGGATTTTTGAGCATAGGGATTGGTTGAAGAGGAGGAAGAGACTATGGGAATACAATGTTCCTTAATTTACCCAAGGTTAGCTGACAATGTTAATGTGAAGGGTCTTATCTCTAGATGCTAAGCAGTTTGGTCCCAGATGGATGCTATCTACAATACTAGGAGAAGAGGGAGAGAACTTGTACAATTTTAAGAATGAAAGAAAGAAATAAGGGATAGTTAATACTTATAGGATACATGAAAAATTGACTTGCAAGTATCTAGAGAGTGACTTTGGGTTATTTCCTCAAGTTAGGAATCAAAGGCCTCTGGAAGTTTTTTGTTTCTTTTTTTTTTTTGCATTTGAAGTTTTTTGTCTGTTTTTGAAGGGACTGTGAATTCTACAAGTGATTCCTTTGGGGGAGGGGTATAATCTTTTTAATTCACAAAAATTCTATAATAGTTTATTTGTTGACATAGTTTTATATTAATGTATGCATATTTGGCATGTACAGTATGTCCCAAAAGCCTTAGTCTTTCAGCTTTAATAGCTTAAAATTAATTAAGATTTTTGGGTTATTGTGTGGGTATATGTATATGTATATGTATAGTAAAGTGAACGATATTAATTTGCATTTCCCAGATTGAAGGATAACACTTTCTAAACAAGAAACATTATAACCTTTGATATACAATAAGAAAGGATGAATAGACTAGAGGCCAGACATGGAAATCATTGGAGCAGTTAAAAGACTTGTTGGCTCAGCCATACTCCATCATCTATAATAATACTCTACACATAGAATATTGTTACATATACACAGTAGATGTTTAATAAATGTTTATTAAATTCAGTAAGATTAAATTCTTCCAAATTATAACATATCTTTTCCTTATGAATTAGGTTTTAATAAAATAAAAAATAAAGACTGAAGAGATGAAAAATAATCAGTATTATTTCTCTTGCTTTCATTCTTGTGGTTGTTTAGATTTTCCTCAGACCAGGGCACAGTGTATCTAACCCTGGGATTCTGAACCTGGAATCTGTGAAGTTTAGAGAAAATATTTTGATAACTATTTCAATGTAATTGATTTCCTTTGTAATCTTGTTTGTTATGTTTATGCATTTGAAGACATTATTCTGAGAATAAGTAGATACCTAGGCTTTCCCAGACTGCCAAAGAGGTCAATGACAAAAAAATTAAGAACCCCTCATTTAGACCATGAACTTTATGCTATATATCACTGAAAGAAAACATATATTGCTGATATCTTTCTGAACAAATTATCACTATAGGTTCATCACTATGAGTAAACTGATTTTATAACCTACATGATTACAACAAATACTCTTATGTGATGGTCGAGTGGTAAAGACAAGACTCATGCCATGTTTTCTCAGGCTCAGTGAAATATGTTCTTTCTCTCATACACATGTGGTGATTTTCTTTTTAAAGTCTGCTTTTGTTTTTTGTTGTTTTGCTTTGCGTTGCTAATAAATCACCCACAGTGGCATACGTAGCTCTTGCAGAAGTGCTGAAAACCTTTATTGACTAATCAATTGACGAACATCTATTAAGTGCATTCTACGGGCCATGCACTATGCTGGATGTCAGTAAATAATATTTAAAATCAAGCACTATTTTTAGGATCCAGTCAGGGATCTTGGGACGGAAACTAAATAGATGCAGATCATACACCAGTTAAATAGGTACTTAGGTGGTCCTGTCATAGTTGGCAAACTAGTTTTGTCACCAAGGACTGTTAGAATGATTCTGTCTGTGCCCCTAGAAACTCTCTGGGTGTAGATATCACAAATTTTATTCGTCTATGTCAGTGGATGAGACAACTTTGAAAATCACAAAATCTTATTAAGATAATGTGAAAATACCATTCATTGTTTATATTAATATTATTCTAATTATCATCAATGTGATGCCACCCAGACTAAAATGATACCAGGAGATAAAATTTGAGGTTTTGTAAAATTAGCTGCATGGCATTAAAAGGGGACACAGTAATAAGCTAGCTGAATGTTCCTATTTCTTTTTGTAAGGATCAGCAAGATTAAATAATTTGCCCAAGATCACACAGCTAGTTAACGGCAGAACAGGAACTCCTAATCCAGTGATTTTATTCCTATGGTGGGGGAGGGGCGGACAATTGTCCTTGTCCCTTTATGACCAGAGGACTTAGGTTACTCAGGAAAGATTCTGGTTTCTTCTTACAGACACCATAAACAACTGATGTCAGTTTACAGGTAGCTGGATGTGCCAGAGTGGGCAGTAAGGGACAAGTAGAATGGATTTGAGGAATATCATCCAAATGAGGAAGAACAAAGATAACATCATCAATTTAAGTTCATTTATTGCAAAGTGATAAATTATATTGTTAATGATGAATTATATTGTTAACCATCATAAATGTATTTCTTGTAATGTAACCACCTTAAACTATCTTTCTTTTCTGCTTAAATACAATACTTGTTGCTTCTAAGTCCCAGCTTTCATCCTAAACACTCTTTCAAACTTCCTAATATCAGAAGATGGTCATATATTGTAAGAAAATATCATTAATATTTATTCATTTGGAACATATGATTTTTCAAACAGTTAAGCTAAAATTTCATTTTAACTTCATGAAAATAATAATCCAAAGGAGGACTATTTAACTTAATAAAACTGAAGAACACCTAACAGCTTTGTGAATAATCTCAAAGCTCCTTTATAATCCTATGTGCATGCTAACAATTAATTTTCTAAACATTCATCATTCCCATTAAAGCAACAAGACTCTATAGTACTTAAAGTTAGGCTTCCCTCTTACTTGTGAATAGAATTACTATACTTGTAAGAAAATTGAATTTCTTTTTTAAAAAGCAATTTCATTTTTTTACTAATTCAGGCAGTACTTTATTACATTTTATTCCACATGAGGAAGATTCTATAACTCTTCTATTGAAAAATATTGGATCTTGATATTTCTTAATTGGATACAACTCAAACAACAGTGCTGAGGAGGAAAAGATTGTTCAAGAGAACAGATATCAATAAATGTGAAAAAAATGTTTCTCAAGAGATAAGTAATATGCCTGGATCCAAGTAATTTTTTGTTACTACCTGGAAATAAAGGGAAGTGAAACAAAGAATCTTAAGTGTCATCTTTAAATATAAATGTTTAAATATCTTTTGTGCTTTAGTCCAAAATAAATGGTAATCCATTTGTATGCATTCTTTTCTATTCTAAGCCTTTTATCAGACATCTAACATGAAAACTTAAAACTTCCTGAAAAAATAATATTTTAAGAATCCATTTCAGACAATATTAGAGATTTATTTAACTCAGTGTTCAGTTTCTCTCTCCTATTACTCAAAATTCTGTGCTTAGCTCAGGGGGGGCAAATGACATGAAGAGATTCTCCACCCCAAAACAGGAAAGAACAAAAAGAAATTTGCTGTGTTCTTGATACATAAGCAAACAGAAATCTATTCTATGCCAAAATCCTTGTTATTCATTCAAGTAAGATTATGAAAAGAAGTTCCAAATCATACTTTTTTGACCATAAGATAGAGGAAAAAAAACTATATGCTTAAAAATAGTGCATAATCATGTTAGACTGCAGGGAAGAAAGAGAATTTCTAGCTCCTACACACAGAGTAGGTATTACATTACTGGTAACAATAGAAATTGGAAGAATGTTTATATAAGTTGCAAGAGGACCATACAAGTATTTACCTGTGTAAATTGTGCCTTGCATATAATTGCATATATTTGTTGATGTTTGTACCAATAACAATATATAGCATCTATGTATTGCTCTAAAACTTGTAAAGTGCTTTACATGTTTTCTCACATGATCCTCACACTACCCTTTTAAGGTACTATTTGCTATTATTGCCCCAATTTTACAGATGAACAAAATGATACAGAAAGGGATAAAGAGGCTAATCCCAGATCAAACTTCTAACATGTGTCTAAGGTGTGATTTGAATTTAAGTCTTCATTAATCTGTGTCTAGCACTCTCTCCACTATGCCACAAAGTTTTCTCTTGTAATTGCTACGTATCAAAGATGTCATGAGAAATGACATGAGATAATGGATAGAGAACCGATCTCTGAGTCTCAAGAAGACTTGAGTTCAAGTTTCACTTCTAACATTAGCTGGTTAAGTCAATTGACCTCTTAATGTTGTAGTCCAAAGGTGATAAACTTAGGCTTAAGACAGAGAGTGTGGCCCAAACCACATTAAAATGCAATTGGGAAATGTTTAACAAAATAAAGATATGATAAGACATAGGTAATGTTAATAAGTGGTTTCCTAAATCAATATGAAACCCATAGGGATCCTTACGGTTTAGTAGCCTATTTCTATTTGAGTTTGACACCACTTATCTAAGGAATTCTCTAAAATAGTAAACTACAAAGAAGGAGTTGGCTTGCAATGGAAGGGGGCTGTTTCCTCATTTGGAAGTTTCTTATTCCAATCGAACCACAGACCTAGGCCCAACTTTTGTACCATAGATGCATTTCTTTGTTAGCTAAGCATAAATTTTGCTGTTCATCTGTATGCATAAACATTGCTGTTTGTGCTTATTCAATCATTATATAGATCTGTTGATGGTGTTATTGTACTTGTTTTCATTTATACTTACTATTATGCCTACATATATGCAGTTGTGACATGTATGTGTAATATTCTCTTCATGTAATTTTGACCTATAGTCACTTTAAAAAAATATTCAGAATTTGGAACTGTGGACAATAGTCCCACATACATTAGCTGATTTTTGGTGGGGATAGTAAATATTTATCTGAGCAGAGAATGCATCTAAGTAGTCCTTGGAAGCCCAGGAACCAATCGCAGAAAATAAGCTGACAGCAATGTGTCAGAATAACTGTAAAAGATATGGTCATCTCAGGTAATTTCTTCATGAAGTGAAGGTAAGTCCCTTGAATGAATCATAAAGTAAACAACATGTTAGGATAAAAAATGAAAGTCCTTGCCTCACAATTACCTTTAAAAATCACTTCATGGAATTCAAGAGACATAGTCAAAGTGGAACCCAGTTCTAATGGGACAAATAGAAGTATGGTGCTAGAGAAAGGGAATCCATTGGAACTCCCTTGGACTGGAAAAAAAAGTAAACTCTAAAAAGCAACTTGGAGCAGAGAGAATGGAAGTGTAAACAGAGGCAAGTACCATAAACAATGGAGCCAGGACTTTGCTTGGCTGCTTGACTGATTGGCCTCCAGATGTATCTGGATAGAAGCTGTGTTGCTAAAACCATCTCCTCATGTCCCCCAGCTACAGTACCAGGAAGTATTGTTGTATCTACTTCCTCCATTTGAGTTCCTTAATGGAAGCCTAAAATCTTTTGCTCTGGAAATGTGGTCAAAGTAGGTTTATCTTTGTTTATTTCAGACATTTACTTTAAACTCATAATAGTAAACACTGGATGATGCTAGTCAGGCTATACATCCATAGTATTGAGGAGAAGCACCTGAGGAAGAAAAAGGCAAAGGAACAAAAAATTCTAATAGTGAAATATTTTGCCAAGAATATTGTCCTGTGAAGCAGAGGACTTGGAGTTAATGAAAAAGATAAAATGAATTACAGATTTTTCAATACTACTTTCCAGAGTGGAGGACCATTTATTCCAGGATAGCCACATGGCTTTGTCCCTCACTCTAGTCAAATGAGGAGCAGATAGTAGTGGCTGAATAACTCTGATCACAGCACCATTCCTTTAACACTGCTAAGTGTTGTCCTGATTGGTAACTGCCCCTACCTGTCTCAGCCATCTTTCATTTCATTCTCTACTGTGTAGCTATTTTCTCATTTACTATTTCCACAGGTACCCCACCTCACACCTCTAGAAAGGATATGTCCAGCCTGTTAGCTTTCCAGACCAAAGTGCCCCTCCTCGTGTATTGTCTCCCTAGATAAGAAAGTAAGCTCCTTGAGGGCAAGGCCTTTGCTTTTCTATTTGAATCCTCATCCCTGAGGTCAAGGAAAGCTCTTGTTTTTTCTTTCATTCAGTAAAGACAGCATGATGAATGACAACTACAAAAATGAATAAATAAGTTGTCACTATTTTAACATTGGATTTCTTTCCTTAGAAAGTACAATTAATAATAAACATTTTTTTAAAAAGTGTAATAGTATTGTGAGAACGTTAAAGTGTTTGTAAAAAGCCTTTGTAATTTGGGGTGAAAGAAACAGTATTTAATATTGAAATAAATGGAACCTTTTTGGATTTCTTTCAGATATTTCCTGGGCCTTTCCAAAAGAACCCATTTATATATTTACCACATTCTGACACAGTTTCAGGTTTCCTACCATGTCATGAAATTTATAGAATTGAAAAAGCTTAAGAGACAGAAAAAGGAAAGAATCGGGAAGTTTTAAACTTATTCATTGAAATCATGCATGTCAAAACATTGTAACTTCTTAGTTATTAGTTACTATCATAGGAAAATAAAATGGAGCTGTAACCTATTTTCTAAAATGATACAATGCCTCTTCAAATATTTACTAAGTTTCTAGTATATGAAGAGCACTGTGCTAAGCATGGTAGGAAGCATAGCATTCATATGAGAAAATGTTCTCATGATGCTTACAATCAAGTAGAAGGAAAAGACACATGGGTTGTTAACAAGAATCCAAAATACTACCTAGATAATTGCGCCAGAGAATTCTTTATCAAAATGCTCTGTGAGTTCTGAGAGGAAAGGTCATTGCCAATTTGCATGAGAAGGGGAATCAGGGAAGTCTTTATTAAGGAAATGGTATTTGAGTTGAACTTTAACTGAAGGATAGGAATTCAACAAGAAGAGGGGTGAGAGGAAGGATATTGCTGGCACAGAAACAACATGGACAAACATATGATAGAGAAGGTGTGCAGTGCACTTTGGGTGGGGAGCAAAAAGAAATTTGTTTACATCATGTGCCTTCAAATGTGCAGCATTTGAGTATAACAACCTATAAAATTATGCTAACTATATATGTCAACACATACACATATAGTACTAATATGGAGGATACCTGTATAACACATGTAGGACACATATGGGACTATGTAGGACACATAAAATTGGAATATAAAAACTGAAAATTAGAAAATATTATATTTTTCTTCATTTTTGACTCATAGATAATGTCTAAATCAGCAATTCCAGGCATAAATAAACCCCCAAATATAAACAACTAAAAAGGGGAGAAGTAAGAAAAGGAAGGGGTAGCTAGATGGCACAGTGAGTAGAGCACCAGCCCTGGAGTCAGCAGAACCTGAATTCAAATCTGGCCCCAGACACTTCAAACACTTACTAGCTATGTGATCTTGGGCAAGTCACTTAAGCCCAATTGCCCTGCCTTCTCTCATCCAGAATGAAAAGAAGCATCTTCTCTTATTTCTTTATAAGATGAGGATAAAATTATGTATGGAATAATAAGATTTTTTCCATGGGATGATTGTAAATATGTATATATCTGTGCATTTGTGAAGAATAGTATCTACCAATCTCTCAGTGTGAACTTGAACTGAAGTTTCTCAAGGATAATTAGCTGGATTCTAATAATCGATTATCTTGTTAAAAGAAATCAGAACTCCTCAGCATATTTCTTAGACATTGGAATTGAACTTCAATTAGCTAGTTCCAACCTAGTTGCAAAATATTCCAGAGGAAAAAAAAAACAGGAAGTTATTTCTTTGAGCAAATTTTCAAATAATTATAGAGAAGATACCTTCAAGCATGACAAATTTGTTTACTTAGCAAATTCAAGTTATCCTGAACTAGTCCCTTTGGAATAGAAGCAAATAAAATTGCTTTCTCCTCTATTTTTAGATAAAAGAGAGGAAAGATGTCACTTTTTATTAGTTAGAAAACTTCTTTCTAAAATTAAACACTTTTAAAACGTTCAAAAGGTAACTTTCAAGTGTTTGAGTTGGTCCAGAAAACATTATGAAAGTGACAACAGACAATACTTCAAGAAACAAGAAAAAGAAAAATTTGTTTGACCCTGAAGTTTCCATTACCTATTTTTCAATATCATAATCCACATTATTAAGTCTACTAACCAAAAAGTTGGATCCTTTTGGTCTGATAACTCAGGAGAAATATAGTGTATATATATATATATGCATCTATACATGCATATATAATATACATATGATACATACAACATATTATTAATATATTAGTCAGTTAATTGAAGCAATTATCAATAAATAAGATTGTGATATTAATTAATATCATATGAAATATAAATATACTATACTATATGTAAATATAGTACTTGGGAAATATGTATACATATTGCAAATTATATTTCCTTCATTTTATCTACAAACTATAAATCAAATGTCAGGGCATGATACATTTAGACTTCAAACAAAGTTGAAAGTGGTAAGGGACAAAGAAGTTGAAAGGCAAATGAAAGTCTGTCCAGAAGTAAAGGGATCATTTAAAGCTTGGTATGGAGGCTAAAATTAAATGGTTCAAATGCACATGAAAAGGTCAGAAAGGACAATAATCTTGTCCTATAGAATAGACTACTTCTGTTTCCAGCTATTCGTTTGCATAAAATATCAGTAGCAGTCTGGAAAATGAAGGTGGATTGTCAGCAAAAGTGCAAAGCTGCTCACTAAGGGAACCAACTCTGAACAAGGAACAATTTTCAAATAAGCAAAGCTAGACTTCTGCTACCTTCTGCCTAAAAGTGACAAATCTTAAAGACAAGGCACTGAGAGAATTGAAGAGGAGTGGCTTCTGTCAATCCGAGGCTAAGCTTCATTACCTTTTTTGAAAGTACACAATACTACTCCAGTTAAAAAGTATCATAATATTCCTGCTCCAAAGAGTGCAGTAACACATAACTGATCCAAAGGCTGGAGGAAGTAGGGTCTGTAGCTGCCAATAAAAGAGTTAGTCCAGAGGGGTCCAACAGTTTGACTATGCCAATAGATATAACATGCCCTGTAAAAGGCCACATGGCTAAGTGTTCTGCTTGGTCCAGACTTGTAACGGCCACCTCCAGTGTCCAAACAACTTACCAAGTCCAGCTCAGAAGTAAATCAACCTGTTCAACGAAGAAAATGCATCATTTAGAGAAGCTTGGCTTAGCCACCTATACACTGGAAATGCTATGCTGTCAGGAGTCAGCCTAGAGACTATAGTGAAATTCAAGAAGACTCCAGAGAAAAAGAGGGCATTGAGGTCCTGATGTTTCAGAGTTGTTGGTTTCCTTGGTCATGTGTATTTCCTAACATTACCTCACTATCATTGTACTTTAAGTTCATGCCCACTCTCTCACACTGCTTGAGACTCTATATGTATTTGGGAGGGAGTGTGCCTCAGATTTTTTGGGGAGGAGGATGCTCTGTAACTACTGTTTTGCCATGCAACTATAATAAATATTTTTTTAAAGATACTTGAGTCTATTTGCTGATTTCTATGGGGAACCACAATGGTGATGGCTTCTGACATATAGTTTTAGTGGTAGTTAGCTACAGGGTGGCAACTAGTAGTCAAGGCAGTTATCTCTCTGAGAACCCACCTTCTAAATGCCAATGAATGAGTTCAGAGGAAGTGCTACAGATATATTCATGAATTAACCAAGGAATGAATGAAACTCATTTAAATATTTTCCAAGCACTCTGCTAAGCACTGAGGATGGTGCAAGCATAAAATCCAAATACCCCTGCCCTCAAGGATTTCATATCCTTTTAGGGGAGACATCACAAATGAAGAAGAGTTGCCAAGAGTTCTGTGCTTCATAAAACAATAGTAGATGTCCATTAGCATAAAACCTTTGCTAGAGGCAATGACTTGATAATAGTTCCTACAGAAAAGGGAAAAAGCAAAGGTGGGAGGATGGAGCATTCATGTGGCAATAGAATGGAAAGTGAAAGGAGTGAAGATGAAAACACATGGTCTAAGGGAGTGCAGAGACAAGTTACTTCTCCAATGTGCGGTTTTGATTGGTTAGCTTTATAGGAAGGAATCACAGAGTTTAAGTGTGAGAAGGCACCTAAGTGGTCACCTAGTCCAACTCATATATGAAAGGGATCCCAAATCTAATATATATCTCAAAAAGTGGTCATCCAGCCTCTGCTTGAAGATCTCAAAGAAGGAAGAACCTACCACTTTTCAAGGTTGTCCATTCCATTCATTATTAGGAAATGGTTGTGCTTTTTTTGTTGGTTTGATTTTCTGATGTCAGTCTCACATTTGCCTCTTTGTAACTTCTACTCATGATTCTGGGTTCAGCCCTTAGGGACTAAGCAGGAGTTTCATCCCTGTCCCACTCAACATTTCTTCAAATGTTTGAATACAGCCATCATACCAATCAGTCAATAATAATTTATTAAGTGCCAACTATGTACCAGGAACTAGACAAAGCACTGAGGACACAAAGAAAGGTAAACGATAGTCCTTGTTTCCAAGAAGCTCAAGGAAGACAACATGGAAACAACTAAAGTTATCAATTACACATTGCAAGGCTTAGGGGTACAGCACCACTGCAATCTGGAAATACATGTAAATTATTTTGCCTCTCCCTTTCTACATTAGAAGTCTGACTTTTTTTCTTTTTCTTTTATGTTTACAGTACACGTTTGAAGCTACAGTAGGCATAAGCCAGTAGAAAGGGAGAGATTGAAAATAACCCCTTTCTAAAACCATAGTGTACAGGATTTAACACAATATCCCAGATGATGTCTGAGAAAGAAAGAGCACAATGCAACTGTTATCTGTTAATGCAGCCTAAGATCTCTTTAATTTTTAACCTGCCACATCATACTACTGACTCATATTGAACTTAGAGTTCAGTAAAAACTCCAATTTTTTTCAGAGCTATTGCTAGCTATCCATGCCTCTTCCATCTTATACTTAAGAAGTTATTGTTATCATTGTAACTAATGCAAAACTTTGCATTTATCCCTACTGAATTTTACTTTTTTGGATTCAGCTCAGTATCGTAGCCTGTTAAAATCATTTTCAATCATGTCTCTGTCACTCATTGTGTTAAATGTCTCTCCAGTTTTGTGTCATCTGCAAATCTGAAGAATTTACTAGCTATGCTTTTATTCAAGTCATTAATAAAAAAAAATTAAACAGAACAGACTTTAACAGTTTCCTGGGCTACTTCAATGTATACTGCCTGCTCTATGACATCAAACAATTAAATCTTTGAGTCCCTCCTTCCAACCAGTTTTGAATCTAACTGATTTAATCCCCTTCTTCTTCATAAGAATAATAAAAAAAAAGTTATCAAAAGTTTTTCTAAAATCTCAGATCCTATGCATAACATTATGATAAACCCTTAGTTATGACCTAGAGTCAGCTAGGTGGCATGATGGATAAAGAAGTGATATACATCAAATCAGGAGGAAGGCTTTGAGCCCAAATCTAGCCTCAGAGTCTTTTTGTTCTTGTTGAGTGATTTCAATTGTGTTCAACTCTTCATGACCACATTTTGTGTTTTCTTGGCAAAGATACTGGAATGGTTTGCCATTTCCTTCTCCAGCTCATTTTATAGATGAGGAAATTGAGGCATATGGGGTTAAGTGACTTTCCTGGGGTCACAGAGCTAGTAAGTATCTGAAACTAGGTTTGAAGTCAGGAAGATGAATCTTCCTATGTCCAGGACCAACATCCTATCCACTGTACCAAGTGCTGCCCAGCCACTTAAATTCTGTGCAAGTCACTTAAACTCTGTCTGTTTCAGTTTGCTCAACTCTAAAATTGGGATAATAGTAGCAACTACTGCACAGGATTATTTTGAGGATGAAATGAGATAATTCTAAAGTGCTTTCCAAACCTTAAGTCACTAAACAAGTGCTAGCTATTGTTAGTAGTTTAGTTATCCTGCCCCCCTCCCCCTCTCCAAAAAAAAGGAAATATTAGTCCACCATGCCACATTCTTGATGAATTTGTCTCTTTGTCATTATCACTTCCTTTTCTGGATTTTGTCAAAGACCTTTTTAGTGACATATCCTAGGATTTAGTGAGGAATCTGATTGAATTACATCATTTTCAGACTCTCGGGACAATATTTGCCCTTCTCCAAGCTTGCAGTAGCTCCTCTTTTTTTCTAAGATCGCACCAATATCATTGACAAATGAATAAATTAA
Source organism: Phalanger gymnotis (assembly GCA_028646595.1). Taxonomy (NCBI): domain Eukaryota; kingdom Metazoa; phylum Chordata; class Mammalia; order Diprotodontia; family Phalangeridae; genus Phalanger; species Phalanger gymnotis. Next base: position 182,730,501 of record CM053622.1, read on the forward strand.
TTTGGCAATTCTTTTATTTTTTTGGGGGGGTGGGGTTAGCCAAGATGGTGGAGAGAAGCCAGTAAGTTGCCTAAGCTATCCCCTTTTTCCCTCAGAAACAACATTAAATCAAGCCTCTAAATGGATTCTGGAGTGATGGAATGCGCAAAAAGTTGGAGTGAAACAGTTTTCCAGTTTAAGATAAATTAAAAGGACTTCAGCAAAGGTCTGTCTCACTTTGGTAAAAGAGGAGCACAGCTTTGCACAGACAGTATCCAGGAAAGCCACGAGGAGGCTCTTAGCCACAGCACAGATAAGCAACTGAGGCTCCTCAGTCCTGACTCACCATGCTAATGGCACAGCAGGCCATCTGTCCTGCAGTCCCAGGGCAGAAGGCAAATTGCCAGCCCCAGAACTCTGGCACTACAGGTGTGACTAGGTGTTATGTGAATCAGTAAGTGAAAGATCTGTCCCTGCCCATTCAATTAGCCTCAGGTGAGGCTTGGGAAAGCTTGATTAGAGTTTTGTTTGTAGGCAGGTCCACACCCTTTACTTGCTAAGTGCTAAGGCTCAGGCCTACACCCTTTTGCTCTTTGGGTGTGAAGTCCTTAGGGTCCTAAGGAGTGGTGCTAGGATCACAGCCAATTGCATGTGCACTGAGTTCTAGCCAATCAGATGTGCATGAATTCAGCCAATCAGAGACCTGAGTTCTAGTCAATCAGATGCTGGTTAGAACTGTGTATGTATAAGGAGAGCCCAGAGCATGAGAGCAACAGAACTGAGAAGCAGAAATGAGAATCAGATATCAAGGAGACATTGAGGCAGCAGACATCAAGAGGGCATTGAAGAGCAAACATTGAGAGAGAGCCAGCATTAAGAGAGACTGCAGTGTGCAGACCAGAGAGTTGCAGAGATCAAAGAGTTGAGAATTTACAACATCAAGAGATGGGAGAACTGAGAATCTAGAGAATCCAGGAGACTGCAAGGATTCTGAGAACTGCAAAGAACTCAGAAAACTGAGGCAGGAGAGGACACAGGCGAGCAGACAGGATTCAGGAGTGATTGTTTATAGGAAGGCCCTAGCATGGAGGGAAGGTTACAGGATATCTTGGTTCCTTGCTATAATATTGTATTATAATTTTCTTGTTGCCACATTGAGATGGGCGTACTGGTTTTGGAATATAATTACAGCTATATCAAATTGGAATTACTGGTTTTGGGATTTGATACTATGGTATCTAAATAAATGTTATACTTCCTCTGCCTGTTACCCAGAGAGTTTTTCATACTTTGAGATTTCAAACCATATAGGCATGTCCATGGTCATCCTTGAGGTCATGAATCTTGCCTTACTGATACACTAGTCTGGGCCATCCCAGTGCAGTGGGCAAGTTGTGAGCCCTGATGGCCCTAAGCAGAAAGCCAGAGACCAGGCCCCTGGCCCCCAGGAAAGAGTGTCCCCTGTGCCCCAGAGTTCAACTTTAAAAGTCATAAAATAGCCCTGCAAAAAATTATCAAGAAACAGAAATAAAGGACCACAGAAAGCTACTGTGGCGAAGAGAACAACAATGTCAAAATGTTAAAATGCAAAGTTTCAAGAGGGAATATGAGTTGGTCTCAAGCCAAAAAAGCCTTCTTGGATGACTTCAAAAAGGATTTTAAAAATCAAATAAGAGAAGTAGAATAAAAATTTGGAAAATAAATGAGAGATACACAAGAGCTTGGAAAAGGAAAGAGAAAAAATGAGTGAAGAAAACAATTTCTTTACAATTGGCCAAATGGAAAAAAAAAATCCACTGAAGAAAATGACTCCTCGAAAAAGTGGAATTGGCCAAATAGAAAAAAAAGGTAAAAGAGCTAAGTGAAGAAAATAATTCCTTAAATAGAGAATTAGGCAAGTGGAAGCTAATGACTCTATGAGATATCAAGAATCAGTTAAAAAAATTGGAAGAATGAAAAAAATAGAAGAAAATTTAAAATACCTCATTGGAAAAACAACTGACCTGGAAAAAAGGATCCAGGAGAGATAATTTAAGAATAATTAGACTACCTGACAGGAATGATCAAAAAAAAAAAGAGCCTGGAAAGCATCTTTCAAGAAATCATCAAGGAAAATTGCTTTGATAAACTAGAACAAGAGGGCCAAATGGTCACTGAAAGAAGTCACTGATCACATCCTTAAAGAGACCCCAAAATGAAAACTCCAAGGAATATTGTAGACAAATTCTGGAATTATCAGGTAAAGGAGAAAATACTGCCAGCAGCCAGAAAGAAACAATTAAAATCTCTGGGAACCATAGTTAGAATTGAATAGGACTTAGCATCTTCTATACTAAAGAATCAAAGGTTTAAAATAGGACATTCCCAGAAGGCAAAGAAGTGTGGATTACAATGAAGAATCAATTACCCAGCAAAATCAATCATACTCTATCATGGGAAAAGATGGACATTCAAAGAAATAGGGGACTTTCAGACTTTCCTGATGGAAAAAAGACAGTGCTCAACAGAAAATTTGATCTTCAAATACAAGACTCAAGAGAGGCATAAAAAGGTAAAGAAGAAAGAACAAAAAGAAATATGTTATTCAATAATGTTAAACATTTTACATCCCCACATGGGAAGATCATACTTATAACTACTGATAACTGTATCTTTATTAGCGTAGTTAGAAGGAATAGGCAGAAGGTATGGGTATAAGTTGATTTTGATGTGATGATATAAAAAATTAAAAGTGAAAAAAAAAAGATTGAGCTAGTAGAAGATGAAAGGTGGAGGCAGAATAGGGTAAATAACATCACAGGAAGAGGCACAAAGACCTATTACAGTAGAAGGAAACAAGGGAAGTGATGAGAATTGTTTGAACCTTACTTTCATCAGATTTAATTCAAAGAGGGAATAATACACATACTCTGCTGGATATAGAAATTTATCTTACCCTGTAGGGAAGTAGGAGGGGGAAAAGGATAAAAAAGAGGGAAAGTGATAGAAGAGAGGACAGACTGAGTTATGTGGTGGTCAGAAGCAAAACACTGGTAAAGAGGGACAGGGCATATATATACATATATATATATATATACATATGTGTATATATATATATATGTATATATATGTATATGTGCATATATATATATATATACACATACACATATGTGTAATAAAGGGCCATGAAAACATAGACTAAAACTTAAATAATTTAATCTCAAAGAATGTGTGAATCGAAAAACAAATCATAGAAACAATCGATTATTTCATCAAAAAGAATAAAAATAATGAGACAATGTATCAAAATTAATGGAATGCAATTCTTATGTAAAATTTTATATCTCTAAATGCATACAGGAATAAAACAGAGAAAGAGGAGATCAGTGAATTGGGCATGCAACTAAAAAAGCTAGAAAAGGAAAAATTAAAAATTCTGAATTAAATACCAAATTAGAAATTTTGAAAACCAAAGGGGAAATTAATAAAATAGAAAGTAACAAAACTATTGAACTAATAAGTAAAACTAAGAGATGGTTCTATGAGAAATAATTTTAAAAAGTTAAACCTTTGCTTAATTTATTTTAAAAAAAAAGTAAGAAGAAAATCAAATTTCCAGTATCAAAAATGAAAAGGGTAAAATCACAACCAAAGAAGAGGAAATTAAAGTAATAATAATGAGCTATTTTGCTCTACTATATGCCAATGAATCTGACAATTTAAGGGAAATGAACGAATATTTACAAAAATATAAATGCCCATATTAACAGAAAAAGAAATAAAATACTTAATTAACAATAAGAAATTGAGAATGCAATCAATGAACTCCCCAAGAAAAATTTTCCAGGGTCAGATGGATTTACAAGTGAATTCTACCAAACATTTAAAGAACAACTCTTTCCAATACTATTTAAACTATTTGGAAAAACGGTTAAAGAAGAGTCCTACCAATTTCTTTTTATGACACAAATATGATTCAGATAACTAAACCAGGAAGAGCCAAAATAGAAAAAGAGAATTATAGACCAATTTCCCTAATGAATATTAAAGAAAAAATCTTAAATAAAATACTAGCAAAAAGATTACAGCAATTTATCATGAGGATAATACACTATGACCAGGTGGAATTTATACCAGGAATGCAAGGTTAGTTCAATACTAGGAAAACTATCAGCATAATTGACCATATCAATAACAAAGCTAATAGAAATCATATGATTATCTCAATACATCCAGAAAAAGCTTTTGAGAAAATATAACACCCACGTGTATTAAAAACACTAGAGAACATAGGAATATATTACCAACAAAGCCCAGAAGCAATAGATAGAAAGAAAAATTCCATTTAAATAACTGTAGACAATATAAAATATTTGGGAGTCTGCCACGAGAAACCCAGCAATTATATGTATACAATTACAAAAGATTTTTTACACAAATAAAGTCAGATCTAAATAATTGGAAAAGTATCAATTGCTCATGGACAAATGGAGCAAATATAATAAAAAAGACAACTTTATCAAAATTAATTTACTTATTCAGTGCTACACCCGTCAAACTACCAAATAATTAGGTTTTTTTAAATTTTTTTTGGAGGGGGGAAGGCAAGGCAATTGGGGTTAAGTGGCTTGCCCTACATCACACAGCTAGTAAGTGTGTCAAGTGCCTGAGGCCAGATTTAAACTCAGGTCCTCCTGACTACAGGCCAATGCTCTACTCACTGTGCCACCTAGCTGCCCCCTAAATAACTAGTGTTTTAGAGCTGGAAAAATAATAACAAAATTCATCTGGAAGAACTATGCAAAGGAATGTGGCCAAGCCATACAGATCTAAAGCTATGTTATAAAGTAGCAACCATCAAAACTATTTGGTATTAGCTAATAAATAGAGTGGTGGTTTCGGGGGATAGGTTAGGTGTACAAAGTAGTAAATGACTATAGTGATCTATTGTTTGATAAACACAAAGTCTACTTTCTGGGATAAGAATACACTATTTGACAAAAAAAAATGCTTGGAAAACAGTATGGCAGAAACTAGGCATAGACCAGCATCTCACTGTGTCTACCAACACAAGGTCAACATGGCTGTGTTTGTCCTTTGTTTTCGAAGTGGCCCATCAAGGAAATGATGACATGACTTACAGTTGACTTTGATTTGAGTGAGGGAGGGCTGTGCAAGTTTGCCAGACTCACTTTCTACTCCAGATCCATCTAGACCCAGTGACCTGATATTCAACAGGATGACTGGAGATGACCCAGGATGCAATGGGAGACCCTGGCCCTTTTAGGCTCAGGCTTTTTCATGTACTCACTTATAGAGAGGTAATGCCTATTCAGTGAGTAGGCCTCTTTAAGAAGTGAGTCAAGGGATGGCCCCTTTAATTAGAAAAAAGGAAAAAAAAAACAACCTGGGAGAAGAAGACTCTCAGGGTTGGTGTTCCAAAGAGAAACAGTTACCATTGACATTCACTCTAAGCCAGGAGGTCCCAAAATACAGCCGTTAAGTGGAGCTTAGGCAGGCACCTATTGTGGCCCAATCTATGAGCTTCAGAGTGAACTTGGTGGAAGAAAAAGAAAGAAAAGAAGAAAGGAAGGAAGGAAAGAAGGAAGGAAGGAA
>CM053622.1:182736574-182769592 GCA_028646595.1 Phalanger gymnotis
AATTGTTTTAGTCAGTGTTTCTGACTAAAACTAAGACTCATTTCCTCATTTCTCACCGATATAGAGAACTGAGTCGAATTTGTAAGAATACAAGCCAACAGGGCGGCAGAGCCAAGACCAAAAAAAGACAGGAACTCACCTAAGCTCTACCCAAAATCCCTCCAAATGTCTTTTTAAAATGATTCTAAATAAATTCTAGAGGAGCAAAACCCATTAAAAAAACACAGAGTGGGGGCAGCTAGGTGGCACAATGAGTAGAGCACCAGCCCTGGAGTAAGGAGGACCTGAGTTCAAATCCAGCCTCAGACATTTGACACACTTACTTCCTAGCCGTGTCACTTAGCAGGTCACTCAACCCCAATTGCCCTGCCCTCCTCCCTCCAAAAAAAAAAAAAAACGGAGTGAAACAAATTTCTAGCCCAAGACAACTTAGGAACAGGAAAGATCTGTTGCACCGGGGTGAGAGAGGAGCATAGTCCAGCACAGGCCATGCCAACAAATTCAGAGCAGGCATGACTGCCAGCAGTGGTGGTTTCCAGACTTCTCAGCCCACAGATATCAGACAACTTAGAAGATCATCAGGAAGGGTCTGTTGTATCTAGTGACAGTGGAGCAGAGTCCAGCAGCAGGGGCAGCAGCAGGACAGCTTCCAGGGCTCTCAGACCACAGACAGTAAGGGGGTCAAACAACACTTCAAGAGTTGATTAGAGGGGTCTTTTTGCTAGCACTGGGGCAGGACTCTGTTGCTTTGCCAATACTGTGATCCAGGTCACAGTCTTAGGTGGCAATCCCAAAGCAAGGAAGAGCACTAGTACAGCAGAGCTTGCAGCCACAGTGCAGTGGGGCCCCTCCTCACGGTTCCAGGGCAGAAAAGAGTGTTTGTGACCGGAGCACAGGCCAGAAGAGTAGGAAACACCTCTCCTTAGAATAACCTTGAAAGAACTGAAAACTTACAGGTCCCTAGATGTATCTCTGAAAACAGCCACAAAAACTCCTGAAGCTTGGAACATTGTACACTCCACCTTGGAAGCAGAGCACTACTGTAACACAGAGTTAAAAGTCAAATAATAGGCTGGAGAAATGAGCAAACAATGTTCTAACTATAGAAAGTTATTATGGTGAGAAGGAAGATAAAAATGCACACTTAGAAAATGAAAACAAAGTCAAAACTCCTACATCCAAAGCCTCCAAGAAAAATATGAATTGGTCTCAGGTCATGGAACATCTCGCAAAGGATTTTTAAAATTAAATTAGAGAGGAAAAGGAAAAATTGGGAAGAGAAATAAGAGTGATACAAGAAAATCACGAAAAAACCAAGTCAACGGCTTGGTAAAGGAGACACCAAAAAACATTGAAGAAAATAGTATCTTAAAAAACAGACTAGACCAAATGGCAAAAGCCAAAAAGCCAATGAGGAAAAGAATGCCTAAGAAAGTAGAATTGGCCAAGTGGAAAAGGAGTTTCAAAAGGCCACTGAAGAAAATAATTCCTTAAAAATTAGAATGGAGCAAATGGAAGCTAACGACTTTATGAGAAATCAGGAAACAACAAACCAAAACAATGAAAAAATAGACCATGTGAAATACCTCACTGGAAAAACAACTGACCTGGAAAATAGATCCCAGAGAGATAATTTAAAATTATTGGTTACCTGAAAGCCATGATCAAAAAGACAGCTTAGATATCATCTTTTAAGAAATTATCAGGGAAAACTTCCCTGATATTTTAGAACAAGAGGGTAAAATAGAAATTGAAAGAATCTACCAATCACCTCCTGAAAGAGATCCCAAGATGAAAACTGCCAATAATATTATAGCCAAATTTCAAAGTTCCTAGGTCAAGGAGAACATATTTGCAAGCATCCAGAAAGAAACAATTCAAGTATTCTGTAGCCACAGTCAGTATAACACAAGATTTAGCAGCTTCTGCATTAAAGGATCAGAGGGCTTATTATTATATTCCAGAGGTCAAAGGAGCTAAGATTACAACCAAAAATCATGTACCCAGCAAAACTGAGTATAATCTTTGAGGGGAAAAAATGGAAATTCAGTGAGATAGAAGACTTTCAAGCATTCTTGATGAAAAGCCCATAGCTAAAAAGAAAATTTTACTTTCAAATACAAGACTCAAGAAAAGCATGAAAAGGAAAACAGGAAAGGAAAATAATAAGGGACTTAATAATTTTAAACTATTTACATTCCTACATGGGAAGATCATATTTGTAACTCATAAGCCCTTTCTCATTATTAGGGTATTTAGAAGGAGTATGTATAGACAGAGGTACATGTGTGAGTTGAATATAAAGGGAGGATATCTAAAAACATAAAATTAAAGAGTGGGAGAGCACAGTAGTGGGAGAAAGAGAAAGTGAGAGGTAGAATGGGGTAAATTATCTCATACAGAAGACAAGAAAAAGCTTTTACAGTGGAGGGTAAGAGGGGGAGAGGTAAGAAGCAATGAGTGAACTTAAATCTCAGCAGAATTATCTCAAAGAAGGAATGATAGATACATGCAATTGGTTACAGAAATTTATATTACCCTAAGGAAAGTAAGAAGAGAAGGGGATAAGACAAGTGGGGGAGTGATAGAAGGGAGGGCAGATTGGGGCTACTGAGAAGCAAAACATTTTTGAGGAGAGACAAAGTGAAGGAGAGAGAGGATGGAATAAACAGCGGTAGGGGGAATAGAATAGAGGGAAATACAGTTTGCAATAGTAACTGTGGGAAAAAAAAAAGTTGAAACGAGTTTCTCTGATAAAAGCCTCATTTCCCGAACATATACAGAACTTAGTGAAATTTATAAAAATAACCATTCTGCAACTGATAAATGATCAAAAGACATAATCAGTTTTCAGATGAAGTAATCAAAACTACCTCTATGAAAAAACATTCTAACTCACTATTGATTGGAGAAATGTGAATTTAAAAAAATTCTGAGCTATTACTTCACACCTATTAGATTGTCTTATAGGACTGAAAAGGTAAATGTTAAATGTTGGAGGGGATGTGGGAAAAATGAGACATAATGCACTGTCGGTGTATTGTGAACTGATTTAACTATTCTATAGAGCAATTTGGAACTATGCCCAAAGGTCTATAAAACCACACATACCCTTTGACCTAACAATACTAATACTGGCTCTATATGGCAAAAAGAAATAAAAAACAAAAAAGAAAAGGACCTATATGTACAAAAATATTTATAGGAACTCTTTTCTTAGGATAAAGAATTAGAAGTTGAGGGGATGCCCATCAATTGGGGAACAATTTGTAGTATATGATTATGACGGAATAATATTGTATTATAAGAAATAATGAGCAAGGTGCTCTCTGAAAAACCTGGAAAGACTTGCATAAGCTGATGCAAAGTGAAATGTGCTGTGTACACAGTAATAGCAATATTATAAGATGATATAGCTGTGAATGACTTAGCTATTCTTAAAATACAAATCCAAGAAAACTCTGAAGGACTTGTGATGAAAAATGCTATCCATCCTCAGAAAAAGAACTGATGGTGTCTGAATACAGATTGAAGCATACATTTTTTATTTTTTTTTTGAGTTTTTTGTCTATCTTTTTTTGCATAACATGACTATTATAGATATGTTTTACATGACTAGACATGTATGACCTATATTGAATTGCTTGCCTTTTCAATGAGGGGTGGTGGGGAGGGAGGAAGGGAGAGAATTTGGAAGTCAAAGGGTTTTTTTTTGGTTTGTTTGTTTTTATAGGTCAACATTGCATTTATTCCAATCACCATTCAGGATGGATTCAACAAAGTTATCATTGAGAAAATATGCATATATAAACCCTCATTAACCTGTGATTCTTTTTGCTTACAACACTGGATATAGTTTGTTTTTTTCATCTTCATCTTTTAAAAAAGAGAGAGTTTTCTCTCAGATAAACCCTTCTGGTTACCTATAATATCCCTCCCACCCACCCCTACCCCAAAAACTCTGGCTTTATTTTTCAAGATAAATTATTGAGACAAAATATACAATCTCTTATTTCTAAAGGAAATAGGTTTCTTATTTCTAAAGGAATGTGGAAAAACTCAACAAAAATATTTTTTCAAGTATTTCTTGCTGCATCCCTATACAGCTTAAGTTTGAGGTTTTCCCAGGATTGGAAATAGTAACTGTAAGAGACTCAGGATAGCAAATACAAACAGTACAAACTCCTCTGTCACACACTTTAAAAGGTACATCCAAATGGCTGAAGTCTGCCCACACTTTAGATATCTCTAAAGGTTCTCTGCATACATTTCAGAGAATCATTTCATACCAAAATCCTGGCTACAATCTCAAGACAAGAAACGTCTCTGCAGAAATGGAAAGAAGGGAAAAGGAAGGTGAGAATTTTTCACCCCAGGAAATGAAATGAATGTGCAAGATGATGTTAGAATTTCAAACCATTGAAATAGAAAGATATGAATCTTCTATTTCTACTCTCAGAATCTTAATGTTTAAAAAATTCTATGAATTAACAAATGTTTCTGTATACTAGTTTAACTTCTGAAAGGGACACGTGTCAGCGAACTAGGAGATAAGAGGTTTGCCAGTGGGACTGCTCTGGTGCCACAAAGAATTTGTATGGTACAACACTGAAAACCACCATCTTTCTAGGGAGTGGAGTTTGCTGAGGAGTGAGAGTGGAAATACGCTCCAAGGCAGCCTGAGAATGAAGAAATCATGTACTTATCCACTGAGCATGTAGAAAGGAGTTATTAATTTTCAGCTTATGGTTGTATTATTTGTATTTCAGTCACACAAACTAAAGTAGTTTCCCCAAAACAAATGCTGGGAAAAGAATGGAAAGCAACTCTAACAATTATTCTCTAAAACAAGCTCCAACCTCTAAAAGAAGAAGCAAGGTTGGGAAACAAACTTAAAGGAAACACCTCCCTGGCAGTTTCAAGGCTTGTAATTTTGAAGGAAAAAAAAACCTGCCATGTGTAAGAAATGCCCAGATCTTAAAGCAAATATCGCCAGAAAGCAGCATAAGAAAACCACTCTGGAAATGCCTAAAATACCCTTAAAACAAGAACAAAGACCATCATGTTTGGCTAAATTTAAAGAGGTCAGAATCTTTCAAATGAAATAGCATTGAACTTTTCCGAGGAATCAAGTCCCCTGCAACCAAAGATGTCAAAAAACTAAAAAGCCCCAACATGTTTCTAACTCTAGAATGGTGGCTAAAACAGGCGAGCCAATGACTACTCTAAATTTATCTAAAGAAGAGGATTTCAAAGGATTGCAAAAGACATGATTCATGGGATTCTTCCCCAATACCTGCCCAGCCCTCAACTTCCTTTTTTTTAAAAAACAGATTTATTAACTGAAAATTAGAAATAGGACACCAAATCATGAGGCCAGTACAAGGCAGCAGCAAAAGCATCTTCCCATCAAAGTCTCTGGCAAGGCCAGGCTTAGGCAATCCCTCCTCCCTCGACCTCGAACTCCAAACTCACCTAGGCCAGCTCTGCCTGCACCATGTCCCTTCTGCTGCTTCTGCTGCTGCATGCCACCTTGGCCCCTGCCCTTTGACACCACCTCTTCTTTTTCCATGTCAATAATCTCATCAGGAATCTGCAAGTATTTAATGGGGCTGCCTCAGATGTAACACACAGGCATTGGCCAGAACTTATCACCATCCCTTATCACCATCCCTTATCACCACCACCACCAACATTTAAAAACGAATGTTGAAAGTTTTTTTTACACATAACTGGTAAAAAATAAAATACTAAATGAATTTTAAAAAATTAAAAGAAGAAGCAAGAATACAAATTATTCCCCAATTGGTAAATGGTCAAAGGATATAAATAGGCATCTTTCAGATGAAGAAATTAAAGCTTTCTATGGTCATATAAAAATGCTTTAAAACACTATTGATGAGAAAAATGCAAATTAAAACCACTCTGAGGTACCACCTCAGATTGGCTAATATGACAGAAAAGGAAAATGATAAATATTGGAGAAGATATGGAAAATTGAAACATTGCTAATCTATTTTTGGTGGAGTTGTGAACTAATCCACTGTTTCTAGAGAACAATTTGGAACTATCACCAAAGGGCTACAAAACTGTACCTGCCCTTTGATCCAGCAATATCAGTACTAGGTCTGAATTCCAAAGAGATCACAAGAAAAAGAAAAAAGACCCACATGAACAAAAAATATTTATAGCAGCTCTTTTAGTGGTGGTAAAGAATTGGAAAATGAGGAGATGCTCATCAATTGGGAAATGGCAAAAAAGTTGTTACATATTGATATGATGGAATATGATTGTGCTATACCAAATGATAGACAGACAGACTTCAGAGAAACCTGGAAAGACTTACCTGAACTGATGCTGGGTGAAGTGAGCAGAACTAGGAGAACTATGCACACTCTAATAACAATTTTGTATTTGAACATTTTTTGTTTTGTTTTTTTCTGTCTCTTGGTTTTTCCCTCTTTTTCTGATTCTTCTTTCAGCGTATGATTAATGTGGAAATATGTTTAACATGATTGTACGTGTATAACCTATATCAGATTGCTTCTTGTCTTAGGGAGGAGGAAGGGAAGAAAGGGAGGGAGAAAAAATTGAAACTCAAAGTATTATAAAAAATAAATGTTGAAAACTATTTATGCATGTAATTGGGGAAAAATACTATTAAGTGAGAAAAAGAAGAAAATTCTTTCAAGATCAAGAAGTATGGTTCATCTGATGCAGGTGATTAGAAATCCTTATGGATTGTCCAGGATTCTCTTCTTATGTCTTTACGTATCTTGGGTTTTGATTCCCTGTTGGTCGTTTTTTGTCATTTCTTTTTCATTCTCCTTTATGGAGAGAAAACAAACAAAATGAGTTAAGCAGCTTTGTCTTCTCTCTGTTATAAGTTGTCATTATTCCATCCACTGAAAACAAAATTCCTACTCCCTTTTTGACCCTTCTTTTTCTTCAGTAGAGGGAAACAAAAGAACAACAATGAAAAACACCTGGAATAATTATTAGCAGAACTGGCATTGTAGAAAATTTCCAAAATGTAAGAATTAACTGTTTTTCTTCCTTGGGTGACAGATGGGTAAATTGGTAGATTGTAAGAGTTGGAAATTGTTGACATTGAAGTCAAATGTAGATGTGAATTATGGGACTATTTTATCTTTGATTGATTTAAGGGGTCCTTTTTAAAAATGATAGCAAATTCTGTAATCTGTAATTAGTAGCAATCATTATCAATGAATAACTACTGTTTGACCCTTACCTTATATTTTCACAAGTGTTCCGCATAATGTCTGAGTGATATTTTAATGTTATAATGGAGTCATAATCTCATCTATGTAGTTATTCTTTCCAGCATGGATGATTGCAAACTAATCACACCTCTACCACTATGACTTTTGTCCTCTGAAGGATATCCTCCTCCTGAAGGCCTTCCTCCAAGTATTTGAACATTACATGTATACCAAGGTAGCAACCAGGCTATCCAGTTCTTTTTCTCTTCACTTTCATTAAAAAATCTTGTATCTTTTCCGCTAATCATACAACTTTTATGCTCTAAAATTAGCTCATAGACTTGGAAGAAAACTTTGAAGTCCTCCCTCTAGTCCAATTCTCTCATTTTACAGTTTGAGAAACTGAACACAGAGTACATTAAATAAGTTGCCTAAGGCTATACAGGGAGCATCGGATATGTGATTTGAACTCAGGTCCTCTGATTCCAGAGAATTTTCAAATCTGTGCTGTTAACATGATAGAACCATAAGAATTATAATTTCTCAGGGCAGCTAGGTGGCGCAGTCAGTAGAGCACCGGCCCTGGAGTCAGGAGGACCTGAGTTCAAATCTGGCCTCAGTCACTTGACACATGTACTAGCTGTGTGACCTTGGGCAAGTCACTTAACCCCAACTGCCTTGCCAACAAGCAAAAAAAAAATTATAATTTCTCTTTATGGAATTAACAATTTTGATTCTTTGTAGATTGAATTATTCAATGAATTGAAATCATATAGTATCATGAAAAGAATGCTGGTATTAAGATGCACTTTTAGGGAACAACCTAGGGTAACCTAAAGCACAGCATAATTTCTCAAATGTAATAAAATTTGTTCTAGTCTTCATGTTCAATGAAGCTTATTGACCAGCTGTAGAATTTGTCCAAGTTCTGAAGGACCAGTTCATTGTTCTGTACATCCAACTACATATCATGGAATGGACAATAAGCATTTCTCTTACACGCTTTTTAAAAAAATTTTGTTTGCTAGTTTTCCTACATGCTATGTATATTGTTAGTTCAAAATCTGAGAAGTTTGACACCTTATTTTAGAGGACTTCCAGAATTGTGAGGCTTGATGAAAGCAATACAATATCATAAACAAATAGAAATACAAGATGTCCCCAAAATTTCAACGTGCATTAAAGCAATTAAAGCTTTATATGTTTAAGACCTCAATATCTGTAAGGAATCCCTCTTCCATTTGGATTCTATGACTATATATTCAACAATACCATTGACAAAGATATGTTTTGCTGTTTTGTGAGTCACTGATGGCAAGGTCTCATCAAAGTTATCTCTCTTTTATATCAATCAAGGAATCTAGTTTGATCATAGGATATGCATGAGATGCAAGTTGTTAGGTAGAGTCTTTAAGCCTGCATTTGCTATACTGAATCCAATGGTCTTGTTGTTGTTGATGTTTAAATTATAATCAACAAATAAGTATATTATGGAATCTTTGTACCTTTCAATAAGTGACTGAAAAAAATAATTTTGTTTCCCCTATTTTCCTGTCATTCAATGAGATATCTTGAAAATCATTTCTACAATGCTTTCAAAGTTATATCATCTATCGCATCATCTTCTTCTTGTTGTACTTCATATTTATTTCCATTTCCTCATAAAACATTAAAAAACTGAGGTGATAGAATGTAAATAGAAAAGTTTAACTTCCATTTCTGGAGAAAAGATTTTGTTATAGAAACACTCACAGGCCTATTTCACCATTTATTTTAATTTCTCCCCATCCTTTCCCTTAATCTCTAAATACTTTGCAGATGAGTGGTCTTAAAAGGTTCTTTATATGAACTCATTTTTCCGTCTACTGATTCTTCTGTTTTAGGAATTAATACTGTTCAAAATTTTCTACCATTCTCCTCCATAATTTTATCATTATTATTTTTTATTATTTTATTTTTTATTTATTTATATTTATATATATATATTTATATTAATTTATTATTTTATTATATATTATTATTATTTTGCAAATGAGTTCATAATCTATACTACCATTGTATTTGGCTGTCATGCCTTTCTGTTTGGAAAGGAGATTGACAGCAGACTGAAATTATTCTAAGCTCTTTTAATTTCTTTATTGTGATAGACACACATAGATATATGTGTATGTATGTATATGCACATATATCTATATACATATAAGTACATACATATCTATGTTAAATCTCTTTAGTAAATGCTGGAAGTTTATGCTGATGTATTTTTTTTCCCTATCCAATTTTTACATTTTTGACTTTATAAGGTTAGGTATTTTCTAATTATTAGCCATATATTTTCCCAATCTTTATTTATTTTTCTCATCTGATATCATTTTTGTATTTGTCCTCATAATTAGATTATCTGATTGTTGTGGTTAAGAAATAATGAAGAAAATATATTCAAATCATTCTCACCTATAGAACTAGTTGATCAAAGATTTCTAATTAGAAATTTCTTGCTAATATAACATTCTTCTCTTCAAAGCAGAAATTTATATTCAATAAATCTGCCTCAGCATGTTTCTGATCTCTGGGCATCATTAAATATGGGAGAAAAGAGAATATAAATTGAGACAGCCTTATGTTGAGAAACAAATATATTTTTAGTCTTACCTAGATTCACAATCACGGAGATAACGTCTGGATTAAATTATTACCTTTATTGTTAACTATGTTTTACAAATTGTATTCAAGTCTAAACTATGACAATATAATTTAACATTCTCATTGACTTTTTTAAAATAGGGAATTTAAACATATGTTGACATAAATTTATATGACTAGCCAAACTAAGATATTATTAATCATAGACACTATTGAAAAGCAATGTGATTTAGTGGAAAGGCAGGTATATTTGAACTTAAAAGACTGGGTTTCTGCCATTTACCAGCTACCTAAGAGTCAAATTACTTAGCCTAACACTTAGGGTGGTAAGTAATTTATGAAATATAATAACAATATCTATACTGCTTCCCTCCTACACTTGTTTTTTTTTAGGAAAGTGTTCTGTAAATTACAGTAGACTGAACCAAGGTGAGACACAATAAGTACTAGGAAGACTTATTTGGAGACAGAAGAAGAAAACCATCAGTCAAGTTAATTTAAGTATTATTTCAATGACCATGATCTCATTTGAAAGATCTCTTTGTTACTCGGTTTGACAAGTCTCTATAAAAAGTTATTCCCCTGCCTTCTCACTCTTTTATCATTTTTTCTTTTCTCCTAGTATTTGACAATTTTGTCTTTGTCTTTCTAATTTAAAATTTCAAAATGATCAGATTAGTGATCAATTTCATTACAAAAAATACCACTAATATTTTAGAAATTCAATCAAATATGTTTAATATAATGACAATGACTTTTTATAGCAGTCTTTCATAGTGAGATTACTAAAAGCCATTTGAAATACATTGTCAAGAAAACTCATTGATAAAACATTTGACAATGTTTTCATTTTGTCAGTTTTCAGCGAGTTTTAAAAAGATGTTTCTTCAGTGTTCTTATCCAAGGCCTCAGAATCATAGAACGCTATCATAAATTGTAGTATCATAATGAGCTATTTGATGACAGAATAACAAACCCAGGTCAACATGGAAAACAAACAAACGTAGATTCCATAACCTGTAGAGAATAAAGACAATAGACCCAGTAAAGTCATAGATGATCATTATGTCTAAATATCATTTTTCTTATTGAAATACTTAAATTTCTGCCAGTGTATATCTTTATCCTTACATCATTATCCTTATCCTACATTCATTTCTAACCAATTACCTCTCTCACCAGATTTTCACATACATATTACATTGATTACTTGAAGGATCTCTGACTTGCTAAGTGTGAATATTCTCTTTATTCCCTAATATTCCATTCCCTATAAACCTACTTATTCTTGTCCATGTTTTCCCATAAATTCTCCATGGTGTTTCTAAGTTCTGTATCGAGGTCTTCCCCTGGTTCTTGTGGTACCTTACAAGGTAACAAAACTTTGGTATTCAGACTTTTCTCCTAACATATCTGATTCTCACTATATAATTGGCACACCTGCTTTTTTTTTCAAATCATACATGTCCTTATTAACATCCCTTAACATTCTTCTGACAGCAAGTAATATTGCATCATGGTGTCATCTATTTATGCCCCCCCCCATTCACCTTTCCATTTTTTTACATTTTATTTTAGTTAGCTGGCATAAATACAATCTAGTTGAAAAAGACCAATCTAAAATAGACTAATTGCTGCAAAAAGAATTATTTTTAAAAGAATATTATTCTTCTTTAGACTTCAGTGGGAGAAAAAACAGGAGAAAGACATTTAAGCCATGTAGAAAGGAGAAGAAAATTTTGGAGGTGACTTGAAGGGATTTGGTCTTCTAAAGAAGGACAGATGTTGACTTTGCATGGGAGAAATTTAAGAGAACTTGAGGAAAAGGTGAAGAGCAACTGAAGGAGAAGAATTCAATATAAAGGAGTCATCCTAAAGGAAGTATGGAAAGATTACTTGATGATAAACAGCCAAGAAGAAGAAAGTAGTTGATAAGAAAAGATAAATAATAAAAACTACAAAGGTATTTGATAAGACAAGATAAATAACAAAAAGACAAGATAAACAACAGCAATAAAATAAAGCAAACATAACTAAAACAAATTAGGAGAAATAAAAATTAGTAAAAGGGGCTATACATTTTTTTGAGATAAAAGAAAAGAAGTTGGGTGTGGTGGGGAAGTATCTACAGAGGACAACAGGTAAATGTCTAAAAGAGATGAATAGGTGACACAAGCATTTTTGAAAAAAAAAGAAGCATACAATCAATACGGAAGCACCAATATAGATGAGGAAAATTTAGGTTTTGCATTTTGAAAAAAAAAAAACACATCTACTGTTTCAAATTATTCCAAAATGTAATGGTTGCCTCCAGAAATTGTGGGTCCCTGTTCTTGAAGAAAGACTTTCAAGCAGAATTGTGATGACTAATTAGTGGAGTTTTATCCCCCCATTGGCAGGAACTGGACTAGATGATTACTCAGTTCCAGGATTGAAATGCTAAGATTCCATTAAATCTATTTGATTACCCAATAGGAGGTGCAGGTCTGATTTGTTCCTATGGAATATCAGAAATCTAAAATTAATGTTGGGATTGCTCTTAATCTCTGTCCCATGTTTTAAATTTGTTTTATACAGGATATCCAAAAATTCTTAGCCTTCATAGCTTAACATTTAATAGTCCCACATTGTCCCTTCTCTACATATATTTTACAACATTTATTTTAATGGCAAAAATGTCTTTGGAAATCAAAATATTTTCTGATTTTGCTGAGATGTAACAAGTACAACATGGTTCAATAAACCAAACAATTAACTCCTCACATGTTCTACTTCATGTTTGATATTATGATCTGTGATAATTTTTACTACTGTTAATAATAACTTCACACTTCAAGGTTATAAAGAACTTTTCATAAATTATTTCATTTAATCATCAGAAACGACTCTATAAGACATGAAACTAAGTAAAAAGTAATATCAGGGTAAGTAATGGTAAATCCAAGGTGATTTAATAAAGGTTGGAACCGGGAATTTAAGTCATGTTTTCTGTCTTTTAAAGTCCAGTGTTCTTTCTCTTAAATATTTATGCTTTCGCTTCATTTTTATTTATTTCCTTATTATAGAATAATTTCCAAGCCCACTACAAATAACAATATGACATCAAAGTTTACCTCTTAATTCATTTGTATTGTTTATTTTATATTACATTTCTGCTTCCTTGTTTCTTTGAAGCCTCACCTAGAATTGTGTTAAGCCTATATTTACTATAATGAAATCTCTTCCAAGATATCTGGTACCTGCTACTACAGTTATATTTACATTTATAAAAGTTAGCACATTGTTTGTAGTTGTGATATCCAGAAAAGGCAGACAAATTTATCCATGAATAGCATTTGTCTACTTTCAGGAAAGACTTAGAAGAGTTTAACAAGAATATCTTACCCACAATGCTGAAGGATATAGCTTCAAATGATTTTCTTCTCTGTTAATAATATTAATTTTATTTTGTCCAGGGGAAAATATGCAAGTTACTGTATCAAGTATTTATGAAAGCATCCTTTATGGAAAACCAGGACTAAAAACAATTACTACTGGATTTCTAACTTTAAGCAATTTCAACCAATTATAAAATGCTTGTCAAATAAGCACAATATATTAACTG
This sequence comes from Phalanger gymnotis, assembly GCA_028646595.1. Taxonomy (NCBI): domain Eukaryota; kingdom Metazoa; phylum Chordata; class Mammalia; order Diprotodontia; family Phalangeridae; genus Phalanger; species Phalanger gymnotis. Next base: position 182,750,045 of record CM053622.1, read on the forward strand.
AATAACACTTCAGGAAGCAACTTAAAGCTTCCACTTATAAATTCCACTCTCTGCATATTATTGTAAACAGCTCCATTTGTTCTGTTGGACAGTAATCCTTGTTCATCACATATTGCTCTCCAAGAAAATACATCAGGAGTGATTCATTTCAAAGCAACCTTGGCCTTTGGAAAAAAATGTTTTAGTTACAACTTACATTATAATGTATTTAATCAATGCCTGCGTTTTTGAGTGGCACACAAAGGTGCCACCCAGATGCCTGAATACAGGAAATTAAAGATAAGGCTGATACTTTAGATACTATAGACTGCCTATTATCTTGATTTGGATATGCACTCAACAATGTACTGTGGATTAAGGGTGCTGTATGACCTTCCATCCTTATTTCAAACTCTAGGTTCAGAAATGAAAATGTCAAGGAAAGTATAACCAGCACCAGGAGTCAGGCAAGAAACTATAATTTTGAGGTACTTAAAGTCTGAGGGGGGTGTTTGTGTGTGTGTGTGTGTGTGTGTGTGTGTGTGTGTGTGTGTGTGTGTGTGTGTAGCATTTGAATAAATACCCTTAATATTATTTTTGGATTTAATGTAATTCTTTTAGTGAGCTATCATTTAATAAATACATAATATAGTTATTCAAGTCAACAACACCTAAACATCGACACTCTAAGAGAAACACCAAGGATACAAAGACAAAAGCAAAGCATCCTTTGTTCTCAGGGAGATTATGCTTTATTTTTGTGAAGAAGAAAGTGTTGTATAAGCCACTGTATGAATTTGAGATTATTATTATCATTGTCATTATTACTGTTATTAAGAATAACAATGATGTTGATGATTTGGGATATTCACAGGAAGATCATTGACATAAAATGTTGTAACTACAAATGTCTTTAATTTAAAGATTTTTTTTTTAAAATTAGATCAAGCACACCTAGAATTGATAAGGAAACTTTTTAAATTTAAATAACAATAAGATGGACACAATAGAAACATACATGTTTCTATTTGATACATCAAATCAGTTCCATTTTAATTTTTTAAAAAAGATTTGCTAGTATTGAACTCTAACTTGATTATGCTTGGAAATTGTCCTGCAAGAAGCAAATCTTGTAAAGACACATTTCCTTCCAGCAAACTTGCACATTAGAATATTGACTAAAGCATAGACTATGTTTCTTTATATATGTTATTAAAATTCCGGATCATTCCGAACATGCTGATTAAGTTATTCAGATGATGATGAGTCATGAGACAATATGCATGGAAAGATTACTTTTGTCACAATGGAAAAGTGAAATGGTAAGTGCTTAGATACATGGGTCAATACTTTCAAGAAGTGACAGTCTAAAACCCTCTTACATACACTGCCAGGGTAGAAATTAATTCTCTGCATGGGGTTAACATTTATAATTTGTAGAATTCATTAGAATTATAGAAGTCCTGCTATAGACAGCATTTCCTTTATTCCTCTTCTCATTTTCTATTGCCATTTCCAGAGAGAGGCTTTTAACCTTTCTCATTACTAGTAAGTTACAAGTTACTTGAATCAGATACAGATAGATTATATGTGTAAGGGAGGCTCAAAATCTTTTGGCAGTGGAAAAAATAGTCTACCTTAGTTGGTAAGATATTCATAACATTTCCATTAAAAAGAAATGTCATTATGATATGAAATTAAGTAAAGAGATTTCACCAGTCACTCCTCACTACTTTTCTAGGCTCCATAATTTGGAACCTAGTTGGATAATGACTTGCCTTGATAGAAAGATATGAGAAACTCTACCAGGGAAGCTCTTTGAACAGGTAAAAAATGATAGTTTAAAAAAATACTGTGACAAGACTTAGGTTTACAGCCAAAGAGTCTTGATGGGTGAATGAATGAGTACAAACTCTACTAACCCATTATATCTTTTGAGCCTTAGGCCTTACAGTGTATGCTTCCCATCCACGAACCCTGGTTAATTTGTCATATGACCTGCCATCAGAAGCTGATATTATTTTCTTTCATCTGCCCTGCTCTGCCCTGTGCTCTAGAAAAATACTTGAATCTGTACTAGTGTAAAATGTTGGGGCAGGGGTGGAGGGGATAGGAAAGGGGAGCGGAAGGGGGGCAGGGAAGAGACAGAGACGAGAATGTAACATAGTGAAATGGCATGGTGATGGTGAAAGTAAAATTTTAAATGTGTAAATACAATCACTCTGTGATTTCTTTAGAATAGTGTAGTATTGTTTCTGGAAAAGGCATTCTCCACGGCCCTGTGTTCCTTTGACTCCACAGGCCAAAACTCCTTTTGTGGTCACCAGATCCCTATATGATTAGTCTCTCCCTGTTATAATCTAAGCTCCTCGAGGGCATGGATTATCTCACATTTATGTTTCTGTCCACAATGTCTAACTCAGTGCCCTATACTTAATAAGTACTTTTTAAATTCACTGATTCATTTATTTATTCAGCTAAGAAATTTTAAGTTCATCTCTTTCTTCAACAATCTCCCCAGAGACTATCTACAACACTACCAGTGAATGGTTATCACCCACCAAAAGGGAACTTTCTTGTTCTTGAAAATGTTTATTTTTCTTTTATATAGATGTATGGTGCTAGGGTTGCTTAAAACAAACTACAACCAAACCTATGAGATTGGATTCATGTGAACATTCAAGCATTCCTGTGATACTCTCAGATATTCCTGTGAAAAACAACCATAGGTACCACATTAGCATAAGAGATGAATCAATGTGAATCCTCAAGTTTGATTTACATAGCTACAGAGTCTGAATTTGTTTTAACTTTTAGGTATGTGGATCATTCCCATAACTGCTGTAGAAGATGAACCAAATTTCTTAGTGCAGATTATGGTACTACTTTTTGTGGTGTTAATATACATGGCATTTCTATCTGGAATATATTATTTTTTTATCAATTCTACATCTAGTTTTATTACTTGGGTTTTTATGAGTTTGGGAGACTATATTTTAAAGTAAATGTATCATAATGATGTTTGTAAGAGGAAACTAAGTATCACAAGAACTGTGTACTAAAATCATCATGTTTTCAAGTCAAGAAAAATGACAAGACGATCCTTACATAAAATGTTAGAATGCGAATGTTAGAATTTGACAGTATTTTAGAGGTGATCATCTTGTCTAATAAGTTGTTTTTTTTTTTTAAATAAGGAAACTTGCCCTGGGAAGTGAGTGATTCATCTAAATTAGAGGTGTTTTTAAAGACCTAGTCTAGAGGTCTTTTCAATCATCAGAAGTTGTCTACATTTTTCACTAAAATTATTCAAAACAACAAGAATTATATGCAATATATGCTTTAAATTCATTATTTCTTTTATTCAAAATATTTCTATTAAAACAATCATTCCACTAGAATAAGTCAAAATAATTTAATACACGTCAGGCACTGTGCTCAGCATTAGGGATACAAAGAAATAAAACAAAACAAAAACAATGTCTGGTCTCAAGGAACTTACATTCTAATTGATGGGACAAAATGTGGATAACAAGATTGAGATATGTATGAGATGTAATATGGAGTAGATAGACAATAATCTGAGAAGCGAAGATATTAATACCTGGTGTATTTGGGAAAGGTCTCCTGCCAAAGGGAAGATTTGAGCTGAATCTTAAAGAAACCCAGTCTTAAAGGGGAAGAAGTGTCTTCAGCTATTCAACCAAAGTTTGACTTTCTTCCCACCAAATGCCACTTATACAAAGACCACACATAGTGAATCATTTCTCCGAGCCTATAGCCAACAGTAATCAGAGAATTTATACGGATGAGAATATACCAGATAATGCAGAGAACAAATAAGCTCTCACTGGAAGGGAGATCTTTCAGCTAAATCAAGAGTGAGTCCCAGATCTCTTCTAAGGGGAAATACATCTAAATCTCCACTACAGTAAGCCAGAAATAGGAATATTATCAAGGTATTACTGCTTCTATATGGTATCATCTGAATCTTTCTTTTCCTTTCAGAGACTTCTCTCTGAAAAGATCTAGAATTGCGTTTCTATCTTGAAGTGGAAATCAGAAGACCAGGATCTCTCTCGACTACCTCTCGTGTCTCACCAATTCTTCCCCAAGCAGGTACAAAGCATTCAGAAATCGATCTCCACTACTGAGGATATTTTTTGTAAGTGGGCTTTCTACCCTCTCCCTCCCAAAAAAATTCAACAAAAAATTAAGATGTAGATATGTTCTTCCATTCAAAAAATGTTTAAAATTACCTTGTGCCATCAGTTTGTTGCCATTACATCAACACAGATTTTTAGCTATCAAAAAAATTTTAGAGATCTAGTACAATAACTTCATTTTATAGAATAGGAGTTGAAGTGACCTTATACAAAGTTAGATTAGACTACAGGTGTCTATTTCTGGTTCTTCATTATTTCCCTTACACCTTTGCTTTCATTCCATTGCTTTTTCAGTATGTATTTTACTCTAAATTAAGCTAGGGAGATGTAACTCCAAGTTCCACAATGGAAGGAGAAAGGGCTCTCTACATATCAAATGCCCATTATATGTGCCAAACTGCAAGGACCACAAAGGCAATCGTCCATTGTTTCCATGTTCAAAAAGTTGACAATACTTAAAAACCTATATGTGAATTCTCCTAATCCTAGCATTTCCCCTTTACTCTGCACTTTTTCTTTTCCCTTCCACCCTAATTTTGAGCCACAAAAATGATGGAAGACTTTCATGAACTCATAAAAGAAAAAGTAAGCAGAATTAGGAAAGTGATAGAACAATAATTGCAAAAGTAAAAAATGGAAATTTAGAACAAAAATTTAAAACCAAATTCTGTATAATTATTATGTCTAACATTGGTTCTGAAGGATAACTATTGTGATATATCTCTTCTCTTCTTTGCAGAGGTGAGGAACACTACATATATTTTCACACTTGGTTGAATGTTTATTGATTTTGCTGATTTAAACAAATCTTTCTTTTTTATATTTTATTTTCAAAGATGTCTATGGGTAGGAGTGTGGAGGGATATTTTGGGTAAAGGTGATTAAAAACTATCAGTATTTTTAAAGGCGATAAATAATGTGTAGAAAATGCATATTGACGCCTTCCTTTTTTGACTTTTTCTATATTAATTACTTCCCTCCATTTTCATACTTTGTTTACATCACATTCCTTACAAAATCTCTCATCCCTCCTTTACTGAGTGAATATTTTCTTCTAACAAAGATATTAAAAGGAAAGAAAGAACTTCAGCAAGATTAACCAACATATTCTTTAGTATCTAACAAAATGTACAACATCAGTCTGCCCTCATCACGCTCCATTTCTATGATTAAAAAAAAAAGAAAAGTTTGGGGTTTTTTTTTTGGTCTTGTTTTGTTTTGTATCCTCAGCTCTTCTTTGGAGGCCAAGCTTGGCAATTACAATTATATAGCATTCATTTTCTCGCCACATACAGGGTAGTTGTCATTGTGCATAGTTTTTCATGTCTCCTCTTCCTCCTGCTCCTTCTTATTCCTCCTCCTCCTCCTCTAACTCCTTTCCTTCTCATCTGAGATTTTAGCGTATTTTTTTTATTTAGGTTTTTTCCTTGGACATTTTTATCTTTCAACCTTTCTCCTACATCTCTGGTCTTTTGTTTCTGGTATCTTTTCACTTTTGTTTAAAAATACTTTCCCCTTCCACCTATGTACAGACCCCAGAGGCTACTCATCCACGGACTCCTAGCTTTAGTGGTATGGAGTCTTGGCCCAGGTCCCTTTCCAAAATAAACTCCATGGGAGGAGTATAAATCCCAATTGACTTTCCTCCAAGGGAATCTATTTCCTCCTTAACCATCTCTTCACAGGCAATTTTTCTATTTACTCATACTACAATTGTTTTAATAGTAACAAAAAACTAGCATTTAAGGTTTGCAAAAACTTTACAAACATTATCTCATTTGATCCTCACAACTCTGGGAGCTTAGTGTTATTCTTAGCACCATTTCAGAGATGAGGAAACTGAAACAGACCTATTTAAATGACTTAGTCTCGGTCAAAAATCTAGTAAATGTCTGAGGTTGAATTGGAACTTAGATCTTGATTCCAGCGCCAGTGTTCCATTCTCTGTGCCACCTTACTGACGGATACTGAGTCTACCTTTCCTTTGATCGTGTTTTGGCAGAAACAATATCTGTCACCCCTTTGCGGGAATATAGGTTCAAGCTTAATAACTACTTGGGGGGAGGGCGAGGAGGGCTCTGTGGGGGGAAGGGTGTGTGTGCGTGTGCTCCTATGTATGCACCTGCGTGCTCCTGCACGTGCTTGCTCATGCATTAGGGAGGGGGTGGGGAGAACCAAGCAGAGACGCCCATAGCAGAATATTAAAGTACAAGCCTCCTGTTTGCTTTTGCTGTCCATGTCCCCCGGGCATGGGTATGAATTCATGGTGAGTACACAGAGTGGTGACTCCAGGTATTACAATTATGTGGTGTTATTTCACAACTGTACAGTATTTCTGTTTTAGATTATAAATTTACCTTTATAGCTATAGTTACTCTATATCTGATTTAAAATACCTTTTTCTGAAGGGTTTAGCTGTGTACTCTCTTGCCTATTAAATGATCTCCAAGGCCATTTTAAAACCTCCTTTTCCAGCTCCATCTTTTTTTTATCTTGAATACACTTCCTCAAAAGGTACAATTGAAAAAAATATGTGGATGTGGACACCCTCTGCCCTAGAACTTTCTCACCGAGTAAATGCATTTACCACTGTTTGTACTGTATTTTATTCTCAGCTCGCCCTACATTCTCTCCTTCATTATCGATAAATTATTCTTTTGTTCTACTGTGAGTTATTTTAAACAAAATTAGAGCTAAGGGAATTCTTCAGGAAATCACTCAGGTCCTGGTGATGCCTGCCTTTATTTATAATTTTATTCACAGCAGTAATCATTAGGATCATTGTTAGGAAGAGCATTATACAACAAAAGTGATATATTTTCCAAAGTAGTTTGGGGAATTACCACTATCTTCCTCTTGCCTTTCGTTCCAATTAGGTGGCCTTCCCTTCAGGAATTAAGTAATATTTATTTGTACTCACTTCAGTGCCATGTTAGAAGCTTTTAATTAGTTTACAGAATAGTGCTAGGAAGTGATTATAGTGTAACCATTATTTCCATTATTTTGGATTGTGGCCAACTGGGTCATAAGACCAAGAATTAACTTTTTAAGCCCCCTGCTAAGTGGCAAAGGAACTGTAATGTATCTAATCAATTAAATACCAATTGAATTCTAAGTCACTAGAGGAGCTTAAGCACACAGTTTACACATGATGATTAAAGCTAAGCATAATAAGGGAGAGAGAATTATGCCATTCCTTCCTTCCAAAGACTTAGGGGAGATAAAGGAAACTAACAAAGGTTAAAACCAAGATTTTTTTCCCCTAATGTATAAAATTTTAGATTCTTATAATAAGATTGGAGGAAATTAATTATGTAAAATATTTTAAAGGGAAAAAAAAAGTTGATTTACAGGCAGAAGAGGCTCACTTATCTAGACCTTAAGAATTATTTGGAAGTAAACCTTATCAGTTTTTAAGTTCCTTATTTGTCTCTGAATAATAAATTCGTATATTTTCCCTATAAATTTTATAGTACTTCCTTGTTGACTTTAGCATACTTTACTTAAAATGAAAATACCTGATTATAATACCTTTGCCAGTAATCTAATCTTTACTGAGTGTTGGGCGTGGGGGAATTGAGGGGGGTGAGAAAGCAGTGTATATGTGCTAGTGGGGCTGGGGTTGGGGAGAGGACTAGCCTTGTAATTCTGTTGATTTTGATTCCAATGAGGAAACTCCCTTCCTTGAAACTTACGGTCATAGAAACTTGTCTAGAGTACTTAGAGATTATGTGATTTACCCCGGGTTACTCAACCAGTATTTGTCAGAGTTAAAACTTGAACCCAAGTCTCCTTGCCAAATGGTAAGTTGTCTATCTACAATGCCAAAGTTGCCTCTATATCTTTATATTTTGGGTTTAAATCAGATTTAAGTACTTTAAGGAAGCCAACAGGGAACATTGAATCATCTCCCTAAGCCCCACTTTAAGTTAATTAGCTTAAAAAATGAGCCTGTCATTATATAGCTTCCAAGGATGAATCACCCTCTATCAATCAAATAATCAGTAAGCATTTGTTCAGCATCAGCTAGGTACTAATGTAGCAGGGCATCTGCTCTGTAATTTGTCTTCTTAGAGAATTGCCTGGGGCACTGAGTGGTTAAGTGACTTTCCCAGGGTCACTCAGCCAATCTGTGTCAGAACTTAGGTCTTCCTGACTGAGGCCAGCTCTCTTCTCATTATATCACACTGCCTCTCAACATAACTCCCAAGAAAATAAGACATCTCTATTTAAACAATTAAGTTGTCCAGTTACATGTGATACATCAACATTGTTCCCAATTCCATAAGAAATCTTCTTACGGGGCATTTGAACAATATGCTTTATAAATTGCCCCTCAAAAGAGCTGTTTTTCAGTGTGAACACTCCCTTTGCTGTCATTGCTTGCAACTCCTCTCTGCCTTAGTAGACCATGGGATCATATATTTAGAGCTGGAAAAAAACTCTTCCAGCCGTGAGAAACCTGCAACCTCAAGGCCACATGTGGCTTTCTAGGTCCTTGGGTGTGGCCTTTTGACTGAGTCTAAGTTTTACAGAACAAATCCTTTTATTAAGGAGATATGTTCTGTGAAGTTTGGATTCAGTCAAAGGGCTGCACTTGAGGACCTAGAGGGCCATATGTGACCTCAAGGTTGCAGATTACACACCTACATATACACACATAAATGTATACATATACACACAGAGGCATATACATGTACACATATACATACACACATGCATATATTAATATACATGTGCACATACATGTACATATGCATGTATGTATATATGCATGTGTATATGTTTGTGTGTGCGTGTATGTATATGTAATGCATCTACATATATGCACATACCACTGTATATATATACCTGTACATGTATATATTCATACACATGCATATACACAGATGTGTACCTATACATATGTGTACATATACATATTTATACACACATAGATAGATAGATAGATATAAAGTTTTCTCCTTGAGCCTTACCACATACATGACATTAGGTGTTCTAATGCTTTGGGCCTTACTTAGAAAAATTTAAATTGTATAATTTAATTCTCTGAAAGAGACTATCAAAAATCAATTCCTCAATTTTTCTTAATCTTCTATTCTGAATGATGTTTAATTTGATAGCAGCTTTTCTGAAACCAGGAACACATATGAGATGTTTCATCACTTTCTCACAGAAATAGTCATTTACATTACCAGTTAAATATTGCTTCATATATCTAGGCAGAAATAGATCCCTCATTTCCTCTCAATACTTTCTCTTTCAACAAGCTCCTTGTTAACTATGATCTACCCTATCATCCCAGAAGTACTGATTTCCACTGAACGACTATTTTAATATATTATTCTGTCATTTGAATTCAACTTCACTTTCCAAAAGATGTCCAATTTTGGGTTATCCAAATTAGAAACTTCCTGTTCCTATGGATATGAAGGCTTCTGTTTTTGAGAGATCGACTAGTTTGTGAATCAAACTAAATTATCTTTATATAATCCATGAACATTGCTTTCAAAATCCTCAGGCCAAGGAAAATTCCATTCAGTATACAAAATGCTATTGGCTCCACCTGTATTTATCAGTCTCATTCATTCTCTTCAACTCTGGCCCATTCCTTGCTTCCCCTAAATCACTAAAATTTAGAAAGATAAACCTATGCCTGTGGCAGGTAGACTTAAATTGATCCAACAAATACGAATTCCAGAACAAACCATCCGAAGCATAGAAATAACAATGAAAAATTGCATAGAATTTTAATTGACTTTGTAGAACCTTTTCATTATATATTTTCATTCTCACAATAATCCTTAGAGATTACTAGTCTTGTTCCTGTTACACACATGAAGAAACTGAGGCTCAAAAAGGTTAAGTGATTTGGCCAGATGAAAAGAGCAGAGAAGGATAAAGAACATTTGCTTCCAGTACCCTGAAATAACAGAATTTTAGAGCTGAAAGGAACCAAGATGGTATCTAGTGCCCTCCCTCTTTAGCTACTGAAACTGAAGGGAGGTAAATTGGTTTGCCCACGGTGATATAGAGTTAATTCCATTTTATTGTGTAGCCCACATCCCCTGAGACTGATGGTTTAGTATTCTTTCCACTAGATTTTTCCAACTATTGCCTCTTTTGCTTAGTATTGATCAATTTTATATCATGGGCATATGATATTCTGTTATTATCAGATTTCTTCTGAAGCACACTTGTAACACCCACACACCCACACACACACAAGCAATGCAAATTGCGAAGAAACAAAAAAAAAGTTTTTCCATAAATATCTCTCCCAATTTCCAATGCCACAATGTGGTACAGTGGATGGAGTACCTGGCCTGGAATCAGGAGGACCCGAGTTCAAATTTGACCTTAGATACTTGCTGGTGTGACCTTGGGCAAATCACTTAACATCTTTGCCTAGAAGGAATCTAGGAGAAGAAGCACATAGAGTGCTGGGCCTGAAGTCAAGAAGACCTGAGTACAGTCCAGCCTCAGACTCTTACTACCCGTGTGATCCTGAACAGTCATTTAACTGCTGTTTGCCTTAATCACTGAAAAAATAAATGGCAAACCACTCCATTATCTTTGCCAAGAAAATCCTACAGACAGTTTGATCTGCAGGGTCATGAAGTGTAGACACAACTGAACAACTGAGCAACAACAACAATAAGGCATGAAGTGATGCTGAAAGTGAAGGCAGTGTTAGACTAGAGATGTTGTGAAGGTTAGGTCATGGGTGATTGGGAGAATGATAGTGTCCTTGGCAGCGACAGGGAAGTTAAGAAGAAAGGAGGGTTTTGGTGGAAAGATGAGTTCAGTTTTTTATAGCAGCAAGGTGGAGCAGTAGATAGAGTGCTGGACCTGAAGTCATGAAGAGCTGAAATCAAATATGGCCTCAGATATTTACAAGATGTGTTTCCCTAGGGAAACCACTTAACCTTGATTGTCTCAGTTTCTTCATCTGTAAAAAGAGCTGGAGGAAGAAATGGCAAGCCACTCTAATATCTTCGCCAAGAAAACCCCAGTTGGGACCACAGAGTCAGACACAACTGAAATAACTAAACACCAACAACAAAATCAAGGTATTTGGGAGGGTAAATATTAATTTGAAAACTTAAAACAATATTATTGGCTTTTTTAAATTACAAAGTGTATTAGGTAAGTTATCTTCTTTGAGCTTCACACTGGCATCCTGACCATTGATTATCAGATTGAGAATTATCTGTTAGATTATTTACTAAGCAAGTATAGCAAGAACAGTTGTTACAGAAACAATTTTGCCAAATTGGGGAGGCAAATTCTTAACTTGAACACACAAAATCACTGGGAAAAGTGAACTCAATCTTGTAGTAAAATGTTAATGAGTCACATATAGGAAACCCATGTGGCAAAAAGGGTAGCTCTCAGTACTTAGGGACTAGAATTCCTTTTCTGCCTTTATAAAGGCCAAATAAAGTTCCCTTTAGATGTTTCCTAGGTTTCAAGGGTCATACCCTTATAAGTCCTAAGTTATCTTTCCTTGGTGTGTCTATGTGGTCCTTACTGTGTTTCTTGCCTCTTGAGGTGGACACTGCTGTTACTAACTATTGCTTTCAGGACTCTGCTTCTCATTTTGATGTGACTTGTTGATCATCTGATCCTTCCCAAGGTCTTCACTCAATGAATGGAGAAGGAGAGAAACTCACTCCTCTTGAATTTCTCCATTTCATATCAGGATTCTTTCATCATTTGATTCAAACGCAAGTAGCTTAACTGGCTAGATCGTGCTTCTTATACGAAGAACTAAGGGACATGACTGATTCATTTCAATCAATTACAAACTTTCTGTGAGTTTCATCCAGTAATCTTAAACCCCTTCCTATGATCCTGTGACATTTAAAAGGTTTGAGAGACATGGTTTCTGGGTAATTTAATCATTTTATTATTAAAGCTAGCATGTTCATTAATAAAAAGATGTCAGTGGGACTCTCAATGGCAAAGACCCATCAGGGTGGTGGGTTTACAAGTTATATGCCCTTGGAAGTGTGGGTGTTCTTGAGAGTGGCCATCAACATTGATTGGTTAACAGTTTATAAAAAAACAAAACAAACAGAAAAAACAATTTATGAGAAAATGAATATTATAATGAGATATAAACATTGTAATGAGGGTCTTGGGGTTATGTGACTTATATCACCCAAGTCTTGGTCAAATAGACATATTAATTTCTGTATCAGTTCTCTGACAAAAGGGAGAATCCACATTTTTCCCAGACTCGTCCGAGTAAACAGTAAACAGGAATACACTTGTTGGCCTAAACTTAGAATTTCTTTTATTGTCTTTTATTTATATTTTTTTTGGAGGGGGGAAAGCAGGGCAGTTGGGGTTAAGTGACTTGCCCAAGGTCACTTAGCTAGTAAGTGTGTCAAGAGTCTGAGGCCAGATTTGAACCTCAGGTCCTCCTGACTCTAGGGCCGGTGCTCTACTCATTGCACCACCTAGCTGCCCTTCTTTTATTGTCTTTTGATTAGATCTTTGCCTAGGTAAGTTTTTGAGCAAGATTTTCCATACTAGTTGATTTTTTGGATGAGGAAATAGAAAGTGGAAAAAAAAATTGGTCTTAATTTAATAATTAGTTATGTATACAAGAGAGAAATAATCATTGCTCTCAATCCTTTCAAATTGGTTAAGGACTTATTGCACTGAGTTGATTGTCCTGGACTTCTGAAATTAATTGGAGTGTGGATGGACCCATACCATTGAGTAAGTATTATAATTCTGATTTTTAGAGGAGGAAATTGAAGTTTAAAGAAGTTAAGTGACTTGCCCAAGGTCAAATACCTAATATGTGGTAGAGAAAGGGCCAGATTCCAAATCTTCTTCCCCGGGTTCAGTGTTCTTTCCATTAACTAGTTAGTGATCAGTCAAGATTTTGAGAGGCTATATCACAGAGCACGTGAATTTTTGATGGGGATGAGGTAGAAAGACTCATGGAAAAGTCTTAATTTCTGTGAACAGTACGAGGGACTTAAGATCTAGGCAAAAAGGAAGAGAGGTATTAAAGGTACTTGACAGAAAACTTCAACAATGTATTCCATACTCTTGCCAAGGGCTAGCTTTGGCCATTACATATCTGAAAATGGGTGTCTCTAGCTTCCTTTTGCCACCTCCTGCCTCTCAATATTTTGCTCTTCTAACATAGATAAACTTGCCAAGTGCTCAATAAAGTTTCTTAACAAAATTATTGCTCATCCCACTTAATTCATCTAGTATTGTGGTAGGATAAAGAAATCACCTCAGAAATAGTGACCCTTTGGATATAAAAGTAGAAAGACCAAATCAGCCTTGGTGCTTCTACTTTTTCAACAATGTGTAAGTATATATCAGCATATGACTATATAGTCTCAGGAAATATGTTCTTGGGGAAAAAAAAAAACTAAGCATTTATTAGGGGAGCAAAAGCAGTTGTGTCTCACCTTTACACCATAGGAGATAGTATGTGCAGAGCAGATACAATAATGAATGTGAAATTAGTAGACCTGGTTTTAAACCCACCTCAAATGCTTTTTTAAAAATTTTTTATGCTTTTTTTTTGGAGGGGTCAAGGCAGGGCAATTGAGGTTAAGTGACTTGCCCAAGGTCACACAGCTAGCAAGTGTGTCAATGTATGAGACTGGATTTGAACCCAGTTCCTCCTGACTTCAAGGCCAGTGCTCTACTCACTGCACCACCTAGCTGCCCCACCTCAAATGCTTTTTACCTTACCTGAGGTAACAAGTGTCAAGTAACTTGATGTCTCTGGGCCTCAGGCAGCTTCCTCATCTATAAAAAGAGGATAATAAATCTGTCACAGATCCGTTGTGAAACTTAAATGAGAAAAATTATACAAGGCATTTTGCAAACTTTAAGAAATATAAATGTTATCCATTATTTTAGTGATAATTACTATTATTTCTATTATTGTTTGTAGTCGTGGTAGTGGTGGTGGTGGTAGTACTAGTAGTAGTTGTAGTAGTAGTAGTGGTGGTGGTGGTGGTGGTGGTGGTGGTGGTGGTAATAGTGAGTAGCAGTACCAAAGTAATAGTTGTAATTACAACAGTCAGCCTTCTATGGAACATATTGTCCTTGAGCATATCACTAAATAGGAGTTGAATCAAGGGATCATAAATGAGAATCTATTTGGTGGTGGTGGTAAAGATGGTGGTGGTGGTTGAAATTGATGGAGGGGCACATAATATTTTGTTGTCATACAGATCTCGGAGGTAAGAAGGACTCTGCATTGCCCTTCTTGGCAGAACAAGGCAGAGGAATATTATTGCTACATGGGTGTTATAATTTTGATTTTTATTATCCCAAAAGGGAGATCTCTAATGGACTACCCAGCATCTTGTGCTAGGTTCTATTCTGTTTAAAAATTTTGTCAATAGCTTGAATATAAGAATAGATGCCATGGTTATTAAATTTGCTAATGAATGAAAGTTGAAGGAATGTTAACACTAAATGGCAAGAATTAGCAATAAGATCTTTACAGGCTGAAACATTATACCAATCCTAATAAGAACAAATTTAACAGGTCAGCGAAAAACTTAACTTTTATACTTTACTTAACAAGTAAAAATGCTATCTTAAAAGTGTCAGATGAAGTGGGCAGAGTCAACATGGCTGAGAAAAGTCAGGGACTCACCTAAGCTCTCCCAAATTTCCCTCCAAGCAATTTTAAATAACACCTTAAAACAAATTTTGGAGTAGCAGAACTCACAAAAAGACAGGGTGAAACAGTTTTGCAGCCGAAGACAACTTAGAAGGTTGGTAGGAAAGGTCTGTTGCACTGTGGTGACAGTGGAACACAGTCTAGCTGTGGTTGTTGTCAGTGCAAGCCAGGCCCCAGAAAACCAACAGCAGGCCTTAGGGTTAACTGAATCAGTAGTGTCAGCAATGGCTCCTGGAGCTCTCAGACCACAGATGGTAAGGGGGTCAGACTGTTCAGGAGAAGATTATGGGGGTCCCTTTGCTGGTACTGGGTACATCTCTTTTTGTGGTAGCAAAGAATTGGAAACTGAAGGTATACCCATCAATTGGAAATTGGCTGAACAATTTGTTGTATATGATTATGATGGAATACCATTGTGCCATTAGAAATGATGAACAAGATGGTGTCAGAAAAACCTGGAAAGACTGACATGAACTGAGTCAAAGTGAAATGAGCAGAACCAGGAGAACATTGTATGCTGCAACAGCAATATTAGAAGATGATCAACCATGGATAACTTAGCTATTCTCAGCAATGCAATAACCTAAGACAATTCTTAAGGATTTAGGATGAAAAAATGCTATCCGTGTCCAAAGAAAGCACTGATGGAATCTGAATGTAGGTTCAAGCATACTTTAAGGAAAACAAATTCTTTTCCTTTTTTTTTTGGTCTGTTTGTTTTTGTTTTTGCTTCCTCCACAACATGATCAATATGGAAATATGATTCACATGGCTATACATGTATAACTTCTATCAAATTACTTGCCTTCTCAATGTAGGAAGGTGGGAGAGAATTTGGAACTAAAAATTTAATAAAAATTAATGTTAATTGTTTTTACATGTATTTGTGGAAAATAAAATATTAAAAATAAGTGGCAAAAAACTTTTTAAAGCACTAAATGAAGGAGGTATGTCCACACTGCAGTAGGCTAGGAGAAAAAAATCTACAAGTTTTAATAGAATACAAAAACAATATGAATGAAATGTGTGCTATGATGGCCAAGAGAACTAATACACATATATGTTATTTGCATTAATTGAGGCATATTCCCCAGGACAGTGGCAGTGATAAATATACTGCACTCTACCATAGGAAAACCACATCTGGATATTTATATACCACCAAAAACTCAAAGACATGAAAGACAGAACGAAAGGCATTATATCTACTGAAATATCCATAGCAGCACTTCATGTAAAGCAAAGAACTGGGAAAAAAATTAAAGTCGATTCCCATTGACAGTGGGATGTCTGGGTCATAATGTGTAGACACTATAGTTTTGTATGTTTTTTTAAGCATGATTTCAAATTACTTCCCAGAGTGTTTGCATAAATTCAGCTAATTACAAATTGTGTATTAGTAATGTGGGACATGAATAAAAAGGAGTATTCTCTATCAAAAATGTTAAATATGAAAAATATGAAAATTTTAGAGAAGCATATGAATTAACACGGAGTAAGCAGAACCAGTAAAAAAAAACTACATATAAAATGTCTTCAGAAATATAAAACAGAATGAACAAAAAATTAATGATATTCAAGAGGAACTAAATGATGAAAATAATAATGACCAGATTTGCCTCCAAGGAAGAGTTAAGAAAATGTTCCTCCCTCATTTCTTTGATGCCTATGGGAGTAAAATAGTGCATATACTGTCTGAATTGATGTTAGCTAACTTTGTGGAATGGACATTTTTCACTTTCTCTTTCTTTTTTACTCTTCGAGGGATTTTTCACTGAGTTGGGCAATAGAGGAGGGATTTATTTGTAAATGAAGGAGATTTAAAAACAAAAGATACCTCTATCTTTTAAACAATAAAAATAGGCAAATAAAACTTAAAACTAGGGAATAAGAAACCACTCTTCTCAATGTTTTGTCCTAAGTCCTCAGTATTTTAGAGTCCCAAATGTGAAGGTTTCTATTCTGGCATTGATTGTATTGGGTAATGATTTGAAATTCTCTCAGTTGCTCTGTAGTTACAATCCATCTTCCATTTTATCTGAATGCTCCAGTACTGGGGTTCATTTCACCATTTACTTTGGCTCCCAGTACTGGGAGTTTCTAAGTACTACTCTCTGTCTTAACTGCTCATCAGAAAACAGAAAAGAATTCTTGTCTTGCAGAAGACACAGTTCTGTGCCATGCATCATAGGTATAAATTGAGGAAAATTTACTGAAGATAGGACATATTTTTTTTAACTGGAAGAGACTTCAGATTTTACTTATTTCAACCCCCTCATTTTATAATTAAGGGAAATGGATGCCTAGAGAAAGGAAATTACTTACCCAAGGTTTTACCTAAAGTAAGAAGAGCCAGAATTTTAATTCAGTCTTAGTGTGGGGGTCAGGGAAGCATATGTTGAGACTTTAGGGGTCTAGGGGTACTTGTGACCGCAAAATACTGACAGGTGGGTCTTGCCAAATGAATTTGACCCAAGCCTACCTACAGCCACAGAAAAACAAAGTTTATTAAAGGTTTGCCATCATGGGTAGGGAGCCTGAGCTTTTGTGATGCTAATGCCAGCCAGCCAGATTGAACCTTGAGCTAGACTGAATCTGAGAACCTTCATGGAGGCAAGATGAGACTTCTATACAGAAAAGACTATGGATAGGATCAAAGGGTGGTCAAGTAGGCTGGAGTGACTAGAGGAGGAGTTTAGGGAGACTTTTGAGGAGGAGTCTAAAGAGAATCTTGATGGGACTGGGGTGATGGGGACTGGGGTGACTGGAGGACTAGGATGAGGTCAGACCCCAGGAATGGGATTAAGGGTGGGAAATAGCTGGAGGCTACCTGGAAATGACAGACAATGGAGGACTAGGGTAACAGATTTGGGTATAGATATTTTGATAGGATCAAGAATGAGAAGGAGCAGAGGGAATTGGGTGGTAATCAGACAATGGAGGGCTAGGCTAGGTTATTTGGGCATGAAAAGCCAGGTCAAGTGGAAAGACTCAAGGTGGGTTCAAGGGGGTTCCCAGAGACTGTACCCCATCATTCCCCCCTCAAACAAATGGGACCCAAATTCCATTGGGAGTAAAGGGCTAAAGTCTCAGCTTCTGAAATTGCTTCCTGTCGGCAAGGGGTGTAGAGCTGTCACTGCCTCCATGGGTCCCATTCAAGGGGTACGTAGTCTGAGCAGTCATCTGGAAATTGATGGCTTAGACCCTGGAGGAGACAAACCTGGCAAGGAGGTTAAGCAAACAAGGACCAAACAGGCAGCATAGGAGTGTAGAGAAAGGACACTTTCCCTGGAGAGGGAATTATAGATAATTATGGCAAGACCAAAACATAAAAGGAAAAGGGCATGTTTGATAGGGGAGTTTTTTGCTGTCAGATATCCCTTTTCTTTCTGAATTGTTCCATGGGCATGTAGAACATGGAAAGCATATTTTGAGTCAGTAAAAACTTTTACTCTTTTATCTTCCCATAGTTCTAGGATTCTAGTGGGTGCTATTAATTCTGCCTGCTGGGCAAGGATCCCAGGGGGGCAGGGGTTTGACCTCTATGTTGTGGTGGAGAATGACCATTACATACCTAGTTCTCCTACCCACTTGCTCTGTGTACTGCTTCAGTGTTTAGGAGTGTGTGGCACACCTGAATAATTAGGTCAGGGGCATCTAAGAGCAAGGCTTGATATTTGGTGAACCTCTGACTAGTCAGCCACTGGTGGCTCTCTGCTTCTAGGATGCTCTAAACTCCATGAGGAGTCAGAAATTCCAGGGGCTGGTCAGCTAGAAGTTTAGAAGCTTCCTCAATTAGCATGGCTGTAGCAGCCACTAAGTCTGTTTTGAAAAATAGGTAACTGGCCTGGGGTCAGGTCCTAAGGGCTAGGTCAGGACTCCCAAAGCCTGTCCTCTCCTTTCATCAACATACAGAGTGAAAGGTTTTTCTAGATTGGGTAAAGCTAATGCTGGAGTGGTGGCCAATTTGGTTTTCAAAGTGCCAAAAGCTTAAGCCCGATTTGGGCACCACTCTAGAGGCAGTGAGTTAGGGCCTTGAGTAGCAATTAATGGTTGTAGTCTCTCCCAGGCCTTGGGCTTAATTGGATATTGGAGGAGATGGGGAAATACTTTAGGATCTTGGAGGCTAACTGTGTCTGGAGTGGCAGAAGTAGCTTTCCCAGGCATTCCCTGATCCCAAACAATTGCCTCAACTGTCTCTCACACCTCTGGGGAAACATGGGGAGATCTGGTAAACAGAGGTAGAATGGAAATGGGAGATTTAACTAGAGAAAATTGGCTCCACAATTTCACCATCAAGTCCCTTCCCAACAATGGGGCAGGCCAGAGGAGAGCATAAGGAAGGAGTGTTCAAACAACAGATCCTCAGTTAGGTAGGGGAGGGGGGCATATCTGGATACATCCCTTAGTTTCCCCTTCAATTCCCAAGACCCAAGGGGTTGAGGGGTGGGTAGGGCCAGAGTAATTTATTAAAACAGAGAACATAGCCATGATAAAGTGGGTAACCTTACCTTCAGCCTCAGTTTTTGCCCAGGGCTCTGCAAGAGAGGTGGTGGAGAAAGTGGGAGTGTTGCCAAGGCCCAGGCTCCCCATCATTCCCAGTCTTGAGAAGACTGGAGGACAGGGTACTAGGGGGGTGACTCTACCACCTTTCTAATCTTCGGGACAATCCTTCCTTCATTGTCCCTCATGGTCACATTAGCATGGTGCTGGAGATCAGTG